>JBAMAX010001916.1:0-275141 GCA_037043745.1 Chymomyza amoena | reverse complement strand
TGAAAAGTTGTGGTAACGCATACTATAGGCTTAAAATTTCTATACATCAGAAGAGTTGATTCGATGACAAGCAAGCACTTTATAGCCAAATCCAATTACTAGGTCGGATTTGCCCCACCTTACCTTAACTAATGAAAAAGTAAATACAAAAGTGGCCTTAAAAAACTTTTAAAAATTATTTAAAAAAAATTGAGATCGTGTCTCTTCGCTTTTGTCCCAAGTGCCAGACTCTCAACCCGCTCTAATAACGCAGTACTCCCAACTCATTTGTTCTCGCTACTTGATTTTTTAAATAGCATACCAGAAAAAAAAACAAGAACAAAAACAAGAGCGTTAAACTATTTATGCGAAGTTACCTAATGCATTCAGTTTGAGTTTTTAGTGTAGTATTTTTATTTTTTTTTTTTGTTTTTTATGCAGCTAGCTTATGACATGACAAGACTTGACTGCTTTGTATCTATCGTAAAAAAATCTCCATTTACAATGCTCCCCACACATGGTAAAAATAATAGACGTCAAGCATAACTGACACCTCTCAAGGTGTGCCGGCTTAGCTTCCATTACAATAACAACAAAATACACTGCAACAAAAAAATGCAAGTAAAACAAATGCAACTACTCAAGTAGATGACATGCCTTGAGCTACTTGAGCTATGTCCGCAATGCTCCAACAAAGAACTCTGCAAACAACTTACTAAATAAAAAAAAATTTATATACTTATGTATATATAAAAAAAAGAATATGTACTCTAAATGAATTCAATGCGGAAAAAACTGGTAATAAATATAATAAGCGCGTAATTATCGCGTAAATGTCAATTTACGCGGTTCGCTCCGTTCCAGCCAAAGTGTTGCGTCAGTGCTAATTTTCAACGCTAGACTGATTCAACTATGGAGTAGTTATGGAGTAGTTTGTCTGTCCAGCGATTTGTTCAAGCCGCCCGCTTGAATGCACCCGCCGTCCAAACGGATGGTACTAGAGATGTGAGCGGGCAATATATAAAAACCAAAAAAATGTATTTTAATTGTAGATTAGTTGCTTTAATAATCGGTGATTTTTGTTATGCGATATTGATTTTGCTGAAGTACTTGGAGTTTCTTAGAAAGCATTTTTGATTACAATTTTGGCTAAGTTCACCTTATCGCTCTTATACACCAGTGTCACTCAACTTTTAAATTTGAGCTTTTTCTTACCAAATTCAAAAGCAAAGCCCACTGCCAAACTCGATTTGCAGACTCCATCCTGTTGCGTGCGTGATTTAGCCACCCCAAATCACGCGCCCATCTCTAACTGCATTTGTCAGCTAACGCATAATGAAAGCGTGTAACTTACGAGAGAGCACGATAGTGAGGGAGTGTTGTAGCTGTGGTGGGGTGCTGGCGGCTTTTGTTGCTGTAATTGCAATGATTAACAATAACAACTGCTGCGGCTGCCGGCTAGCTGTTGTTTATTGCAAAAACAAACAACATCACTTAAAAAAAAAATCAAATAAATAAACAACAAGAGGGAGCGAGCTAGCATATTACGCCAAGCGAAAAAAATGGTAAAAAAAATATATAAAAAAAAAATTATTTGCAAACGAGTTTACCGTTGGAAAATACAATAATAATAATAAAAAAAAAAACAACAAATTGTGATTGTGAAAAATGCACAAACAACATAAAATGACGTCAAGACTGTAACAACAACAACAACAGTAACAGCAACAAAAACCACAACAAAAGCGCACGACTAAAATTACAAACAACAAATGGTTCGAGCCGGCCACACAGTGGTACAAATCGTCACAAATACTAGTTAAATTTTGGTCAAAAAAAAAATAGTTGGTTTATCTTTCTGAATGCATTTTGATGTAGGGTAGATAGCTTTAAAATATCGCATAATTCGAATTTAGGGCGATTTGTGGAACTTTGTTGTGATTTTTAGCTCTCAATAATAATAGAAAATTTTATGTAATCTTTTGAGGACATTTTTATCGCGATCAAAGTAAAGCTACTTCTTTTATATCGTTTGCAATGTCTGTGGGATAGTTTCCCTTTATGAAAAAGTAGTATAACGCATAAAACTGTTTCACTTTTTGTATGGTAGCTATATGAAATAATGGATCAATTTTGATCAAACTGCACTTAAATGTTTAGTCTAAAAAAAAAAACAATTACATAAATTTGGTTGCTATATTTAAAAAAACATTTCTAAGTCAGGTATATACATTTTTCATTGTTTCAAACTTCAAAAACTTATATTTAACCTTTTGAGGAAACTTTTTTCGCGTTCCTTATAAAGGAAGTAAAGCCAATATTTTATATCGTTTGCAATGTTTGTGAGGTAGCTTGCCTCACAAACAAAAGGTGTTTTACAATGTGACGCAGACAACTGGTTCAATTTTGTATAGTAGGCATATGAAATAATGGACCAAGTTTGATCAAACTTCACACAAGTGACATTAGTTTGGTCACTTTTTGCGCCATTTGAATGTGGTCGATGGAAATATTGAATAACTTGAACAATTCTCAATCGATTTTGAAAAACTATTTATTTTTATAAAATTAGAAGCTTTACAATTTTTTCCATTCAGTTGCCAAAAACAACGTCAATCAAATGACCTCCTTTATTGCGGATACAAAATTCAGCTCTTTTTCTGGCATTTTCCATGACATTTGCCAGCATCTCGGGTGATATCGCAGTGATTTCGGCTCGAATTTTGTCCTTAAGCTCGTCTAAAGTCTTCGGTTTGTTGGCATACACTTTGCTTTTTAAAAATCCCCACAAAAAAAGTCCGGTGCCGTTAAATCGGGCGATCTCGGTGGCCAGTCAATATCCCCCTTTCGATACCACACGTCCTGGGAACTTTTGTCGCAAGAAGTTCATCGTTGATTTCGCGGTGTGACATGTCGCGCCGTCTTATTGAAACCAAAAGCCTTTAAGACCTTTTTCACGCATTTCTGGTAAAACAGAGTGTGCCAACATCCATCGATACCGATCCCCATTGGCAGCTTCCCCAACTCTGAAGAAGAACGGACCGATGATGGTTTTTGAGCAGACACCGGCCCAAACAGTCACTTTCTGATCATGCAGTGGAGTTTGATGGATAGTATGAGGATTTTCTTTCCGCCAAATGCGACAGTTTTGTTTATTTACAGTGCCAGATAGCGTGAAATGGGCCTCATCAGTCATTAAAATTCGCTCCCAAAAATCGGGCTCCGATTCACTCACTCGAATAACGTTTTTGGCGTAAGCCACGCGTCGCCGATTGTCTATTTCCAATAATTTTTGGGTTAACTGCACTTTATATGGAAACATATCCAGATCATCTTTCAGAATCCTCCTCAAAGTAGTTCCACTGATGTTTAGTTGCTGAGACCGGCGGCGGTATGAGACAGAAGGATTCTCTGCAACACTCCGTTGAACAGCTTCAATATTTTCATTTGATCGTCGAGGACGTGGTTGATTTGAATGTGGACGGTCCGCTACAGACTTGTGTCACTTTTAAGCGCAGAACGACCGCGATACTTTTGACGATACGCACGCTGTGTTGCAACAACTGAACGATTACATTTAATGAACATTGTCACTATTTCCGCGCGTTCCAAATGCCAATTTAATTGACTACCCCGATAGGAATACTTTTCTTGGATTAATTCTGAACTAGCAGTTCTAGCGTGTCTCTTCGTGGGCTTTTATTCAAACCCACTGCCATATAAATCCATGAGAACAAAAAAAGACATTTGACAGTCATTGTCTAGTCTCTTTCATTTTTAACGATTTATTAACCTGTGGCGCCAACTGATAAAATTCCAGAATAAACTGCAGATTTCCACTTATATAACACAGACTATTTTTACTGCTTTGGATTTTTTTACTTCCCAATAACCCAATTCAGCTAATTTCTGAAAAAAAATTTGTCAAAAATGTGGTTCCTTGTTAAAGTTTATTGTTTTTCTTAAAAATTTTTGATACTTCTCCAAATAATTATACTTCATCAAAAACAGATCCATATTAAACATCCAATTTAGCAAATAAACTAATTTAATAGAATACTTAACCACCAAAAATTATACTAAAATTTCCTCCCATTGAGTTTAAAATTCAACCATTTATTAGCTCTTTCGGCCCACTGTGCCTGAGAGCAACAGCTTATGCTGCAGCGGCGGCTGCGGCAATTAGCCGGCAACCAAATATTTAAGTATTATTGCAGAATGTGTGCAAATATTATTATAAGCGACTGTTGTTTGTTATTTGTCTTGCCCTCAAAAATGAGCGCAAGAAAAAAATTGTAATTTTAGTAGTATAAAAAAAGTAGGTCAAAATTATTATTGATGCAGAACAAAAACAAAGCCAGCCAGTTACGATAATGAAAAAATAAAACAAACAAAAAAAAATTGTAAATAAAAAAATTATAATAATTTTCTAAGCTCCAAGAGAGGAGAGAGAGAGAGCAATCGACAATTGCAAATTATTGAAATGCATTTGAGTGCAGGCCATGAGCATACATCTATAGATGCTATAGAGGAGTCTTGGTCGTCATCGTCATCATCATCATCATCGTCTGCAATGCCAATTCAATCCAATCCAGCACAAAAGTATTCGAGTATTCGTTGTAAAAACAATTTCCCCCTCATGTTCTGCACGAATAGTTTGTTTGATCGTAAAATTTTATATTCGCATTCAAATCGCAGCATAACAAAAAACCAAAAAGAAAAACCAACTTAAACCCAAAATGCAATTGCAATTTTGCATTCAGTTTCTGGTTTCTGTTCTGAATTTTTTACATTTGAGAATTTTGTTTATGGTTTTTTGTGTGTCGGTCAGATACAGATATGACAAGCGGGATGAATGCAGGAGCAGACGTGCTGCTCTCAAAGTAATACGTTTAGATTATGGCATAAGGAATATAAGGTGACTGTTTATTTTGATGCAATGGAGCTGTGGGATTTGTGGTCATGTTGTTGTGTCTTGGATGTGCAGGTAGAGCTTGTTGCACTCACAATTTTTTATGATTGCATTTTCTGGCAACATGTTGTCTTAATAAACATGCATTTATCATGGGCCAAAAGATAACTAACACAAAACTTTTCGAAGCTCCTGTAGAGTTTCATCAAAGCCTTAACCAACCTGATGTATATCGCTTTGCAACAGGGAGCAAAGCCAGACAGTAGTCTCTTAACCAGCCAACTTGTCGGCTACGTAATGTTGTGAAATGTCCCAGAAAGTCCCAGCCAACTGTAGTAGATACAGCTCGTTAGATATATTCAATTTAAAAATAGTAGTTAGATATGTAGATAGACACTTGTCTACCTCTTTAAATATTAGTTTTAACTGTATCAATCATGTCACTCCTATCTTATTGATAAGATATTTTGAAAAAAAGTTTAAATTTAAGAAATGTAATGCAATGTGGTTTCGACTATATATAATAGCGAGCCCAGCAGACGTTGTCCTGCCCAAACTTTTTGAATACTCTTAAAGTGAATAAACAGTTAGCTTATCTGGAAAAATATAAGATTTTTATATTAATTTGATTCAAACTTGCACCATTATTAGTCTAATGTCGCGCTTCATGGGTCTCTCTTAACCGAATTCTTTGCGATCTTCACGTTCCTGCGCAGTACGATTAGATTGATAATTAATTTCATTTGTTGCATTTCTTCCAATTGAAATACATCATCCATTGATCGATTAGGAGACGGCATTCCCAATTGTCCTAATGCTTTATTAGCCATCGCCAAGCATAGATCTTCAATATGAATTAAAACCTTATTGTAAACTTCCGGCGTAAATTCCATCACTCTATTACAATTTGCTTGACGTACTCGAAACAAAATATCTTCTGATAAATAATTTTGAAATTTGATCCACAATTCAGATGGATTCACTGTTCTCAATTTGGCAATATACATAAACCGATATTCACAAAAATGCGTGTATCTCACGAACCAATACACCCAACACACATCGCAATAGGCTTAAAACCTCCGTATTGACAGCCTCTAACACAGGCAAAAATCAGATTTGAAATTCATCGACGCGTTCATGAGAACACCCGTAACACGTAAAACATAAGTTTCTTTTATATATATAGATTGAGAAGATATACCCATAAAAACCGATATTCACAAAAATGCGTATATCTAACGAACCAATACACCCAATACACATCGCAATAGGCCTAAAACCTCCGTATTGACAACCTCTAACACACCGAAAAATCAGATTTGAATTTCATTGACGCATTCATGAGAACATCCATAACACGTTAAACATAAGTTTCTCTTAGACAACTGAAGTGGCGCTGGATTAGCCAAACGTTGAGGAGACCAAGGAGACACGTTAAGACAGACCCGCGAAGATGTAGCTTGAGAGGCCTCCAGCACAGAATTCAAGCTCTCCGCTTTCAGATTACTTACGTCCATTAGCAGAAAATGCATGCCCCAACATGAAAACGCTTTGTCATATGATAATATTCTATTAAAAACAACAACGTTGAGTGTATCTATCTATAAAATTGCATTAGAGTCCACTAAAAAGCAAAACAAAGCGCTCTACGTGCTGCATAATTTATGCGAAATTTAAGCGACCAAGTTGCAAGACGCTCCAATGTGGCAGGCTAAATTCTGTTGCAACAACAAAATGAATATGTTCACATTGATGGCTAAACTAAGCTATAAAAAAAAAGCTAAAAAATAATATCCAAACCATATGAAATGAAACATTTCGACAGCTTGTAAATTTTAAGAGCTGGAAAAACTTTTGTAGCGGCTACTGTGCGGAAATTGTTGCCACTGCGCCCCCGCCCCCCTAACACTTATGTTGCATTGAACGCCCATAAATTAAATTTGCATATTGGCCCAGGAACGTGCAGCTGATGATCGTACGGGTCAGTTATGGTTCTTTTTTTTTTTGTTACTTCGTTCGATTTCGAGATCGCAGGCCATAAAACTTAACATGCACACTTATGACCAAAAACACATTTTCCATGCCCTGAGTGGCTACAGCAACTTGCAACCAACATGCAATAATACACGCAACATTTGCGCTGCGGCCAAAATCGAAAACTGAAAATTCTAGGAACCCAAAATGGCTAAAAAAAAGGCAAGATGTGGAGCAAAAGAGAGCCACAAAGCAGCGCAAAAATTAGATTGAATTGTTGGCTTGTTGCAATTGTCGAGGACGGACGCATAATTGCAGTTTCAAGCAGCGTCTAGGCCCCAACTGTTCCTAGTTGGGAAAGGCCTGGACGGGCCGAACCGGGTCTGGACTGAACTGAACTGTAGCTGCCATGGCAATTTGATTGAGTTGTTTCCAATTGGAATGGTAAACGCTGCGGGTGTTGGCACTGACGAATGACGGGCTAACTGACTGCTCCGAATGAGTAACTGACTTTGCTGACTAGCTGGGCTAACTGACCGACTGATTGACTGACTGATTGACTGAATGACTGACTGAATGAATGAAACAAAAGTCATTTGCCAAAGTCAAAAACGCAAAAGGAAAAACCGCACACTATAATTTTCCATACAGTTACAGTTACAGATTTCTAGCCTTTGGTGGCAACTCTCTGGCAACGCTAGCGCGGCCTCTGGCAATAAATGATTTTGGCTGAGTCGGTTTTCGGTTCGGCTCTCAGACTGCACTGACAGAAAAAGTTGTGTTAGAAGCTCAAAAAAGCTCAGTGATGTGAAAGGTTTTGGCTATACCTCTAGGGGTTAAGGTGTTTCAGGAAAACTGCAGTGTTTTTCAGGCAGCGGTCACTGCAATCCGGGAAACCTACAAGTTCAAAATAAGAGCATTTGTGTCTATTCGGACAGCCAAGTGGCTATTAAGTCCCTAACTTCGATGACTTCGTGTATGAAGTCAGTGAATGACTGCCGCTTGTCTCTAGGGGAGATGCCGGAGCAGTTTTAGATTCACCTCATATGGGTACCAGGACATTGGGACTTTAAGGCAAATTGTATTGCGGATGGAAACCACGCATCCAGGTTGAATGCTCCCCACCATGACTTCCGTAGAAGCTGTGGCGATGAGGAGGAGCTGGAGACGGTGGAACACTTCTTCTGTGACTGTCCTGGACTGGGCAGTAAAAGATTTAGGTTCTTACAGTCACACTTTCTAGACGATTTATCTCAGCTCTCTCAACAGAGTCCAAAATGCCTTTTAAAGTTTATTCAGGCAGCCGGATGGCCTCCCCACATCTCAAGTGGGGAAAAGTGGTGAACTAGCTCACTCTAGCGGTATCGCAAAGGGCCTATCCTTGGCCTAAGTGAGCTGTGACGTCAGTCCCAACTGCCGCCCTAACCTAACCTAACCTAAGGTGTTTCCATACAAGAAGCTGAATTGCTTCTTAATATGTTGAAATTGTTCCTCCCGAAAACTGCTGGTACTTTTTAAAAATTTAACATTTTGACTAGAGATATCGGATATCCAGTAACTATTCGGTATCCGGCCAATCCGGCGGCCTTAATACTATCCGGCCGAATACCGGATAACTACTATTCAGCCGAATAGGAATCCATCTCTAATTTTAACTTTAACCACTTCTTTTCTCTCAGTGTAGCTCTTAGCTGGCATTGCAATTTGTGGTTTTCTCTTATATTGGCTTTGGCCGTATCTTTGAATTTAGTTTGTTGTCAATTAAAGTTCAACTGGGCTGCAAAAAGTTCTGTTAATGCCTCCGGGCTGTGTCATTGCGCGACCTACACACAGATACACACTCACACAGATACACACTCACACAGATACACACTCACACAGATACACACACACATAAGTAGCTTCATACAAAGTAAGTTAAAGGCATTTACATGAAATTGTTGTGTCACGTTTAATTTGGCAATTTCAATGCAAATACGCCCGCGCGTGTATCTGCAAGATACTTAAACTGTAACGACAATTGCGACGTCTAATGAAGGGATTTTCAGCTAGTCTACGCCAAGTTCCAAGTTGCTCCATAGCCTTGATCTTTGTATCTTTCATTAAATCAAATTTTCAATGCAGACAATGAGCGTTAGTTGGCTATAATTAAAACGGCTTAGCTAGAAGTTGTTGTTTTTTTTTTATATATATTGTTGTTAACGTTTCCTTTTGGGCCGTTGCAATATTTGCTGCATCATCAAAATGCAGCAGACAACGCTGCGGGTTTTCTAAACAAAAAGTCCACTAAAGCCATGCACGGCTTAACTAACTGTAAAAGCAAACGCACGTACGTTGGCCAAGTCGTCTGTCCCACTGTGCCACTGTCCACTCTTGGACTGCCTACTAGGCCAATACGTCAAAAGCGTCGACGGTTATTCCCATGGTCGCCGCATGACCAACTCCAAGTACCGCTAAATTGTTTCAGCCAAGTTACTCGTACCAGTTACCGCCAGTTAGTAGTGGTGGTGTTGGCAATGGAAACGCTTCCTGACGCTTTCCGCGTTGCATGTTAAGCAGCTGTAGGCGCTGACACTTGAGATACAAAAACAACGACAACGACAACAAGCTACCCACATATTGCCACCGCCTGTGGCAGGTGTGTCGCCTATCTTAGTCAGCGTACTGTGTCTATTTGTTCACGCCTGTGTCAACTGGCAGCTTGTTACGCCCTTTTTAACAGCTTCTACTGCTCCTGCTTGCCGCCTGCTTGGCATCTTTATACCCACTTTTTTTTTTGAGTGGGTCGAGTGTCTTGGCCAGCGGAAATCCTTTCAGTCACGTGCAATCATCTAGCTGCCAACTTTTGCTTTGTTGATTTTCAAATTGAATTTCGCCGATTTATCAATAAATGGGAAAAAAGAAAACACAGATATGGGCAAAGAAAAGCGCACAAAAGGCAGGTGACGAACTGAAGATGCTCTTGGCCGCTAGATGGCGCGAGTAGTCTATGCCTGCTAGTTGGTTTATGGCTGTTTATTTGTTTACCAAATCATATAAATACATTTGGAACATAAAAGTTTGTATACTGAAAAAAAGTTCCACTGTCTCTGCCTACCTTAATCCCAAGCTACCCAACCCACTTAATATACCTTTTATATTACAAGTGTATAAAAAAAAAGCACAGAAAAGAAAGTGCCAGCAGTGGGCCATGGCCCAAAGCTAATGATGTGCCCTCTACACAGCTACTAACTTTAACCGCCCCGCACTTTTTGAACTCTACTCTTCCCCTGCTCAAGCACAGTACAGTAGGCACATGAAAGTCCAAGGCAAGTGCATGGGAGTATGAGTGGAGAAAACCAGGCAGCAAAAAAAAACTCCAATAAACAACAACACAAAGCACAACACAAGCCGCCTATATGCTTGTTGTTGTTGGCGTTGTCGTTCAACGTGGCAGGCCCGCCGCCTAGGGAAAAGCCAACAGCAGCAGCAGCGGCAGCACTGACAATTGGCCAGGGCCTAAACCCAACTGACTAGCTCTCCAGTTTGACAGCAGCTGCGGCTCATGTCCGCGCATTTCTAATAAGCACAAAAACACAGAGACACACAGCTACAGATACAAAGATTATATGGGCATAGATATAAGCAGGGCACAAGCAGAGCCACAATCCGTAGGTGGCTTTGACTGCAGTGTGACCAACGCTTCAAGTTCAAGTTGACCAGGCTGAGAGCGCGCGGCTCTGCTATGTTGCCCTAGCTCGACTAAGGCTATTGACAAACATGTCTGTCGTAGTCATAGTTTTGTAGAGGAGCAGCAGCACTCGTAAAGCGCTTCCTGGCTACCAAATGGCAAACGGCAGCACAGAGTACTACCCAAACCCATCACTTGCCGTACAATCGTCTCGAAAAAATCGACACTGTCGCGAATTAATACGATTTTTATTCATGACTACTAGACAGGCACATGGGGCAACCTAGCAGGCCTAGATAGTGGCACAAAAGGAAGGTATTGGTTTTGTCTGGCCTGGTCTCTGGCCTGGTCTCTGGCCTGGTCTGGCCTGGAACCGCGAGGCACTTTGTTGCCTATGGAGCGATTGGCAATCTGCTACTGCTATTAGTGTGGCATTGCTGCTGCTTCTGTTGCTGTTCCTATTGCTACTGAGCTTCGTTGGGCAATTCCAAAAGCAAAAGCAAAAAAAAGCTAAACAAGTGGGCAGCTTGGAGGCGCAACAAGCCGAATATGATATGCCCTAGACTGCTGTACTGTGCTGAGGCAATATCTTTTGTCATCCTCGACTACCAGTGGAGCATAGAGTCTCGACCATCCTCTTATAGCGAACTTTATTTCGGAATTCACGGCAGATATCATTCCATAATTCATTGCCAATAGATCTTCTCCATGTTTTTGCTGGCGCACCAACGCGACGACCTCTCTCCTGAGGGTTCCAACGAAGTGCCTGTCGAGCGAGGTTCTCGTTGGATCTTCGAAGGAATTGCCCAATCCATCGCCACTTACGCTCGCATACTTCTACTGGCGTAATTATTAATGCGATTTTAAAAAATATTTTGGAAGTCATGATCGGGATTACATGGAATTTCTTACTTTTGAGCTTATCAGAGCTGATATTAGAAATATAAATAAAAATTTTCTGGCGCCATCTGGCGACGCCAATTTGCGGGCGCCATCTAGCGAAGACTCCTGTTTGGCGCTTTCTTTTGATGCGTCTTAAAAATGTTTTGGAAATTGGCGCCATCTAGCGACCATTTATCTTAAATTAAATAGCAACAAAAGCGTATATTATATTTTTTCTAACTCACTTCAAATAGGGGATCTTACGAGGCATTAGTAGACACGCCAATAGATTGGCCGTGCCTCATTTTGACTACTGTAGAAGCTATCAGGTGATAGAAGAGGAGGTAACAGTGGAGCAGCTCCAGTGTGGATACATGGCACTATGCAGAAGGAAACTGAATACACTGGGATCCGAAACTTTTGGGAATATTACTGAAATTGCTGAAATCAGAATAAATAAGATTAGTTCGTTTATTAAATCGACAGGTAGGTTCAAAGAGGATACTGGAGAGTAGAGGATTGACTCAAGTGACATCACAACGGGGCTTTCATAGGCCTAGAAGTTTCGGAATGGCAACCACTTCTACCTACCCCTACCCTACTTAAAATCAGTTCAAAGCAGCTAATTCACTGCCGCTGACTGGCGCCATCTAGGGAACACGCTAAAGAGAAAAAACCCTTTTTTTATAATAGAGAGCAAAGACGCACATTATATTATCTTGTAATGCTCTTTGCATTCTTCCTAATCTTCTTCTACCGCCACCTACTGACGACAACTGACTGGCGCCATCTAGGGAACTCGCTCAAGAGAAAAAAACCCTTGTTTTATAATAGAGACGCATATTATATCTTCTTGTAATGCTTTTTGTGTACTCCCTAATCTTCTTCTACTTACTTATCATACCCCTTAACCTTTTGGCTATAGGGTATCTAAAAAAAGATACATTGACGCTGGCTTCTGTGTTGGCTTCCGCTGCCGGAATGTGGTGACAATGTCTTGTTGGCTTTTTCCTGCTTTTATACATAGATTGCTTTAAACAATTGCATTGCGCCGCTGTTGTTACTGTTGTTGTTATTATTTTTTGTTGTTGCTGTTGTTGTTGTTGTTGTTGTCAACGTTGTTTTTGCCATTGTCGCAATGTTAGTAATTTGTGCAAATGAGCCTCTAAAAGGCGTGGACGTGAGCGTGGAAAGACAGTAGCAAAAAAGTAAGACGAAAAAACGAAGAAAAAAAATTCCAAAATAGACAAAATTTAAAAGCGCCATTTGGCTATTTAAGTGATGTGGCTCATACAAGAAAGGAAAGCTGTAAACGGTTTCTGTTTTCTTATTTTTTTTTGCAGTTAAGATTTTTGCAATTGTTGCGAGTTAGTCAAACCTTATTGTTGTTGCTGTGGCCGCCCATGAAATTAAACGATAATGTATTGAAATTAAGTTGAATTAAGTTTTAAAAGTTGGAAAAAACAAAAAAAAGTTTTTAAATTTAATGAATACATTAATGAAAACGAGGCTTTTAAATTATTTGAAATTAAGTGTGGAAGTGAGGAAAAATTAAGTGGAAATAAAGCACAAAAAAATTGAAAGCCAGTGGGCAGTTCCAGGAAAACAGTCCAGAATTTTTTGTTCAATTTGTGACAAGCTTCTAAGAAATAAGCTAGGAAAATCAATGAGCTGTTAGCAATTTAAAAAAGATATTTAATTATAGACGGGAAATGAAAAGAAAATAGCTTCTGAGAATTTAACGTTTAAAAAAAAATGTATTTTGATTAATTCAATTTAATGTGTTTAATAAAATCGATAAAATTTTGCTCGAGCAGCGGCGTCCATATTTAGCTGGTCAGCCGAGGCAACCTTTCTTCTAGCCAAGAAAATTCTCAAACTTTTTAACAAATTTTTTTCTTTCGAATTCTTGAAAATATGAAATGTAAAAATAATAAAAAATATAAAAATAAGAGCCGTTTAAAAATTAATTTTTAACATATAACTTGAGAATTGTGAATAAGCGCAAAATATAAGAATTAGATAGAAAAAAGTTAAAGTCGTGAGGCCCTATGCTCTAGGAGTCAAGAATAGGCGAAGAATTGAAACCCTACTAGGTATAAATCATAATAATTTAAGCTAATTTGCTTGCTGAAAATGTATTTTTTCCGCTTAAAATTCGTATATTTGTTTACATAATATAAACATAGCTTCATCTTTAACATATTCTTTTTTTTGAGCGCCACCTACAGTTTTTTCCTTATTTTCCGAAAAAAGGGTTCCTCACAGAGAGATGGGACGCTGCGACCAAAAGGTCTTTTGTACCATAAACTTAAGTTAAAGCAAAAGACTTTCCGCTTTCCACATGAATAGCAGTAGTTCTTTTGTTGGTATTGACCTGAGATGGAAGGGCCTAATCCGTTCCTTTCCCAGGTGACAGTGGGCAGTCACAGAGAATGTCTGGAGGTTTCATCATCTTCTAGACAGAGCCTGCACTTTGAAGAGTGCTATAGGCCAATTTTGTGCAGATAGTATCTAACAGTGTGGTGGCCAGATAGGTAAGCTACCAGGAGCCTTAGATCCGCTCTGCCAAGACCTTTTGTCTTGATGGCATTCAGAAGTTTGACAAACACTTTTGCTTGACGAAGCCCCGGAAGGGAGAAACAGTATCTCCTATGCTCTACTGAAGCCCATTTGTTTCTCATGGTTTGGATTGTGGATCAACCAATACCACAAAACGGCGCAGGAGATGTAGTCAGGATGGAGGCACCCTGTCGTGCTAGATCATGTTACCATCCACTCCCGAGTGTCTAGGAGTGTCCACCCAACATAGCACGACTTTGTTCCGGGCGGACAGGGTTTGAAGGTAGTTATGGCATTCTCTAACCATCCTGGAGGAGATGCTCTAGGATGACAATGCCCTAATAGCAGCTTGGCTATCTGAAAAAATACATATGTTTGCTCCCACGGTTCCCTTGAGAAGGATACTAAGGGCGCAGATCTCTATGGCATGAATCTCCGCTTGAAAGACGCTGAGCCAGATACCCATTCAGATTCTGGTGTTGGGTACAACGATTCCAACACCTACACCCTGCTCAGTTTTGGACCCATCCGTAAATAATTATTGCCAGCGGGAGCTTCCACAGGGGCTGCCAACAACCCAAGTCTCCCGACTTGGTAGAAGAGATCTAAATTTCTTGTTATGAAAAAGTTCCGTGATCATAAGATCTGATCTAGAGCAGATCGATACGTCAGGAAGGGAAGAACCTACAGTTTATTTTTTTCTATATTTATTAATGGCTTCTGTCTAGAAGCACTTTAAAACTAAATAAAATATGAAAGTCATTTCAAAATATATTTACCGAAAATATGTTAATTGTATCTATATTGAAAATAAAATAAAACAACTTTATCTTTAGCATTTTCATTTACTTAAGCGCCATCTACAGATAATTAATAAATTTTGTTGATTTCTGCCTAGAATTAATAATAATAAAAATTCAAGTTACTTAAAAATATATTTACCAAAAGCATGCTAATTTTTCTATATTTAAAATAAAGACTTTTATTTTTAACATTTTCGCATACTTGAGCGCCACCTATAGTCTCGTTTTTAAATATATATATTTATTAACTGCTTCTGTCTAGAATCAATTAAAAAAAAATGAAAGTCACTTAAGAATATAATTGATGACAATATGTTAATTTTGTTATATTATATTTAAAATAGCAAAAAAAAAAAATAAATTATCGTAAACTTTTCGTATACTTGAGCGCCATCTAGAGTTAATTTTTATACCCTGTACCTTATGGTACTAAGGGGATATTAAGTTTGTGCAAGCCGAAAATGTATGTAACATATAGAAGGAGACGTCGGAGACACCCCAAAGTTACCTAAAATATGATCAGGGTGAATAGAGAAGTCGATATACCCATGTCCGTCTGTCCGTCTGTCCGTCCGTGTGAACGCCTAGATCTCAGAGATGGTAAGAGCTAGAGTTACCAAACTTTCACATTAGATCCCATATTATTCCATAGGAGGCAAGTTTATTTTATGTTTTTGATATCGGGGATAAATTATATAACTCCCATGGGGGTGTTTGAGACGACCTCGACAAAAAAAAAGCCTTTTAGATGAATAATTCATTTGTTTATAAAGATATCGTAACCAAATTTGGTATTCGAAAGTTTTTTATAGTTCCCAAACACTGTACCAAATTTAATCGAAATCGGTTGACTATATCATATAGCTCCCATAGGACCGATCGGCCAAAATAACTTTTTTAAAGAAAAGTTCGCTATATTTCGTTTTTTAATAAAGATATCGTAACCAGATTTGGCGTTTGGAAATTTTTTAGACCACTTAAGCAATGTGCCAAATTTGAACAAAATCGGTTGACTATATCATATAGCTCCCATAGGTCCGATCTTCCAAAAAATCGATTTTTTAACAAAATTTGTTGTGTTTCGTTTATTTGTTAAGATATTGGGACCAAATTTGACATTCGTGAGTATTTTATAGTTCCTAAGCACTGTACCAAATTTAATCCAAATCGTTTGACGAGATCATATAGCTCCCATAGGACCAATCGGTCCAAAAACACGTTTTTATACAAAATTCGATGTGTTTTGTTTGTTTGTAAAGATATTTGAAATAAATTTGGCATTCATAGCTTTTTTAAGGTATTTAAGCACTGTGTCAAATTTTATTGAAATCGGTTGACTATATCATATAGCTCCCATAGGAACGATCGGTCAAAAAAAAAATTTTTGCTTAAAAATTCTTCTGTTTTTGGTTTTTTGTGAAGAAATCGGACTTTATTACAAGCTAGTGGTACAGGGTATCCTAAAGTCGTCCGCGCCCGACTTTACGTCAGCCATTTTTCCTAATAATAATGATTTTCTTACGAATCTAAATCTTAAAAATATGACAAATAAATTATAAACGCCTTATTTATTTCAAAAAAATATACCAAAAACTTGAGCTTCCACGAAGCACTAGTGTAAAAAATAACACTACAGCCACTTTACAAGCGAGTATTGGCAATTAATCTTAAAATCGCCATTAATTGCATAATTATTTTGGCCAAAAAAAAAAACACGCTTAAAACCAAAAACAGCAAAACCACTTAAAAAAAATTATCATAATAAATCGCATTAGATTCAGTAATAAATGAATATTACTATAATAACGATTAGCTAGCGTTTTATTTTATACGTAATTAAGCTGATAAATGCTGATAAATTTATAATTGACTTACGCATAAACCGAAAATCCATAAAAATTTTGCCCAGGCACGTGACTTGGTTTACTTCCAGCAAATAGAAAAAAAAAAAAAATTAAGGCTTTATCAAGTACATAATAAACAAAAAAAAATAAATAAATTACGCCTCAGAAAATACTGCTACAATTACTATATGTATATTTACATACAACAAATTGTTGTTAGTTTTATGTGGGGCTGCCTTGTTATCTATAACCAAGGCTAACAAAAAACGTTAACTACAATCCAACCAAATCAAAATAAAGCACAAAATAAACATAATAAATAGCAAAAAAAAAAAGGTAAAAAAAAAACACACGCATAGACCAAAATGGCGTGATAAAAAATAAAACCAGCAAAAAAAAAACAACTACACGCATGCGCCATTGAGTTAAGTTGGCAGCCCCTTGCCGCACTTACCTTACGGCAGTTATTTGCACTCCGCTCTCTCTCGCCCCTCACTACCACCTGCCGCCGCTCAGCTCGTCCAGCTCATTGACACGCACGCAACATTGGCAGCCCACTCTCACTAGCTGAGGCACGCACCAAACTAGCAACAACAACGACAACAACAACAACAATATTAGTTATAACAACAACAACAACATAGAAAACACATTTTACAGTTACGCATAATATTCACGAATTAGCAGCCAAAGCAACACGCACATTTATGTATCTATGTCGTTTAGTTGTGTGTGTGTGTATCTGTGTGAGAGTTTTTATTTCATACGCTGCTTGCATTAGTATTAGTCTTTGATGGGTTTGTTATGAAGTTTGTCACGCTTTGAAGAAATTGTGTGTTGTAATTGAGAAAGTTGTTGCTTTACGAGTAATTATGGCTTCTAGTGTGTGTATCTGTATCTGTGTATCTGATTTTTCGCATAGATTTCTATTTCAATGTGTGCTAGATTTTTGTTTTTTTTTTTCATAATTTTTGTGCTTAATCTAAAGAGAGCATAAAAACGCTTTTTTGAGGCGTGGAAAAATGAAAAAAATATAAAATATGTGAGTTGGATTTGACCTTTTCAGTGTAATAAACTGTTACAAGCCAAAAAGCAGCTTCAGCAAGTTAAGCATCTGGCTTAAAATATAAACTCGCAGGATATAAATTTGTATTTTTAATTTATTAACGGACAGTTATGTTATAATTAAAATTATAAACTAGCATAAGAACTACGATCGGTGGCTAGGATGGCCTTCTGCTCGGGTATATAAATTTATTTAAAGATCTGGCTCATAGATTCATAAATTGAAAGCCTATTTTTAAGCCAAATTCCCCAACTAAAGAACTATTTCGGGATATTATAGGAAATTTTTGGTATATCTAATCGTACAACTCAAGTAGCTGTCTCACAACAAACCCAAACATCCAATTATATAGCACTGTCATCCTTAATACTCAGCTTTAGCAGCCCCCAAACAATTGGATTTAGGTGTCATCGATATAAAAATTAAAAATACAAGCGCTATCTACCTACTCCATAATTTTGAATATTTTTAAATATCTTATCGAATAAAGAATCTTAGCGAATAAATAGAGCTAGACAAAACTGCAAATGGTCGATAACCTCATTCTGGTACATTAAACAAACACAAAACAAAAAGCAATTGCGAGATATGTGTTTTTATTTCTTCCACGCGCTGAGTCCGAATGTACTAAAGAACCGGCCCAACCTATCTTGATTATGTTTCTAAGACCCCACAAGGGGGTACTTTGGAGGTTATCTCAGAAAGCCAACGTGATGGAGTCTTTTTTGAGCATGAATTGGGAATTCAACGGCAACGAAAACACATAATGAATATAGACGGACAACAAGACTCGAAAACGACTGGGATGTTTCAGGTTATGTTAGCAAAGAGCTACAAAAACTAGATTTTCTATCTTCTTTCTATCTGTTCTTGGGATCAATGCACCTCTTTTGATTTATCCTAACCTTTAAAGACTATACAAGGAAGCATTTTGTGGATTATTTTCGATACCCAACGTGCTGGTGTCCTTTTTGAGCGTGAATTCGGGCTCAATGACTCCGAAAACATATAATGAATATAGACGGACATCAGGATTCGAAAAAGATTGGGATGTTTAAAGTTATGTTAACACAGAGCTATTAAAATAGATTTTCTATCTTCTATATGCTCTTGGGATCAATGCACCTTTCTTGATTTATCCTAACCTTAAAAGACTACACAAAGAAGCATTTTGGATTATTTGGATTTGGATTATTTTCGATACCCAATGTGCTGGAGTCCTTTTTGAGCGTGAATTCGGGTTTAATGACTCCGAAAACATATAATGAATATATGTATAAGATATGGGATGTTTAAAGTTATGTTAACACAGAGCTATTAAAATAGATTTTCAAAGTCCTGACCGTATCTTTTACATATTATATATGCTCTTGTGATGAGTGAATCTGAGCTTACTTTGAAGATTGTTTTAGAAATCCAACGTGCGTGTGATGTTTGGCACTCCGAATTTGAGCTTAATAAAATAAACAACATTTTCGAACAAGCAATGTCGTAAAAAAATTTCTTGGGTTTCTAATTTTGGGATAGAAAGAAAATTAAGCCAACTATTTTGGCGGAGCTGAAAAAAATAATTTTTTGAATTTTATGAATTCGGTTTTTAAAAAATTTTGGACAAAAAAAAAGTTAGTATTATAATGTTGGGGTAGGATACAATAGATCTACTTGGGTCGCAGTACATTTTACACCAAATAATAAAATATAATGTTGGGGTAGAAATGGCGTCAACAACTTTTGCGGATTTGGGGAAAAAAATGTTCAGGTTTTCAATATGATAGATTCGGATCAAAAAAAATTAAAAAATTTCCCAAAGCTAAAAAAAAAATTGTTTGCTAAGTTTCCAATGTTGGGCTAGAAAATTGGGACAACTATTTATACGAATTTGGAGAAGAAATTTTTTTTGGCTTATTACACAGGTTCAGTTGTTGGAAAGCTAAGAGTCATTTCCGAAGTAATTTGGTGCATAGAATCCGAATCCGGCGTTAGAACTGGCCCATCACGTCAGCATTTTGAGATATTTGAGGTTATGTACCCAAAAAATGGCGTTTTTTCCTACATTGACATATTGCAAATGCTAATGACGTCGAAGGGATATATCTTTGCGAAAAAATAATTGATCTCTTGAACCCTTAAATTAAAGGGTAAGAGTTGTACTAAATGATGCAACTGGAGAGAAAGACCGCAAAAATTGTTTGCGCCCTGTACATAACCTCAAAAGTGGGAAAAAACGCCGTGTTTTGGGTACATAACCTCAAATATCTCAAAATCCTTACGTGATGGGCCAGTTCTGACGCCTGATTCGGATTTTACTCACCAAATTACTTCGGAAATAACCCTTAGCTTTCCAACAACTCACATGACCCCTGTATTTGTAGACCTGTGTTATTAGATCATTTAAGTATAAATGGCTCTAAACCATAAATAGCTCGGTTTTAAAAATTTAAGAAATTATCTCGAATTTTAGATATCTTCTATTTTAACACCTTTTTCGTCTTTTTATTAGTTAATTAATCAGTTCTACTTAAAAATATTTCGACTTTTAATCAATCTGAAATACACTCCGCTCCTCTGAAGCTAAAAGCAGCGCATTAAAACTTCGTCTAGCTACAAACTTTACTCAAAGCTTTGTTTACCTTATATTTTTTTACCATTTTATGCTAAAGTTTCCGCATTTCAAGCCCAATCCGTCTGTCTAAGTTACCTGCTCTGTATTTGAAGGCCGCTTTAGCCAAAAAAAAAAGCCAAAAACAACCAACAAAAAGCTTGCCAAATAATCATAATAAATACATATGTATGTATATACTATGTATATAGTCTGCTTATGTGAACATCAAAATTCAATATTTGTTTACGTTTAAAGCTACCAGGCTTGGAATTTTGTGGCCCAGACTACGCCAGACCAGGCTTTTTATTTGCTTAACTTACTTTATGTTTGTTGTTTTTTGTTTCTGTTGTTGTTGTTGTTATTGTTTTTATTGCTCAAAAAGTGTGTCAATGCGCGTCAGAGGCAAAGACAACAACAAAAAAAGAAACCTCCAAATTAGCAAAAGGCCGCTTGCAAAAAAAAAACCGAAAAAAAAACAAAATTACAATAATAAAAACCAACTCAAAAATCAACACAGAGCAAAAAGAGGTCGCCTTGTTTACATAAAAAAGTAAATAAAACAACAATTCCGACATAACAACAACAAAGGGGAATTTACATTTATTTTGTTGCTGTGTTTATTGCTGTAGGAAACATTTAAGCAAATTAACAACAATATAAGTACAAGACAAAAAACAACTAAAAAACAGCCTAAATATAAAAAACAAAAACTTAAAATTGACTCACGCACTGTCTGCTTCGTGCAACAACAACAAAACCAAACAACTTTTGCTCAAATAACGCAAAAACAACAACAACAATGCGGCACTTGTTTGCCAAAATAGAAACAAAAAAAATTCCAACTATAAAAAAGAAATACCAAAAATTTTTTGCCAACGTCATGGGCCTAAGCAAAAATAATAAAAAAAAATATAAAAATTTGAAAACTTTTAAATAAGAAAAAAAAATTGCGTATTTTAAGTCGTGCATGACCGACTTTGATATGCCCCTTGATGAAGATGATTCTCATATGAGGAATGCGAGATACTCTTTAAAAGCAAAAAATACTAAAATTTGGACCGAAGCGGATTTAGGCCTCCGCATGACATTTGATCTAGATTTTTTTTGATTACTACTATCAAGCGATTTCCAATTGAAAAAATTAAAATTATATTTAAAATAAAAATTTTTGAAAATTAAAAAAAAGAGAACAAAATTTTAAGAATTGTTTCAACTTAAATATAAAAAATGTGAAAGTGATTTCTAATAGAAAAAATTAATATTATATTAAAAAAATTGTTTGAAAACTAAAAAAGAGCTTAAAAAAATTGTTTTTAAATGAAATGGAAACGGTCATCTGCTTTGGAATTTTGAACAATTTTTAAGGATGAAATGGACTTTTTAATAAAGTTAGGAAAACCAGACAATGGGAGAAGTACAAGGCTGCTTTCACTGACTACAACAAGGACATCAGAAACTCTAAAAGGGGAACCTGTAAGAACTTTTGTTATAATGTCTAAAACCTTACAGAGGCGGATAGAGGCGTCCTCAAACGAGGTGGGTCTGTTGAGCAGGAAACATTGGAGGTTTTACTCCAAACTCACTTTTTAGGCTCTTCAATAAGCAGCGGGGATGCCAAACTCTCAGATTGGCTCGAGCCAAACCTCCGAGGGGCTGCCAGAATATCTGGCACTATTTTCGATGCCGACAAAGTAAGATGGGCAATTGGCTCCTTTGAACCTTTCAAGGCACCTGGTGGGGACGGAATTTTTCCAGCACTTCCCCAGAAATGTCTGGATTTCATCCTAAACCCATTGATTTATCTGTTTAGTGCAAGCTTTGACTGTGGATACAAACCTCACTCTTGGAGGAGAGTACGTGTGGTCGTCATCCGTAAATCTGGCTACAGGTACAGACAAGCCCAACTCATACAGACCAATCAGTCTAAACTCATTCCTACTGAACAGTAGAGAGACTTCTCGAAACGGTCACCTGCTTAGGAAAATTTTTTTTTACATTTTTGTAACATTTTTTTATCGCTTCTTCTGTTAGTAACAGACGCTCTGATAAACTTAATATACTCTCTTACTCCCATTTTTAAAGGGCATATCAAGCAGCAAAAATGTGCGTAAAAAATTAGCACGCGCTTCTTTATTGTTTTTTGTTTTGCTTTCGATTTTTTCGCACTATCTTAAAGGTTTTACGCGATATTTTGAGCACATTGCGCATACGCAACGTTGTTCGTACCAACAAACATGGCCTGACAAATTATTGACAAAACAACAGCAACAACAACAAAAAAGCTTTTAATAAATATTTGCCTTATAAGCAACAAGTAGGCCAGACACAAAAAAAACAAGAATTCTGGGCTACACTTAAGTAGAGTGTATCTGTATCTGTATCTTCCGCATGTGCTCTTTAAAAATTGTATCTGTTTTTGTTGTTTTCTGTGCCTCTAATTGTTTTTAGTTTTATTTACGCTACAAATAGTATGAACTATGTAGCTGACTTTGTTAGCCCATTTGTTTTTTGGTTGTTGTTTTCTTATCGTCCAAACTGATTAGCAACATTTTGGACTTAGCGCACTTGGCATAAACAAAAGGTAAAAAGCAAATGCTCAATGAAATTTTTTTACGCCATTGACGCAAAATTTTTGTCAACTTTTTGTGATAAATAAAAAAAAAAAAACAACGACATGTGTTTCTTATCGTTGCCAAATTTAGTTAAGAGTTTAAAGAATGGGCAAGGTATAATATACGTATACGTGATATTTGTTGGAAACGGCGCAACTTGAGCAATAGATCGGTAGATTATTTTTATTTTTGTTTTTTAAAAATTTCTTTTATATTTATTTTTATGTTGATAAGCGTAAAATGCTTAAAGATAGGTTGGTTTGGAGTCCCGCTGTCTCGTTGTTTTGTTTTAAGAATAAAAGCAAGCAAATCAGAGATATAGTATGTTAAGAAATTATTTATAATAAAGAGTACAGTCGATAGTTGGCTATAAGTAAAGTTTCTAACTATAAAATTTGATATTACCAGCATAATTTATTAGGCTTTTAATTTTAACTTCCATCCAATTAAATCTTTTGAATACGTTACACTTACGTTAAAAAGATGTACCCGGAGAGTATTTCGACTGTCTTCTAAAATTTTAAAAGCAAACACTTTCCGCTTCCATAATTTGCATAATTTTCTAACTTTATGTACTTTTAGGTGTAAAAATCGGTTATATGCAAAAATTTCATTGAAACAAATTTATTTTAAATATTTGTTTTAATTGCATACTAAATTTTTAACCAATTTTTATACTATTCATTATTATTCATTACGTTTTTTGGAAAAATTCAAGCGTTTTAGACATAAAAATTGCTTATATGCAAAGTTTATTTCAAAAAAATTATTATGTGACAATTTGAAAGACTTTACGCTGCGTTTATTTGATTTATATTTACTGATTTTAGGCATAAAAATCGCTTATTTGCCAAAATGTTTCTGAACAATAATTATTTTAACTTCATGCTTAATTTTAAATGGATTTGTAGAGCAGTCATTATTATTCTCACTGCTTTTTGCTAAAATTCAAGTAATTCAGACATGAAAATTGCTTTTTCCAAAGATTTCCTACGCTGCTTTAGTTGGTACAATTAATGTAATATTAACTGGTTTAGGCATTAAAATCGCATATATGCAAAAATCCATTGAAATTTATATTTTTAACCCCCGACGAAAAAAAAAGGTTTGACGTGTCTGTTTGTCTGTTTGTCTGTCTGTCTATGGCATCGTAGCTCCCGAACGCATGCAGTGATTTCAATTTAGTTTTTTTTGTATTAAAGGTGACTTATGTGCGAGTGTTGTTAGACATGTTTGGTGAAAATCGGTTGAGCCGTTTAAAAGTTGTGGGGAGTAAAAGTGGGGAGAAAAACATCAACTTTGTCCGATTGGCTTAAAATTTGGTCCTATTGTAGCTGACGACGTCACTGATTCGAATCTGAGGTTATTTTTGCTCTATCTCTTCTCGTTTAGAAGTAATGGCCATTTGAAGTTAAAAACATAAACTTTGTCCGATTGGCTTAAAATTTGGTCCTATTAAAGCTGACGACGCCACTGATTCGAATCTGTGGTTATTTTTTCTCTATCTCTTTGCGTTTTTTCTCTATCTCTTCGCGTTTAGAAGTTATGGCCATTTGAAGTTAAAAACATAAACTTTGTCCGATTGGCTTAAAATTTGGTCCTATTGAAGCTGACGACGCCACTGATTCGAATCTGAGGCTATTTTTGCTCTATCTCTTCTCGTTTAGAAGTTATGGCCATTTGAAGTTAAAAACATCAACTTTGTCCGATTGGCTTAAAATTTGTCTGTCTGACTGTCTGTCTGTCTGTGGCATCGTAACTCCCGAACGCATGCAGTGATTTCAATTTATTTTTTTTTTGTATTAAAGGTGACTTATGTGCGAGTGTTCCTAGACATGATGAAAATCGGTCGAGCCGTTTAAAAGTTGTGGGGAGTGAAAGTGGGGAGAATGCGTAAAAAAAAAGCAAACGAGCTTGACCTTAAATGTAATCTATACCTTAACAAGAATCTAAATTATAGTAAGTATATTTTAATATACTAAAGTCTAACTTAACCTAACCTACCTATAAAATGTATGAAATAAAAAATTAAATTAAAAATTTAAAAAACCCCCGAACTTAAGTAATTTTCATTTAAAAAGTGAAAAATAATAAAAGAAACTTAATGTTAAAGTACCTAAGAATCTATTAATAATTCTAAAAAAAATACGTCGCGTTGGGGGACCGCTCCTAAACTAACAATTTAAATACAAATAGTCTAATTAAGCAACAAAGATTAACTTAAAAACAAAATTAAGAAAATACTTCAAAAACTTTCATAGAATTACTTCAAAAAATTTGCATGTAAGATACGACCGTCAACGACGTCTGCCCTCGCGTGTCCCCCAACGCGACGTATTTTTTTTAGAATTATTAATAGATTCTTAGGTACTTTAACATTAAGTTTCTTTTATTATTTTTCACTTTTTAAATGAAAATTACTTAAGTTCGGGGGTTTTTTAAATTTTTAATTTAATTTTTTAAAATATTTACTTACTTGAAAATTGTACTTTAAAATATTTTCTCATTTTCATAGAAAATTTGAATTATACTCCACTGAAGTATTCTCCACTTAATAAAATTCTAATGGGCAAAAAATCGCTTAAATGCAAAAATTTACTTAAACATTTTACCTTGGAATGTTTTCCCATTTTGATAGAAAATTTTAAATAATCTCTACTCTAGTACTCAATTAAATGCAAATGAAATGGGCACACAAATCGCTCATATGCAAAAATTTACTTTAAAATTGTATTTTAAAATGTTTCCTTATTTTTATAAAACATTTGTAATCGTTTTGCATCAAAGTAGCTTTTAGCAGTGAAAGATATATCGTAGAGAATAATTAGAGCTGTAATTATTCTCTATGCTATATCTTTCACTGCTATAATTGATATTTCCTAATTTTAGTAAACTTTAAATGAAATAGGCATCAAAATCGTTTAAAAGCAAAAATTTTATTAAAAATATGTATCGTATATTCAAAGACTTTGTGCTTATATAATTTGAATACCATTGTTTTCCATGTAGTTTAATCCTACAAATTGCTTATATGCAAAAACTTCCTTTGAAAAATTTTTTAAATTTCAAACAAAATTGATAATCGTTTTGCATAAAAGTCGAATTAAACAGTTCAAATTCGAGAAGAATACGCTATTATAAAAAGCAGATCTTCCATTGCTATAACCTATATTTCCTAATTGAAGTAAAATTTAAATGAGATAGGCATAAAAATCGTTTAAATGCAAAAACTTTATTAAAATACATCTCTCAAAGACTATGTTCTAATTTAATTTGTATATAGTACTCTTCTTAACTTAAGCATTTTTAGTCATACAAATCTCTTATATGCAATTATTTCTTAAACTAATTTTTTTTTTTAATTTCAAACGATAGTTTTACTCGTTTTGCATATAAATCGCTTTAAACAGCTTTAATTATATTCTAGTCTCTCACAAAAGAAAGATCTTTCGCTGTCATTAAATCTGAGCCTAATTGGCGAAAATTGAATTGATTTCAATATAAAAACTGCTTATATGCAAAGATTTCCAAAAAAAATGAATTTTCTTATTTCCAAAGATTTTGTGCTGCTAAAATTTGTGCAATTTTGTATCTTAAATAGTTTGAGGCATTAAAATCGCTTTTATGCAAAAACTTAGTTTCCAAATATTCACAAACTATATTTTTGAAAAAAATTGGCTAATCTTCAAACAAAATTTTTAATTGTTTGTGTAATTTTTAATCGTAAGTGGATTATGGCAAAATAATCGCTTATGTGCAAATCATATCAAAATTTTTAATTCTATTCAATTGGCTTAAGCACACTTGGAAGAAATAATAATTTTATTAAACATTTTTAGTAATCAAAAATTTGAGGACGCTCAATTCGCTTTTATGATATCTACAAATTTTTATTTCAAGCCAAAATATAAAATTTTAAATTTATAAAAAGAAATAAAAACGTTTTCCAACTAAGCAACTTTGTGCCAACTTAATGAAAAATAAATTGCCACTACAATTTGCTGGCACTGTATTGTCAGCAATTATTCAAAAATCAAAAAAGTTTGCTCTAGGAACAAAGTCATAATTGAAAATTTCTCTGAAAATCTCAATTTGAAATCAATTTCGGATACGTATGGCACTAATTCTAGTCCAACTTGCAACTTTACCTTCATTACGGCCTGTCAATTATGGCAATTTCTTTCTCATATTTCATGCACAGACAAATAGAGTCCTCTTTTGGTGTAATTTGCAACTGATTTGGTGAAAGTTGCTGTTGCAGTTGTTGCATGCAACTTGTTTTTGTGTTTAGTATTTGTTTGACCAGCTGCAGCTCAAAGCAGAGCCCTCAAGCACAAAAATCAAACAAATTGCGCATACGTAGTGTGGCACGGCGCGGCGCACGTGGCTAATGCCACAAACTAAATTTGTTAAATTTAATTGCATTTAGTTGGGTTTAAGACATAAATTGGGCACAAAATGAGTGCAACTCAATCAAAATCATAGAAAAGTATTTGCAACGATTTGAAAGCAACTACAAATTGCCTGCCCCCCACCACCACAATGAAGTGTATACAAAAGATGCAACTAATTTTTGTGCGGCATGCAAACGAATGCAGACAGACAAACAGACAGATATTTGAACTCGGTGCCAACCCTGCAAGTTGCCACAGCGTGTACTTCTCCTCTATATATCTATGGTGTGGGCTATCATATTGCATCTTGCAGCTTTATGAAACATGCCACACGGCCGCCTGCTGCCTGCTGCCTGACTGCTCCTTTGTGCCGCTGATTTTTTTTAGATTTTTTTTTGTACCCACTGCACATTGCAATGTAATTTTGCTTTCAACACCTTTTTGTGCAGATTGCGCTGCACAGTGGGCGAAATTGTAGATGTGGGTAGAACTTTTTCAAAGAGCGCTACAAATACTATACAAAAATTTTTATTTTTCGAATATGGTAAGAATTTTAAGAAATTGGTTACCTCTAGATATTTTAGTATATTTATCCAAAAATATTTTAATATTTTATATCAGAATTTAAAGGAATTTTTTTAACCGATATTTATTATGATATTTCCATATTTTTGTTGAGAATATTGTAAGAATTTAAAATTTTTTCAAGCGCATATTTATTACGATATTGAACAAAGTTTTATTTCAGTATTTTTATGAGAATATTGTAAGAATTTAAATTTTTTCAAGCCGATATTTATTACGAATATTGTAATAAACTTCTATTTCAGTATTTTATGAGAATATTGTAAGAATTTAAATAAATATTTATTTATTTACCAAAGCTCTAAGTCAATATATTTTTTTGTTTAATAATGAATACCTATTGTAAGAATTTAAAGAATTTTCATAATCCTAACAAAGGCTTTCTCAAAATTCCGGTAAGATTAAGATATGTTATTGAAAAATAATGTATAAATGGCGCCAGCTTACAATCAAGATACTAGTTCCGAAAATCATTTACTGATTTAAATTTTTTCTTGAATTGTTTTTATAGTCATATCTTAATGAAAACTATAACTAAGATGACGTCACACTGTTGAAAAACTGTTTTCAAAAGTTGCGCTTTATACTTTTATGTGACGGACTATCCGAAATTAGACATTTTTGAAAATTTAAAATTTTTGTTAGATTTTCTAATATTTGTACCTTTAGAAATCCACTGTCTAAGATGACGCCACACAGCTGGAAAAATGTTTCAAAAATTGGGTTTCCTTGCGTTTTATACTTTTGTGCAGATAAAGACCTGGTTTTAGACATTTTTGAAAAGTTCTTATAATTTGTTGGATCTTTCAATATTTGCACATTAATAACTACCGTGACTACGATGACGTCACACAGCTGGAAAAATATTTCAAAAATTGTGCTTTCTGGTGTTTTATACTTTTTTGAGGTAAAGCTCCATCTTTGAACATTTATTAAAAGTTGCAATATTTTGTTGAAACTTTTAATACTCATACATTAAGGAATCCACTGACTACGATGACGTCACAGAGCTGGAAAAATGCTTCAAAATTTGTTTTTCTTGCGTTTTACACTTTTTTGAAAAAAAGATCCATCTTTAGACATATATTAAAAGTTTCAATATTTTGTTGAATTTTTTAATACTCGTACGTTAAGGAATCCACTAACTACGATGACGTCACATAGCCCATAAAAATCTTCAAAATTTTATTTTCCATGCGTTTCATACTGAGATAACGATCTGAATTTAGGCTTTTTTGAAAAATTTCAAATATTTTGTTGAATTTTTCAATATTTAAATTAACAAAGTAACTACGATGACGTCACACAGCTGGAAAAAGGTTTGAAAAATTTTGTGTCCATGCGGATCATACTTTTTTGAGATTTAAACTTTTTTAAAAAGTTTCAAATATTTTGTTGAATTTTTCAATAATTAAATATTAATAAATAAAGTAACTACGATGACGTCACAAAGCTGAAAAAAAAGTTTCAAAAAGTGTTTTTTAACGCTTTTCATACCTTTCTGAGATAAAGCATTCAAGTTATAAATATTTTAAAATATAAAATTTTTTTCGTGGATTTTTAAATACTCGTACGTTAATAATTCCATCATCAATCATTGCGATGACGTCACATGGCTGGTAAAATGTTTCAAAAAGTTGTTTTACCCGCGTTTAGCCCGGATCTAAACATTTTTGAAACAACTAATACGCGAATCTCTTTGTGTTTGGCAATCCATATCAAGCGAGTTTCAAAAATATTATTTTGTGGTGCATCATCTCGACGCCTTTATGCAAAAGGATCTTATGCTGCAATTTTCAAGGAAACATATTTTTTAACGAACAACTTTTCCAAGCCTTTTCAACTTAGCCATCTCTTTCAATCTGTTAGCTATTATAAGCTAACAATAATCTTATTGTTCTAGTATCTACTAAGATCCAAAAAAGCAAGGTGACGTAGATTTTTCAGAAATAATTTTTATATGGATGTATATGTTTTTATTATAATAGTCTGCTTAAATGATTTTTAGCTTCATCAACCTAAATTCTCTCTTGCAATCTATTAACTTATATAAAACTATGATCCAAAAAAGCAAACTGACTTTGATTTTTCAGAAATAATTTTTTTGAAGAAACATATTGTATATTTTTTATGAATATTTTTTCATATTATATTAGTTTACTGCAAAAATGATATTTTATTTCATCTTCATACAACTTAATTCTAACCAGTAAAACCATAATTTTGACCACTGTGCGTTGTGCATGCAACATGCTGCTGCTGTGGCGTTGGCGACGCTTGGCGGCGGCGCGAATTGTGGCGCGCAACGTAAGCAAATAATTGCCAGCAAAACAACAAACGGGCCAAAGTTGCAACCAGTGACTCTGCCACTCTGCCACTCCACTGGCCGGCAGGCCGTTGGCTTAATTTTCCAGCAGTGAAAATCACGCTGCATTTCCCAGGCTCTGGCTAAATCGGCGCGAATATATCGCATTTCAATCACGCGCCGAGGCTGCCGCTGCAACTGCAACTGCCTCAGTCTCTGCCGCAATTTACGTGCTGCCACGCAGCGCATGCGGCCTAAGACTGAGCATTTTCCAGCAATTTTCCAACAACAAAAGCAACTACAACAATAACAACAACTTGCAGTTTATTAAAGTTGCGGCAGCTGAAACGCAAACGTTGCAAATGTGCTGCGCAATGTTGCGGAAAGGCTGCCCCGGCCTCTCTTAGTGGGGCATGGTCGATGGGGCATGTTGCTGCTGTTGTTGTTGCTGTTGCTGCTGTTGTTGCCGTTGTGAACCTAACGGTACCGATTGTGCGCACAAAATAGCCACATCGTGATATTTACCCCCCTCATGCGGCACGCGTCGTTTGCCCCTCAATTTATTGCCGGCCGGCGCAACATTAACTGCCCGCTGCAACTGCAACCAACAACAACTGCAACAACAACAATGCTGAATGCAACTTGCAGTTAATGCAGAGATTTCAAAAGTCGATTTATGCGCAAATTTACTTTTATGCGATTACGAGAGGCCCGTTGCAAGCCGAGCGGCAAAAATTTATCGTCAAGTTTAGTAAATTTAATTGGGCCGTGCAACATCGAGAGAGGCAACGCCATTAACCCGCTAGAAGGTGCCAACTAGCCGCTTAGCCATAATACTACTTAACCAACTACCGGGCCACAGTGACGTAGCTGCGCGCACTAGCAGGCGCCTGACGTCACATGGCTCCTGCTGACGACGCCACTGGCATTCGTCCACAAAAGCCAACTTAAGCACCCAACCACAATGCCCATTTTGGCCATTTGGAAAAGCGCGTGCGCTGCTGCCGCTGCCGCTTCCTTTGTGTGTAGCCAGAGAAGAGCAGAGCATTGCTGCCTCTGCTACTTTATGTGGCAGCCAAGACATTAGAGTACTACAAGTCAAGAAAGGCGCTGCTCTTTGGGTGAAAACCAAAAGCTGGTAGCTTGGTAATAAAATTTTATGGCAGCTGTTCTTGGGTCCCCCCTAAGTAAAGTGCTGCACCAACCCACCAAGCGCAGACTTTATGCTTTTTGGCCATTCTTTTGGCCAAACAAAAGGCAGAGTACTTTGGGGCAAGCTGTAGCTGTGTTAAGTGAATGCTTGATTTGAGCACTGATTAGTTTTTAGTAGTAGCATTTGTTATCGCCATGTCGGATCTACTACCTGTAATTGATTCATATGAATGCAGCGTGTTGAAAGAAAACGTTTTTTTTTTGTTTTCCAACACTGCTCGTTTTAAGCCGCTTAACAAAAGTCTTAAGTCTTTTCGAAATATATAATATAATATAAATGCCCATCAATGCGTTGATTCAACTGAGACAGTTTATTGACAGCACAGACTCGAGGAGATCCTTGCCAACTCACAGCCAGCAGTTTTGGAGCAAATTTTAATCCCAGCATGCTTGCTGGCTGGTCCGCCATTGAACGCCATCACTTGACCCCAGCTCAATCAGTAATGGCGACGTCTCAATTGTGCGCATTGTGGCTATATTATGTATATGAGCTTCAGTTTCAGCAGTAACTCCAGGAATAGCTTCAGCTCCTGCTCCTGCTCCAGAGCCAACCCAACCACCCCGCATATTATTATTTCAAATCAGTTTTTCCGTTTGAAATGTTTTGAATTTATGATATGCCATGCCGTTTACTCCGCCATTTTGAGACGCGTCTTTTGCCATTGAAGGCGACTTTGCGCTGCTTCTTACCCCGGCTGCTTACTTGGAGCTCTGGAATATACTTTAAAAAGCTTGGGGTAGCTCAAGTTGCTCGCAAAGTTTGTAGTCCAAGAGCTGCTAAATCTAGATAAGCCTTAAAGTTTCGAAATCGAACGAGATTTTCTATTCTCAATAAATTGAAATATATTTACAAATTAATTTTTTTTATATATTACTATTAAAGAATAAGGATAGGAATTATTCCGACTTTCCAGGATTGGAAAGCATGCTTTGAACCTATATTGCTCGTATTAAAAAATATTCAGAATTTTTGGGTTTTCGAAAATTTTTGCCAATTTTCTTAGAAAATATTAAAAAAAATTTTAACATTTTTAGTATTATGACATTTATGAAATTTAAATTATTATTAAAAAAAAAAATTTTGAATATTTTATTTAATAAATTACAAATATTTTTATTTAAAAAAATGACTATACAAATTTGATAAAGTTTCCAAGATTTTAATAAAAAATTAATTCAAAACTAAAAAATAATTTCGAAAATTGTAATAATTTTTTAAGCTTTTCTTACTTTAAAAAAAATCTTTTTATATAAGAAATTTGATTTATAAATTTTAATACTCCATTTTTTCACCATACAATAATTGTACATTTTCCTTATTTAAGTAAAGCCATCTTAAAAAAAAATTAATTATATCAAAATTAGAATAATTAGATTATTTTAAACAAATTTATTGAATTATTATTGATGCCTTTTTTTAAATTCAATTTTCTTAATTTAAATCAAAAATTGGTCTTAATAAAAATTAAAAAGTTGTTGCAAATTTTGCATAGTTTAATTTAAAAAAAGTAAACGAAAATATTAATAATTATTTAAAATGTTTTTACTTACAAAAAAAACCTTTTAAAGAAAGCAAAATGATTTATAGTTTTAAAATTATTAGTATTAAAATTACTACATTTCTTTATTCATACAATACTTGTTCATTTTCAGAAATAAAATAAGTCAATTGAAACTTATTTTTTTTAATCAAATTTTCAAATCTCAAATTGTCTTTCAAATAAAAAAAAGGAATAATTTTTTCAAATTTTCATGCCTTAAAACAAGTAACTTAAAAATCAAGACAATTTCAAAAAATTGTATTACAAATTTTGCACTTTATTGTTTATTCTATATGATTTTTGTAAATTTTTATGGAATCACATTTAAAAAAAAAATCGAAATTTAACATTAAAAATGCAATTCAGAAAATATTTCCTATTTATTTGACAAATTTTAAGCCTTTATTTGTTCTTATACAATTTTCCCACATTTTTAAAATAAAAATAATCCATAAATTATTTCATTACGCAAATATTTGATTAAAAATTTCTCGCTCTAAAAAATATTAAAAATAAGGAAAATTTTATTACAAATTGAACACTTTATTTTTGTTCCATATGATTTTTCTACATTTTCATAATTTTTATGGAGTCACATTTAAAAAAAATCGAAATTTAAATTAAAACTGCAATTCAATTTATTTTCCTTATAAATTTTCTTAATTTTAAAAATAAAAAGAATCCTTAAATTATTTCAATACGCAAATATTTGATTAAAATTTTCTCGCTCTAAAAAACATTTAAAATTTGGAAAATTTCAAGTAATTCCTTTCTGACTTCATATAAGCATTGTAAATATTTTTAATTTACATGATTTTTAATTTAACAGAATATTGCAAAATTGTTTGAAAATCTAAATAATTAAAGTGAGTAAAATTAAATAAAATGGTATTTTTTAGGTAGAATTCCAAGAATTGTTTTAAAATCTTAATACTTCATATTTTATTCCTTGCTATTTTAGTTATTTGTTCTAACTTAAATGTCAAAATAAAAAAAAATAAATTGTTTAATGAATTTAAATGTATAATTTTTCTAATTGTACCCATTTTAAACATTTTAAATTAGGAAAATTTCAAGTTTTTCTTTTCTGACTTTATATAAACATTGTAAATATTCTTAATTTACAAGATTTTTAATTTAACAAAAAATTGCAAAATTACTTAAAAATCTAAATAATTTAAATATGTAAAATAAAATAAATCAGTATTTTTTAAGTTTCCAAGAATTATTTTAAAATCTTGAATACTTCATATTTTTATTCCATACGATTTTAGTTATTTGTTACTAATTTAAATACCAATATCAAATAATTGTTTAACAATTTGAGAGTTATATAAACTAATTGTAAATATTTAATTTACCTAATTTTAGAATATGTGAACTTATTTAAAATTTTTATCTGTTTAAATCTTCAATTCCCTTAAAAAAAACAAAATCTAAAAATATTTGCAATTCTTCGGAATTTATTATATATCTTGAATTTTTATATTCAATCCCGGCAGTTTTTTAAATTTAAAATATTTGTATACTGAAATTTCTACAAATTATTTCGAACCAAGTAATATTTATTATAGGGATAACTCAAGACTTAAAATATAAAATACATTCGAAATGTAAATTAATAAAATTACATATAATATTCAATTTTATTTGCAAAGCGTCGAAATAGCTGGACTAGACACTTCTTCTGCTTTTAAAGAGCATTCGTAGTGCGTTCAGATCGCTTTTGCTTTGCGCTCGCACTCATCGCTTGTCTCCTTTGTGTTCATTCTGTTGCATTCTTCTGCGCTTTGCCTTTATGGCAGTTAACAGTTAGCAGTTTGGCGCGTTGCTTTGTCAAATTTATTTAAGCGTAAAAATTCTGTTCATAAAGCAAAAGCTGAGCAAAGAGTACAAAAAAAAAAAAGAAGAAGAAGGATATTAGCTTTTGTTGTTGTCTCAATTGTTGTTGCTGTGCCCGCCAAGGTTAGACCAAGGTGAACTTGAAGTTAACGCCAAGTTGACGTCAACACGCCGCGAAATTCTTTGACGTGACTAACAGACAACAACAAAAAAAACACAAAACCCAAAACGAAAAAAATTGCGCAAGGTCAGTGAAATTTATTTGTGTACGCAAAAACAATGGCGGTTAAAATAATATTTCAAAAATAAATATTACACAAGTGATTTTTTTCACACATATTTTTGTGAACAGCCGACCAAAAATGTAAGGCCAAAACTGCCAATTAATGATGAATGAGCCAACAAAGAAAAACATCAACAAAGTTGAGGCACAAATTAGTTAAATGGAAAAATAGTTTTGCGCTGGTTTTTTGCATTGAAATGCCGCAGCGATTATCGCAAAAACAACAACAAACAACACATTTGCCACATTGTTGTGCAACAATGATGATGATGATGATGACGATAATGGTGATGATAATGATATTGTTGCTGGCGGTTGCTTTGATCTGGGCTTTAAGCTGGGTGGGCGTGCAATTAACGCATATTCCGACAACGAGGCCAATGCTAATAATTTTTACAAAATTCTAATCTAAACTAAATTATAAACTAATTTATATGCATATTTCTCTAACAGCCCTCTCTCGTTACTCTCCTCTCGTTACAGCTCACGCAAACGTCCACCCAGCGATACTCACGATTGCAGCAGTGATCAGTGCAAGGAGGACGAGATGAATGAATGCAATGCCGCGTTAATTTTAATGAATCTACACAACTCGCCACATGGCGGTAAGTATCCAAGTATCAAGAGGGATCAGGGAGCAAACAAAATGAGGATAGATGTACCTAATTCTTAACCCAAGAATAGAAGCAAGAAAGATGTTTAAAATTGGGCGTAGATTATGAGATTGAAAGCAAGCTGTTGGTTGGTGTTCGGACTAAGGAGTTCTGCCTCCTGTTAGGTCAAGCAGTCATAGACTTAGACTGCATGCCGCGAACCCGCTGCATCCAATGCAGTTTGCCTACTTCAAAGGGAAGTCAGGAGAGATTGCTTTACACCCTCTAGTCAGAAAGATTAAAAACGCTTTCGACTCCAAGAACATAGCTTTGTGCGCATTCCTGGATGTCGAGGAAGATTTCGACAATACTGACTTTGGTTCTATCTCTAGAGCGTTGGCCCGCTGGATTGAATCCATGCTCCGACAGAGAGACATAACTACATCTCTAGACAGTCAGCATAAGAGCTGTAAAGGGGTGTCCACAAGGAGGTGTGCTATCCCCCTTGCTATGGTCTCTCGTAATCGACGAACTTTAAACTAAGCTGACCAGGCTTGGTTATAAGGTCATTGGGTACGCAGACGACCTGGCTATCATGGTGACGGGTAAATACGAAAGCACCATCAGAGAGATGATGGATTAAGCTCTTCAAATTACCCTAAACTGGTGTCTAAGTGAAGGGCTTAGCATCAACCCCCAAAAAAGCTGTGACTGTTTCCTTCACGAACAAGCAGCTTCAAAATCTTGTTATAAACAACACTGAGGTGGAGTACTCAGACAAGGCCAAGTATCTAGGTGTGGTCCTAGGCAAACGACTCAACTAGAACTCCCACTTAGAACAAGTGCTCACCAAAGCTACTCGAGCCATGTGGGCCTGTAGAAAATTCTTTGGCAGTATACTACGTATCCAGATCACATCTAGACTCTTAGTAAATGACACTGGTCATGGCGCACGTATATATTCCCTTCCTGACGTATCGATCTGTTCTAGGTCAGATCTTAGTATGACGGAATTATTTTATAAGAAGAAATTTAGATCTCTTCTCCCAAGTAGGGAAACTTGGGCTGATGGCAACCCCTGTGGAAACCTATGGTGGCAACAATGGTTCAAGGATGGGTCCAAAACTTAGCAGGGTGTAGGTGTTGGAGTCATTGAACCCACCACCAGAATCTCTACCGTAATGGGCATCTGTCCCAGCGTCTTTGAAGCGGAGATTCATGCCATGGAGATCTGAACTAGGGGAGCAAACATCTGCATTTAGTCAGATAGCCAAGTTGCTATTAGGGTATTATAATCTTGGAGCAACTCCTGATGGTTAAAGAATGCCAAAATTACCTGCAAACCCTTTCCTCCCGGAACAAAGTTGCGCCATGTTGCTTCAGTAAATTGATAGGGAATATCCTCACTACTGTGATTATACGAGAACAAGACCGTGTAGCCGACAAGAATTGTAAAGATATTCTGCTCCGTCGACCTAATGATGAAGAGGATGCATATTCGGCATCACGACTTCTGTCGAAGCTGAGGACAAGGGGAACATTTACTATGCATCCTACAATTCTTAGAAAAAACTCCCTGTATCTGGGATAACCCTCCTTCGATTTTCTCGACTGCCTGACAAGTTTATCCATAGTGGACCAAGTTCTCTTTTCGAATCTCCAAAATGGTTCAATGGGAGCGAGATAAGCAGCACTGAAAAAGCCCATCAGCTATTACATAAAATCAAATCTAGGTCACTCGTTCTCCAAAATGGTTCAACAGGGAGCGAGATAAGCAGCAATAAAAGAGCCCATCAGCTATACCATAAAATCATATCCAGGTCACTCGTTCTCCACCTTGTCCACCATTTCTTCGACTTCCCATTCTTTTTATTATATATCGGGATCCCTGGCTGATCTTGATCTGGACACTCAGGAGTGGATGTTAGCACGATCGCTGATCTAGCATGACAGAGTGCCTCCAACCTGACTACATCTCCTGCGTCGTTCTGTGATATTGGTTGCCAATATCTGTTTTTCTTTTATTGTTCCGAAACAGCAAGGAATTATTATTATTTAAAATTTAACAAGTTTCTTAATAGTGCAATCTGAATTTTTTGATATATATTTGTTTCTTCTGGAATTACAATCTTTTCTCGCATATTTACTTATAAATTTACCAGCAATACTCATTCTCCCTTTTCTCTATCTCATCCCTTTAGTGTCCGAAAAATGGCTTGGCTCCAGTCCCGGCTCCAGCTCGTCGGCCTCGTGGAGCTCGGGCTCCGCCTCGCCACCGCTGAGCGACGATGGACATGCGCTGCAGGGCCACATCATATTATCGCCACATGATGACTCCTCGGCCAATGCACGCATACGCACAACATCGGTGTCCACCTCGGATGAGGGTATTGTCATTGACTTCAAGAAGGTTAGTGGGCCATAAAATTGTTAATCGTTGGCTAAGATTATTTGTTAAGAAATGCTTGCCAAAGAATTTTTGCATACATTGAAAATCCGCAATTGGAGCGTATTATGTTGGCCACAGTTTTAAATAATGGTATTTTTGTTGCTTTTTAATTGCAATTTAGCAACTTTGTGTAAACAGATTAATTGCTATAATTAAATGTGGTCTTTGGCTGGCTGTCTTAACGTCTAAATGTCTGGCTGGGCGGTGGCAGCTTTTATCTTATTTCTGGCAAGAAACAAACACAGAACGTATGAGCAAAATAATGCTCATTACTCATACGCACTGTGGCACAAGCTTTCATATGTAATGAAGGAAACTGAAGCAAAAGCAAAAGCAAAAACAAAACCAATAGCAAAAAAAAAAAAAGCGACAACTTAACAAAAACAAAAATCAAATAAATGTCGAAAACGTTTTGTGGGCTGCTTTGCCCTTCGGCAGCAAACGCATCAATCATATACAGAAAAGGGCAACATTAACAGCTCGTTAAGTTTACACATATACAGCAAAATATATATGTGTATGTACTAGTATATATAGATACACACATACAGACATAGGCAGGCACACGCTTTTCTTTGGCTGTTTGCGCCATTTACCCTTATGTAGGGAGTATTGATTGTTTCATCAAGTGCGTTTAGATTGGAATCGAGCTTTTTTAGCTGTTTTTGGAACCCTTTTAATGCTGCTTAAGTGAAGATATATAACTTTTTTATGGAGTTTTTTATGTGTTTTATGTGTATTTTAATGCCAAATAAAACATTTAGAAGAAACCTCTGTCTTTGAAAAAAAAAATTTATTTTGTCAGATTATTTCTATTCAGCTTTCCAATATGTTTTAAAATAGTTCTGAAGGTAAATATGAATAAGGTGACGCAGATCTTTTGTATCGTATCATAATTCCTTACGCTTTACTTCAAATTGTACGAGAATTGAGTTAAGTTTTCTATATTAATTTCTTATTCAACAGTCGATAGCAATCCGATCGATTTTTTTATCGACAACAAAATTTAAAACTCGAAAGTATATTCTTAAAGATTCAGATAAAAAACGTTACGCTTTAAATTTGGCCGAAATTCTACACATTTTTAAAAACATATTTTTCACTCTGAAGAACCAGGGATAGCCCTCTAGGGAGGCACAGCAGCTGTAATCAAGAAAAATATATTTTTTTTAAGAAAAAAGAATCTAATTATACGAATGTTCTTTTCATTCCTAATATAATTTGGTATTATTTGAAACTCCAACTTTATAAGCAGCTAATCATTATAAGAAATAAAGGTTGCAACCCTAATGAAGAAGTTTTTTAAGGAAATAGAAAATTAGCAGTCGGATTTTTTAAAACTTTAAAATTTGAGTTTTGAAAGTATATTCTGCTAAGAAAAAATAATAACTAAATAGAAAAATATTAAAATATTTCTATGCATATTAAATAAAACAAAATAAAAATAAATTAAAATGAAATTAAATGCTGTGAAATGAAGTGCTATGATATGAAATGCTATGAAATAAAATAAAAATTAGAAGCTCATAATTCAAAGTTTCAAAAATTTTTCATCTCAGAATCTTTTTAGTTTATAGTTACTTTAGCTAATTTTCGGGAGATATTAGATTTCTTAAAGGCATTATTTTTTAATATTTAATATCAAAAATTGCTTCTTTTTCTTATTTAACTATAATGAGCTTTTATATAAAAATAAATGAATTGTTAGGATTTAGGATGGGCAACGATTTATTGCGATAAAAAGTCATACTAGTTATGTTTATTAGACTCACATGAGTATTTATGCTAGAATAGTCAAAGTTATAGCCGCCAGGGGGACTGGGAATACCCTGAACTTATTTTGAGGAAGTTTGGTTAGGACTTGTGGTGGCTTTGGGCATATTTAGGGGTAACGATTTCTTGCGATAAAAAGTCAAACTAGTTATGCTTATTAGAATCACATGAGACTTTATACCGTATCGGCCAAAATAAAAGCCACCAGGGGGACTGCTAAGTACCCTTCACTCATTTTGAGAAAAGTTTGGTAAGGACTTTTGGAGGCTGGGCATCGATTTGTTTCGATAAAAAGTCAAGCTAGTTATGTTTATAAACTTACATGAATCTTAATGGTACAATAGTCGAAATTATAGTCACCAGGGGGACTGCGAAATACTCTGCACTCATTTTGAGGGAAGTTTGGCTAGGACTTTTGGAGGCTTTGGGCATATTTTGGGGGTAGTGACTTGTTGCGATAAAAAGTCAACCTACAAGAGTCTCATGAGTCTTTATACAATAGTCAAAATTATAGCCACCAGAGGAACTGGGCACAACCTGTAGTCATTTTGAGGGAAGTATGGAAAGACTTTTTGAAGCTTTTGGTCATATTTTGGGAGTTACGTTTTTTTTCACTAAAAAGTCAGCCTTGCCATTTTTTTTAAACTCACATGAGATTCCCACCAGGGGCACAGAATATATGGCTGCTTTTAAAAAGATTTTTATGAGAATTATATTTCGAAGCTTGTAGAACAGCGAAAATTTTTGTGTTTGAAGGACCCCTCGATCCCTTCTAGCTGCTACTGCTTCATAGCAAATCTGACAGCCGAGTCATAATTCATAACTATATAATAATTTATTTGCATTTTACCGAGAAGGTGTTTAAAATAGATGTCGGAAATCGCTTTCAACCCAACGAAAATGCATTAAACATTTCTTTTAAACCAAATTGCAGTCCATAATGAATGCATCGATGTCAGCAATGTATTTAAAAGCTATGAAAATTTATCATTAAGGCATCTGACAGATGAGTTTTACAAGATTTCTAGAGTTGTCTGGCACAGCGCCAATTAGGTTTTAAGTCTGCGAAAGGCACAGTGGTCAATGCTGCTAATAAATGGAACAAATTTGTTGGTCCAAGGTTGAGTGATTCCTTGTACTTGTGTTCTGCTTTGAAAAAGTCAAAATTTTTTGGTTTGTTGGACCCACAAAAGTTCATATCAGGAATCCCTAGAGATGTGTCGATATTTTTTTTATTATGGTTGGATATCCCAAAATCAAGCGTGAAATTAATAGAAATCTGACTTGTTAAGCTGCCTATTTTTTTTAAAAATTTTGTCACTTTAGTTTCTAAGGTCTAGAAGAACTAGGTGTTGTAACAGACCAGAATATCACTGTAAAGGAACTAATAATCTGATAAGTGCAAAAATCCAGATTGGGGCAAATATAAGCCCGATGTGCTAATCTGCCACTGCTTGAGGACATTTTGTCAAAATTTTCTTCAGCTTCTAAGATCTACGAATGAAACTTTTGATTTTTTTTTCCAAAACCCATAACACTCCTTACTCTTCCGTTACTGAGCATCAAAACTGCATTAAAGAGAAAGCTCTTAAGCACTTAAAGTATGACTCATCAAAGTCACTGCAATTATGGCAATTTCTGAGTATGCTGTCAGTTTTTTCTTACAGTGTACTTACTCTCCCATAGCAGCTTTTGTAGGGTTAAGGCATGGCATGCCATTATGTAAATACAATACAAACTACAAAAAAAAAAACCACTATGAAAATCTAATCAGACTTTCAAGGCTAACAACAACAAATGTTCACAATGATATGTGGCTGCCGTCATTCGTCGTGCTTTATAGTTGTTGCTGTTTTTAGTTTCTTGTTGGGTTTGTTTGCCGTTAAGAGCCCTTAAAAGCGTCAACCGGCAATAACTAACTAGTTGTACATATAGACAAATAAAGCCAAGACCAGACTAGACACTAGACGGGGTCGTTAAGCAATCAGCAAACGAAGTTACATTTAGTATAAAAAAACGTCTGGAGGAATATTTCTTCTTTGAAATATTTTGTGAATTATTAGTATTTTTTTTTTTTGTAGAACTGACAGAGCGCATTGCGTAAGCTTTGCCGGCATTGGAGTGTAGAGCAGCTTAAAGTTCAACATAATTAATTAAAGCTAAGAGTCGCCAGCGGAGTTGACAGACAAATGAGCGCAGGGTGTGACGTCAGCGGGCTAAGCGTGCTTTGGTGTAGGGTAGAGCAAGGTAAAGCCAATGATTTGTGAGATGTACGAAAAAAATGAAGATGGGTAGAAATAGTCGAGTTAGACAATGTTGAAAGATACTCTAGATAAAATGGTGGTTTAGCTGATAAAAAGCTGGTTTGACATAGGTGGGCATAATCTTGGAATAAATTAATTTAAATGCAGCTAAGTTATTATAAGAATATATGATGATTTATGATATTTAAAAATATAATATTTAAAAAAAGCTCGTTTTACAAACTTAGTTTTGTGTGACTTAAATATAATTATGCTTGGTGACCTTCAGGCGCTGTCTTCGTAACCAAATTTTAATATGAATAAAATCGATTCTTATTGACAAATATGTAAATTGGAATTAATTGAAAAATTTAAAAACTGTTTGAAAAAAAAATTATTTGAAAATGTAAAAAAATAAGAAAAATGGTACTTGCCAAACTTCTTTCAAAATGATTACAGGGTATTTTCGAGTCAACCAACTCCCCCTGCTCTATCCAAATTTTCTATTTTTTTTCCTAATTTTTGTCAGCTACTTTGCCTTGTTCCTTTCCTTTTTGCTTTCACTTGTTGCAACTGTTGCATAAACGCCGACTGTCAGCGACTGTTTGCAACACCAACGCCCACAATTCCCAGTCAGCCACAGCTGTACAATCATAAAAAAAACTTCAGCTTTTAGCGCATATTAGCCATAAAACGGCTTTTACGATTGCTATCCCAGTCAAACATAGACGCAACAATGCCAAGTTTATGTGTGCAACCAACAAGGCGTGACACACAGCTAATAATTGCATGCCTCAATGAGGCACATTATGGAAAAGTCTTGGTTTCCGCATAAGCTCGAAACAATAAGCAAAAATTGTTACACAGAATAGATAGCTGGAGACAGATTAATGGAACCACAAAATGATCTCAGCGTCATTGGGAGCAAAAAAAAATACTAAAACCATTTGTAATGGAAAAACTGCAGCGTATGTTTGCAATTAATGGCTAATTGTGTGCAATTATTGTCGATATATTGCCAATGTTGCCGTTGCCACTGTGTCTCTGATGACGCAGTTTGCCACAACAAACAACAACAGCAGCTCAAAAGCCAAGACAAAGCGGCAGCTCAAACTGTTTAAAAACGCCGCTAATGCTATGCAGCAGTGACTTTGGCCACGTGTCGTATACGTAATGCGCACATTACTCATACGCACTGTTAAACGCTTGCCCTTTTGTACGCGGCGGCCTCGACTGTTGACGACGGACGCGCTGTCTGCCAGGGCTGCACTGACACTAGCCTAACCACAATCAACAGCAACAGCACAAAATGCTGGCCTGTCTGTTACGACGAGTGTCAGGCAGCACACATGGCGTATGATTAACCTTCATTACTCAACCGCGGCATGTAATGAAAATTACTCATACGCCATGTTTGCTTTGGCTTTGTTTTGTATGATTATTATTATAATAAATGTATGGCAGTATATATATATATATATGCACAAAAATTTTTATTTTAAATGCAGATTTATGTGCATTTATACACACTCGGTGGGTGTGCTGAGAGGTGGCATGGACTGTACTATTGTTGTACAACAACAGCACTGACTGCCTCAGCACTTGGCACTAGCCTTTAATCAAGGCTACAATTGCAAGGCTGCCATCAAATGGCAATTGCCACAGCAATTACAACGACAGTGCGGCCAACCGCACAATTTGTTGTAAAATTTCTGCCATCAATTTGGACGCCAATGCAATGCACAAGTTGTGCATATTAAATGTAAAGGCTGTGGGCGATCCGAGCAGGGGGGTGTGCCACTGCCGTTCTGTGTGGCACGTTACCGCCTTGGCATAAATGCAGCATAAAAGCAGCGCCAGTTGCCACTTGGCAGCCAAAAAAAAAATGAAAACAAAAAGATGAAAGAAAAACTTTTTCAAGGCAATAAATTTTCAAGTCAAGCGACCGAGTTCCACGAAAAAGTTTTAACAAAATAATATGTCACAATATTTAAGCGAACGGGACACAGGATAGTGCCCAAAGGGGTTACATTGTGCATCCAAAGGATTGTCGGAGTGCCTTAAGACACATTTGATTTAGCTTCCAAGTGCTGCGGATTTGGATGACTTCTGCTAGAAATTAGCTGCATGAAGTATGTTGAATGTAAAGAAATCAAACCATCTGTATCGAAGTCCTAGCAAATCCGCTTAAGTCGATTTTTGAAAACCATCAACATTTTCAGTCGATTTGTTGTAATATACATACTATGTGGCTTCCTAAAAGAAACTTTTAGAGGGAAATGTCTGTATAGCTCAAAAACCTTTAAAAAAATATGAAATCGAGCTCTTGCATTTTAGATTTTTTTAAGCTAAATTTCTATATTGTTTCCATTAAAATTCCTTTTCAACTTGTTCCATGTTTTTTACAAAGAATCAAAATTTGACTAGAAAAACTTTTTCTCATAATACAGGGGGGAATATCTATACTTTATATATATCTCTATCGATCTGTATCGAAGTCCTGACCAAATCCGTTTAAATCGATTATGAAAACATACAAAAATTCAAGCTAATTTTTTATATACATACCATGAGGCTTCCTTAATGTCAAATGTCTGATAAACCTTAAAAAAAAAATATGAAATCGAGCTTTTTCGGCATTTTTTAATTTTTCTAAGCAAAAATTATATTTCCTTTCGATTAACATTCGTTTTTAACTAGTTTCATGGTTTTTCCAAAGAAACGAAATTGAAAATTAATTGCCTGGAAAAACTTTTTCACAAAATATAGAAAGAAATATCTATACTTGATGGTGAAGATTTTATGCTCTTCCGGCGTTTAAGAAATTGTTTATTTAGTTCAATTCCATTTCGTTCCGATTCAAACTCCGTAAAACTTCTTCCATGGTTTTCCAAAGAAACTAAATTATAAACTAATTGGGGCCTAGAAGTATTGTTTTTTAAAATATAGCAAGAAATATTATCATGAAGCCCAAAAAATGTCTTCAAAATTTTTAAATCCTAATTTGTATGCTCTTTTGACATTTAAAAGATTTTTTGTTTGGTCGAACTTCGATTTCATTTCGAATAAAATTTCTTTACAAATTGTTCCATGATTTTTGCAAAGTAACACAACTTCAAATTAATTTTCTTACTTGGGGTCTAGAATAACTTTTTCTCACAATATAGAGAGAAATATACGAGAAGTAGTCAAAAAGTTTCTTCCAAATTTTGATATGCAGTTTTTTATGCTCTTTCGGCATTTCTAAGTTATTTTTATTTAGCCCAATTTTCATTCATTCCTTACAAAATTCCAACTATTGAAATGGAATGAGAGTTCTTTCGGCATTTGAGACCTTTTTTGTATAGCCCATTTTCCATTTCATTCCATTCAAAGCCCATATCAAGCTGTAGCGTGGATTTTATATAGGACCAATAGCTCCTCGAAAATTCACAACTTCCACTCCAATTTATTCCATCGTTTTGGCATTGGCCTTAGGTATTTTAGAGTTATTTTGTACAACCAAATATGTTAATACTAAAAAAAATTCCATTTAAAGTTGTTCCTTCTGTACAATGCTTTTTTGGCAGTTTAGAGTTGTTGTTTTAGTAAAATTTCCATTTCATTTTGTTCAAAATTCTATTTCATTTGTACCTTCGGATTTATAATGATCTTGTGTATTTTCAGAGCTATTTTGTATAGCCTTATTTCCATTTCATTTCTCTCAAATTCCATATCAACTTGCTGCATTATAAAATCCAATTCAAAATAATCAATTTTTTTCCACAATATAGAGAAGTGCCTCTATTTACTGTATTAAGCCTATCTAGCTCAGAAATCTCTTTTACAAAAATTATTTCCAGTGCTTTGTGCTATTTCGGCATTTTAGACTTCAACCGAAAAAAAAATTCCATTCCAACGTATTCCTTCAGATTAATAATGTTATTTTGGTATTTCAAAGTTATTTTGTTAAACCGAAATTTCCAGTTTATTCTTTTCGAAATTTCATTTCGATTTGTGCCGTCGTTTTCAATGCTTTTTGGGGCATTTTAGAGCTGTTTTTTGCCAAATTTCCATTGCATTTTTCTTTTAATTCCATTTCATTTGTACATTCGGTTTTAATGCTCTTTCGGAATTTCAGGTCTAATTCATTTAGCCCAATTTCCATTTCGTTTCCTTCAAATTCCATATCAAGTTCTTGCATGGATTTTATATATGCCAAGATTCCTCGAAAACCCATTTCAATTTGTTCCTTTGGTGTTATAATGCTCTTTCAGTATTTCAATACTATTTTGCATAGCCATTTTCCATTTCATTCCGGATAAAATCCAATTCAAAATAATCTCTTATTTTCTACAATATATAGAGATGTGTCTCTATTTTCTGTATTTGGCTCAAAAATCTCTTAACAAAAAATAATATTTTGAGAGCTTTGTGCTCTTTCGAGATTTTGTTTCGAAAAATAATCTATTTCAACTTGTTCCTTCGGTTTAAGAATGCTCTTTCGGCTATTCAAAGCTATTTCGATTGGCCCAATTTCCATTTCATTCCGTTTAAATTCCATCTCACCAAAAACATTTGGTTTACCAATGGTCTTTCGTGGTTTCACAGCTATTTTCTCAGCCCTTGTTCCATTTCATTCCCTTCAAATTCCATATAAATTTTTTGCAAAGATTCAATATATGCCACTTTTCTTCGAAAATCCAAAACTTCCACTGTTCCCAGAAACCTCACTCTATTATAAGTTCGTATATATAAACTCACTGCCTAATAATTAGAGAGGACAAGCCCATAAGCCGCTTATTAACTGTGGAACCTAAGTACAGCCGGCAATTGCCTGCAATTTGAGCTTAAAGGTTCTTTTTTTTTTGCCCTGCCTCGAACGCATTAATAAAAATTGTTTTTTTTTTAATTCTATTTTTTTTTTTTTATATAAAATAAGCTAGCGGCAAGTGAATGTAGACCGGCTAATTGCATGTTCAAACGCTTCGCATAACAATTTATTTTTCGAATTCTGTTTTTTTCCAACTAATTTGTTTTATAACTACAACAAAAAGAACAAAAAAAAAACAAATGCAGCAAAAAAAAAAAGCAAAAACAAATACAAATTATAGTACAAAACAAAGCAGACAGCGCGGCGTGTGCAAAGCTCTGACATTGTCGTAATGCCGTGCAAAAAATAAAACTCAAACTGAGACGGTGGAGGTACGCCGGGGTAAACGCCGGGGGGGAGCAAATGCCGTGCCGGGGCTTCTAAACGCAGCGCTGCGGTTTGTTTAGTGCGCTTTTGACAGTTAGCAACAACAATTGCAACAACAACAACAACAAAAGTCAAAGTCAAACAAAAAGCGAGCACAAAACTAGCCGGTCCGAAAGCCCCAGCCAATATGGCGCGACAATCGTGTGTATATGTGAGTATCTGTGTGTATCTGTAGCTACAGTTGTATCTGTGTGTATCTATGTAGCGCTGTATCTGCTGCAGTGATGTTGGCCTTTTTTTTGACAAATATTGCTGCGTTGTGAGACCAAAGGCGTAATTGTATATGTGGCCATTGGCAATTGAAATTATTTTTAAACAAATGCCGACTGTTGCCTTTTTTGTGCAGAGTTTAGAAGAGGTTGGGCTAACAAAGAAAAAGACGTCACTTTACACCTCTACCCTAATTCTGGGACGGCCCCTCTTATAAATTAATAATTAGCAATTGCCGTAAATATTTTAGTACTTTATTAAGAGTTTAGCCAAGTTCAAGGCAGCTTGTGACTACTTTATGCAGACAATAAAGCGTATTGAAAAATTGGAATATTCATAAAAAGTATCGATCCTTGATTAAAAAGCTTAAAAGTATCTGAACTTTTCCAATCGAACAGAAGCTTAGTGGACGGAAGGACGTTATGAAGCCAACAGTTTTATTGAGAGCAAAAGTATCGAGTCTATACAAAAAAGAGTTAATTCTTTTTAAAACGTACAAGTAACAAAAAGTTCGTGGGACCAAAATAAAGCATTAAAATTTCAAGAGTCTATTTAACTAGAGTTCTATAAAACCACAAAAACAAATTTAATCCAAAAAGTCTAAGCTAAAAAAAACCTCAATAATATGTAAAAACTTTAATGACGTTCAAAAAATAAAAGATTTATTTCAAGTATCGAAACATCTAATACATAAAAATCACATAAGGACAAAGTAAGCACTAAAGTTTGTAGCGCTTACATCAAAAAATTAAAACCGTCCAAGATGTAAATAATATCTAAAGCAAAATTGCAATCCACTAATAACTGTGTGAAAACAATGATTTCGATACCAAGAAAAGCTGCCAAAAGCCAATAAAAGTTCTCGATTTTACAAAAACAAAAAGTATCGAAATCCCATTGACGCATAAGTAACCGAAAAATACAAAAGAAAAAGGCAAAATTCTACAATTACAAAAAAAAAATGTTTTCAATAAGCAAAAAATACTAAAAAAAAAATGTAAAATAGGAAACAAATTCAATCAGATTTGTAACCAAACTCAATGGTAATAAAAGTTTAAAATTAACTATATGAGAACGTTGATTTCGATTCTAAAGCCGCCAAAGTCATTAAAGTATTCGCGATACTACAAAAATAATTTAAAAAAAAGGTATCGAAATTCCCGCTGACGCATAAAAAACCACAAAATAAAAAGAAAAAAAGCAAAAAAAAATTCGAGAGTTTCAAAAAAAAATAAAAGCTTTTCAGTAGAACACAAAAAATACAAATTTTTAAAACCACAAAAAAATTTATGCTGGTAGAAGCCAAGGATAAAACTACAAAAATAACTTGACAAACTCAAGCAAAACTTGGTGAGAACAAAGGCTGGTATCGAAAAAGACAAAAATATCCTAGTGCCACAAAAAGAAAAAGTATCGAAATTGGACTAATGCATAAATAACCACCAAATGAAAAAGAAAAATCAAATAATTCTAAAGTTTAAGATAAAAACTAAATACTTCTTCCTAGAGCAAAAAATATGTAAATATTTTGAAAATCAAAATAAAAACATTGTGAAAACAAAGTTTAGTATTAAAAAAAACAAAAATATATTCCTAGTGCCCCAAAAACAAAAAGGTTTGTATTTAAAAAGCAAAAAAACATTTTTACTCGAACAAATAAAATTAGCTTGATGCAAAAAGCTTTAAAATATGTGGAATTTAAAATATTTCCAGCTGGTATGAAACTAAAAATAACAAAAGTTAGAAAATATAATCAAATTTTTAATTTGTAAAAGCAAAATATTTCGATAACAAAGAGCTTAACACAAAAATGGAATGGCAGTGTCGCAAAAAAGTATCGAAATACCAACGACAGGAAGAAAAAATCTTAAAAAAAAATGGCTAGAGTGTTAAACAAAAAATTAATATTTATAGAGCAAAAAATATTCCATAATTTGACGAATTATATAAAAATTACTAAATAAAAAATATCAATAATAACAAAATACAAAAAAACTTCAAACAAAATTATCAAAATTTTCAATATATCCAGCGAAACTCTGTGAAAGCAACTCTCAGATAATTCAACTTTAAAAAAATTTTTATACTTTTACTCATCCTAAAAAGAGAATAAAGATTTCGATAACATTAAAATGACAGCGTTCTATAAAAAATAACGATATTGTATTTATGAACAATCAAAAGCTTTTCTTTTGAAAGGACAAAAACTTTTAGAATTTCCTTAAGCAAAATTAAAAAACTTACATTTTCCAAAGTTTCATGAATTAAAAATAAAAGTTAGTATAAAATGCTTGATACTAAATAAGCCAACTAAAATTACACTATGTCACAAAATTTCAAAATTTTTTTGATCCCGGCTTCAAAATAGTTGATCCCTATGTAAAATTTCACGCTGAATTCAAATCTGCTTAGAAATATATGGAAAGTAGAACGGTTTTTGAGATATCGTCAGATTTTCATTTTTGGAGTTTTGAAAAAAGGTAGGTCTACTAAAATGGCATTTTCTCTGGTAAACTGAAGTTAATAAACTGGGCTGGAAATTAAAGATAATAAATTTATCTTTACAAAAAATGCTGGTTGATAAGAATCCAATCAGAATTGACGAAGTTGTGGCACTTCAAATTCGGATATTTGTAAAAATTGTGATGATTTTTCCGGTTTTTGCTGCCTTTTATTAGGTTTCATTTAGCCTTACCATAAAAATTGCTCCGGTTTTAGATATTGACAAAAATCGGTGCACTTAAACCAGAGAAAATTGTATTTTAGTAGACTAACCTTTTTTCAAAACATGAAAAATGAAAATTTGGTGATATCTCAAAAACCGTTCTACTTTCAACATATTTCTAAGCAGATTTGAATTAGGTGTGAAATTTTACATAGGAATCAACTATTTTGAAGCCGGGATCAAAAAACTGTTGCATAGTGTTATTGATATTTTTATGTTATATTTCGAGTCGTTTTCGTCTTTGAGAACGAAGATTTAGATATCAAAAGTAAAAAAAAATTTATAAGTATAGAAATTTCCATTAACTCTTATTTCACCACAAGAAAATAAGCAAAGCCAAAAAATTTTTAAGTTGATCCTAAGATTAAAAAAATTTTCGTTTTACAGAAATTATGGAATTTTTTGGCAATTTAGAAAAAAAAAATCCAATATCAATTTCAAAAATATTAAATAAATTACTAAAAACGCAATTTCATGAAAATTTTCGTTGTAGAGACAACATTGAAACAATGCTTAAAATTTTATTGTCATTCAGTAAGTGTATCCACACTTCGGTCATCTTAGCGCTCTAACAACTTGTTCTATTAGTGGTTGCTGCTAAATGAGCTTAAACAAATTTATGATTTTTTTTTTGTGCGCTGTGTTGCAACTGTGCAAAGATTTTTTTTTATTTATTATTGTTTTTGTCACATGGCCAGGTGCTTATTACCATAGGTATGGCCATGGCCAAAGACCACTTGGCATAGCCTGTTACCAATTCTTGCTGCTTATTGTAACATATTCTTCATGCTTATTTATTGCTTAACTTTTTGTGATTTGATTTTATTTTTAAGTATGGCAAAATTTCATTAAGCAAAAGAAATAATAAGTAAATAAATAAATTGTATTGTTAGTACCAACAATTTTCAAGTGCTTTGCCAGTGTTGAGCGTTGGCGGTATGACTCTGTGTGTGTGTGTGTGTTATGTCAAAGTGTATGTGTGTGTGTGTGTGTTTTGCAGCAACCTTGAAACAACATTCACTTGCCAAACACAACACACTGATACTAACACACACACATGCACAAGATTGGCAGCCACCTTCAAGCGATACGTCAAAAAGCTCAACGTCGCTGCTGCCCTCCCTGCCTCTGGCGGCTGCCTTTGCTGCCGCTGCCCACCCTTTGCTGTCGTCAGCGTCACTGTTGCTGCCGCAGTCGCCGCCGCAGTCAACGCATTTGTGTGTATTAATTTCACTCATGTGGGCTGGCCTTGAATTTTGATTAGGAAGCGATTTAAATTTATCTATCATTCATTTTTCTCTTGCTCACTTTTTGTGCTTGTCGTTTATCATCATCTAGCATATTCTCTGTCGCCCTTCTCTTGTTGCCACACACTTGTGTTTTGAGATTTTTTTTCCATTTTATTATTATTATTGAGTTATTATTAAGTTAATTGTGCCGCTAAAAGTTGCAATTTAATGAGCTCTGGGCTTTGTAGCTTTTGATTTTTTTGAGTCAATTGCAAATTGCTTTTGCAAGTAATGTATCTATCATCTTGTCGGCAATTTTTTATTATTGCTGCTTGGGCAACAAGGCGTATGAGTAATGATTCAGCCAACAGCTTGACACAGCTTTAATTACGGCTAAAAAAAAGATGCCTTGTAGCTGCCTACAGAAAAATCTTTAAAGCTGTTTCTAAGCAGATGTTGAGTAGCTTTTCCAGGCAGTACAGCTTCAAATCGTTGAAAATTGTCGTTTTCGCTAACAAAACTTAGACAATTTGCTATAAAAAACGTCCATATTCTAGAATTCAACTCAAAAGACAAATCACCTTTTGAAAACTTTACCAATTTGCCATACAAAAAATAAACTTTACTTTACTCATGCCGTAGCAGCCAGCTTATTGTCAACTCTAGAGCACTATTCTAAAAAAAAGTGATAAAAATTCTTGACAATTTGAAATGCATCCATTTGGTAATGGATGCCGACTTATCGGATGCGACTAACTGACAAGTCAAAAAGCGGCTAACCAAGCCATATATAAAAACTAAATTGAGTATTTTGCTAAGCGTAAAATTTATGTGAGTTTAAAATTGAACATAAAACTGCCAAAGACATTAAAAACAAAACCCAAGAAAGTACCGCAAGCCGGCAAGCAGTATATATATAAGTGCAGTATATATGTACTAGCTACTATATATAATGTAAAGGTAAATACTGGCGGAAAACTTGCAGCAATGCGCAACAATCAGTCAGAGTCAGTTCACTAGGAGACGTGTCAGGGCGGGGGCAACAAAAACAATAACAACAACAAGAACTTGCAACAAAAACAGCCACAAAACTCATTCAAGCGCTGCGGCAGCTGTGACTGTGTGTATCTGTGTGTGTGTATCTGTTTGTGTCTCGTTTGTGTTTGTGTGTGTAAGTTGTAGGTGGATGCACTGGGAGAAACGAACTCATAAATTTATCATAATTGCAAAAGGCAGAAAAATGTGACTGAAATGTATGTACAACAACAACAACAACAAAAGCAATAACAACAACAGCAACCACAAAAACAAAAACAACAACGACGCACACAACGAAGCGCAACAATGCAAATAAGTAATAAAAATATAAATGAAAATAGTCGTAAAGAAAATGTAATAATAAAAATAATTTGCCATATGCCAGCAGAAAAAAAAAAATAAGCAAAAAAATAATAATATTAAGTATATTAAAGTCGGGCGTGACCGACTTCGATATGCGTGGAACCCTAGGTAGGGCTTTAGGACAGCGAAATACCCTTTAAAATCAAAAAAGTATATCGATTTTTCATTAATTTTGAATTTTTTTCGATTCAGATCGAAAAATCATATTATTTTTTTAACAAGAGCAAAGAATTTGTTTTTAAGCCAGCAGCTGTCTGAGCTATTTTTCTTTAACATATATTTACGGAATGTGTATTCACTAAGACCGGTGGATTGGCAAGTTTCAAATTTGACCAAGGAGATGGTACTATCTAGGCCTACGATTTCGGAGGATATTTTATGGCATTCATCTCTTAAATAGCATTGTAGCTCATAGTGTTCAGCCGCGATCTGCCATGTTAGTTTAGATTTAGGAGCATCCTGAACAAGACACCTCTGAATTTTTCTTGAAAATTCGAAATTCGAAAAAGCATTTCTACCGCCAATTTGACGTTGTATAAGCGTAATCCAAGCGAATTTTGGCGTCCGATTCATCAACCGTTGACTGAAACTTGGGTCCACGCAAACTGCTGACTCCTGAGTAACCCAAAGAACAAGTCTAAACAGTGTGATATCGCACGATCATGGCGGAACCAACGTCCAGATCCCGAAGGCAAAAACAATTTTCTCAGCGAACTAAGGTTGCAATAGAGCCACTGTTTCATTGGCGATGCGAACCGGAGCGTCATCCTATCATACATTGATTACCGTTGAAATCACGGGTAACAACTATCAGACTGGTCAATAACTACGCTAGACTTAGTTGCATAACGTTTGAGCCACTGATGGTGAAAATTCAAACGACGCTCATCTGGCGAAGAAATACGAATCTTGTTCATCACGATAACGCACCAGCGCACAAGTCAATCGTTGCGATGGCTAAAATCAACGATCTGAAGTTTGAATTGATGCCGCACCCTCCCTACTCTCCAGACCTAGCCCCGAGTGACTATTATCTGTTTCCTAACCTCAAAAAATGGCTTGGTCGGTAAGAGATTTGCGTCGACAATGAAGAAGTAATCGAAGCTGTAAATGGGTATTTTGAGGAGCTTGACGAATCAGTCTATAGAGATTTGGCATTACTAGACTAGAACACCGCTATGAGAAATATGATCAGCCTTGGCAGGAGATTATGTGTGAGCCAAATCAAAAATAATAATTCTTAAAAACGTTGGTTTTCTTGGATCAGGCCGGAAACTTATCGGAATATGCACCCTCGTATATCAGTGAAATAGTTTGAGTTACATTTTGGGATTGCTTAAATTAAAATAATGGTTTATATAAATTTAAAAAAATTTGTCTTTTATTTTTTTAAATTATTAAAGTATATTTTTTAAATACTATAAAATATTTAAAAAGCACAGCTTTTCATCTCTTCCTTATATGGTGCAAATATTTTTTTATTGCTTAAAAAATAATGGTTTATATAAATTTAAAAAATTTTCTTTTATTTAAATAAAAAAATTAATTACTATAAAAAATTTAAAAATCAAAATCTTATCTCTTCTTTATATGGTGCAAATCGTGTATGGACTTAAATGCAATTTAAAAAATTAATCTTTATATGGTGCAAATATTAATGCAACATTAAAAAAATAAACTTTTGTTTAATTTTTATTGCAATCTAATATTTGAGAAACGCGCTTTCTATCTCTTCCCAATATGGTGTTTATATTAAAAAAAATTAATTTTTATAACATTGTAATCGAACTGATTAAATTATTTTTTACACCATATAAGAAACAGATTAGAATCGGGACACTGTAAAAATAGTTTTTGACATATTTAAGAACCAAACTTAAAAAAAAGATCTTACACGTTATTAAAAAAAATAAAATTAATTTCAAATATTGTTTTTAATGTTTGCTAGTAAAAAAGAAAACAAATTATTTTATAGAGTCTTATTACCATGTTCTTATATTTCACACTGGAAGGACAAATACTCAGAAATTAATTTAGAATTAAATAAATTTTTTATTTTTAAGCAAGCTGCTTTAAATTTGGATTAACTTTACAATTACTTATAAATCGATCTGCTTAAATAGAGTTTGAAAATCGAATACGGAAACTTTGTTTCTTTTTAAGCTAGACCCTTTTTTCTAACTCCTTTAAGCCTTTTTTTTTTGCCTTTGGCCAGTTTGCTTTTGAAAAAAGTTAAAAATAACGAATACATTTTAAACTTCGACTATTATCTTTTGAGCTTTAAGCTAAAGTGAAAGCACTTCCTCTATTTTGCTCCCAGTAACTTTCAAAACTCTCAGTGGAAAGTTGGAATGTGTGGAAATGGGCCAAGCCAATTGGCTGCAGTATATTAAATTCGATGGTTTATAGTTGAGTATTATAAACTCTGTAGATGAATTGACATTAAATACCCAACGAAAAAGAAAATAAAATTAGATTAAATTTATTATTATTATCCATTTATTTTAAAGTAATTTATGGCCGAACAGAAACGTACCAACGTCGTAAATCTAACGAGTTACAGTATAAATCATGGAATTAAACTTGATAACTTTATTCAGCTATAATTTTTTCTCTATTTATTCGATTTTGTTACGCTAATAAAAAAGATATGCGAAAGTCACAATTTTCTATCAAACTTTAGTGATCAAAATAAAATGGATATATAATATTTACTTTTATCTTACTAAAACCTTTGATGCCACAGAAATCTATAATTTCCATTTAAAAGATATATAAAAATGGCTATAAACTTCGAAAAAAAATGAAATGAAGAAAATTCAGCTAATATCTGCTGCGTATTCTGTTACAGTTTGATGTTGCTGTTTTGTTTTACGATATCTCAGATTTCATACACAAATTAAATCCCTAAATTTGTTCCATATTCTTTGTTTCGTTTTCTATTTTTTCAGATCGTAATCTGAACTATCTTAACATAAACTCTATCAATAAAGCCTATTATACTCAAAATCGAAGACAAGTCTCTCCCCTTGTTACATTTTGCCGTATGCACTCAATATACTCTCTATACTTCCATCTTTATAGTGTATTGAAAAAGGCATTCCAACGTCTTTAGAACAAATAAACATAAATTAAATGCCGCTGCGCATAATTTGCTATTTTCATTTTCATTTTTCCGTCAGCAAGAAAATTGCAGGCGTCAATTTGTGGGCGGCAACGCAGGCGTGGCGGGACAACTTATTGGAAAACTATTTGCTAGTTGCAAACAGCAACAACAACAACAACGGCAACTGCATTAATAACAACAACAAAATCTGTGCCAAGTGCAAATACAGCAACAACAACAACAAAAGCAATTACAACAACTGCAGCAACTACAACAAACATTTTCATGTTCAAGGTGACAAAAATTGCATGGCACAAAAACAAAAAAAAAACGACGCCTGTTAGGGGAATCGAAACGAAATGGGGAATGGTGCGGAATGGAACAGCGGCGGATACTTGAGCCAAATGCCGCAACGTCGCGCTCATCGTTTGGCCTCGTTTCTGCTGCTGCTTCTTCTTCTTCTGCTGCTGCAATTCATTTTGATTTTTTTTTTGTGTTTTTGTTTTAATTTTTGTTTCTTTGCAATTTTTTGTGTTTTTCGTTTAAATTTTTTTTTGTAAAATTTGTCATTGTTGCACTGTGGGCGACGTGCGTTAAAAATTGGTCAAGTGGTATTAATGCAATTAAGTAATAAAAGGCGGACGTATAGTTTAGTGCGGATTGACTTTCCAGAATACCCTAGTACGCACTAGCCTGTAATAGAGTCTCGATTATTTTCACAAACAACCAAAAACAGAAGAATTCTTTGAGCTTAATTAAAGTATTTTTATGACGCTATCTATACGCTATGGGAGCTGTTATAGATAGTAGTCAACCAATTTCAATAAAATTTGGACATTGTCGAATGCTTAAATGACCTTCTGGGAATCAACTGAGCCATATCAAATTTTTGAGGAAGTTTCAGATATTTTAAATTTCGAAATAAAAAAATTTGGTAAAAATTAACTGTGTAGATAGGAAATCTAAGGATCGTTTTAAATTTAAAAAAAAAATTCCTTCGCAATAGTAACAAAATTCTTTCGTATATTTAAAAAATTCCTTTGTAATATAAAAAAAGTATTAAAAAAGATTAATTAAATGAAGGTGAACAAGACAAGTGGAAAATTTTTTGTAAAGCTTGAGTCACGTAGTTTGGGTAGGCCCCTATGTATCAGATCCATGATATTTCGGGACTTAAGCCGGCAATATCGAGCATTTAACACCGATCCCAAAAAGTTGAAATTTTTCAAATATCGTATCGGTAATAAGGTAACTAATCCAGTTAAAAGTTTGAACTCTAGCTGAGTTATAAAAAATAAAAGGCGATCTGTGGCAATATCAATAGAAAATTTCGAAAACTGTGAAAGTCAATCTGATCTAAAAGAATTATTATATTAAAAAATTGGTTTCTGTTTTGTTTTTATATCCTCTAAATTTAAATTGCGGAACTAAAACTGTTTTTAAAATCTACGGATCTCTTTGAATTAAAAAATTCCTTCGTAATTAAAAAATATTTTATTAAAATTTTAAAAAATTCTTTGTAATATTAAAAAAATGTTTTCGTAATATTAAAATAAAACACGATTTATTCCTGTTATGTTTTTATATTCTCTAAATTTAAGTTTTGGAACTAAAACTGTTTTTAGAATCTACGGATCTCTTTGAATTAAAAAAATCCTTCGTAATTAAAAAATATTTTATTAAAATTTAAAAAATTCCTTCGTAATATTAAAAAATTCCTTCGTAATATTAAAAAAATTCCTTCGTAATATTAAAAAATTTCTTCAAAATATAAAAAAAAAATACCTTGTTTGTTTCTGTTATGTGATAACTAAAACTGTTTTTAGAATCTACGGATCTATTTATATTACAAAATTCCTTCGTAATTAAAAAATATTTTATTAAAATTTTAAAAAATTCCTTCGTAATATTAAAAAAATTTCTTCGTAATATTAAAATAAAACACGATTTATTCCTGTTATGTTTTTATTTTCTCTAAATTTAAATTTCGGAATAAAAAAAAAGCAAAAAATTAACTATTTTTTAAACATACGGATCGCTATGAATTTTGAAAAATTCGTTCGTAATATTACAAAAAATCTTTCACATTATTTAAAAAATTCCTTCACAGTATTAAAAAAATGTCTTCCTTATATTAAAAATACTGTTTGTTTCTGTTTTGTTTTTATATTCTCCATCTTAAGGCAATTATTCAGTTTGAAAAAATTAAAGTTAAATAAAGAAACAGATTCTGTAGACTTCCCAAAGTTTCCTTCAGTGTAGTCAGAGTTCCCAAAAAAATGATAGCACAGGTCAGTCCATGTCTGTGGTCTCTTTGAACTGCTATAACTATATCTTAGAGGCTATAAATGCTAATAAGTCCAAACTCTCTATTTAGATTTTTATACGACGCGCCAGATTAAGGTATTTTTTTTCTTCTACCAATCAAAAATTATTTCAAAGTACTATATCTTTAACCTGCTTAAAGTTAAAGCTTTAGTTTAAAAAAAAAACCCAAAACCAAATTAATTTTTTTTCCTTCTGCCACGCTAGGAAAAGTAAATTTTGAAACAGCTTAAAGCTTAAGTTTTAGTTTTAGAAATTAGTTTTAGCGATTATTTATCGATTGTAATAAAGTTTGCTAATGAACTTTTTTACAATCAATAAATAATCGCAATCAACTATTTAAGAAGCGGTATCTCAAATTGGGAAAGTGTCCTAAGATTCGATATCCTGTCGTTACTAATTTTTGACTTTAACGAACGCAATTTTTTGCATTTTATGACTAATCAGAAAACCATTCTCCATTTTTAGCAGCTTATAAATGTAAATTTTTAGGAATTTTATAATTTTCTTTTTTTTTATATTGAGAGTTGAGGTATTTTTGGACACATCTTTTTTTTTATCCAATTTTGAGCTTATAAACGTTTTCTTCGCGCATTGCCAATTTTTGCTGGTTTCTCTTAAGACTTTATTTTATTACCACAAAATTTCGAAATTTGTTCCACTGTGCGCCATTGGTTATTGGCCAATGCCAGCGGCAGCGCCGCTACTGCATTTGGTTTGGCATTACGCCTGACACACTTTGTCAGTTGGCCAACGCGGTCACCGCCTCTTTTGGCCATATTCAATAATCGTTGACGGCCTGACATATTTGCGGCTTGTTTGTCTCTGTGTGTGTGTGTGCAACATATATAAATTTTATGAACGCTGCAGCCGGATCAGCTAGATTAATAAATAGATTGTTAGGCTATATACATAAAGTATATAAACTTTATATACCAAAGTCGTGAATTAGCTTTAGAACAATGTTTGCGAAACATTTTTTGGCAAACAAAAATTTAATTATAAATAAATGCAACAATGCAACAAAGTTGCAGTTGCATTTCGTTTTCATTTGTTGAAATGAAAAGTTTTCTTTTTGAGCAACAAAAATGGCGGCCAGGCAATTAAAGAGAATTCTGCTGCAGAATCACACAACTGTACCAGCTAGAGCTTTTGGACTGGTCTGGGCAGAGGCGCGTAGGCAGGCTTTAAAGGGCAGCAGCAGGGTTGCCAGCCGGTAGGGTTGCCCCAGTTTCACTTTTCACACACAAAATGGCGGCTGTTGCCAATGCAACTGTTGTCGTGGCTGTACTTTTTCGTGTATGTATACGCGTGGCGCGTTGCCAATGCAACTGTGTCACAGTTTTTGTAGGTTACACACTCACACACGCGCACACACAGGGGCACACACACCACATTGTTGCCACACACTGTTGCAGGCCCGTGCGCCGGCCGGCCGGCAAAACGTTGCGCAATTTTCAACTTTTCCCTCAACAAGCATGAAATGCATTTCGCCAGCTCGCTCGCTCTCACTCTCTCTCTCTCTCTATCTGTGTGTAGCTTTCTTTGACGCGCTCTCTTGCAGTTTTAAGAGCGTCACTTTAGCAGCTCACTGCACCCTGCTGACGTCGTTTGTTGGCCACGCTCTGCCATGCGCAAACTGACTTCCGTTCAAATCGCCGCAGTTTTCACACGCTGCGGCATTGTGGGGGCGGTGAAGGGGCGCCTCTGTTGGTTCGTTGGTTGGCCGAGCGGTGCAAGACGTCGAGGTTGCGACGGCACGTGTTCGCATACAGATGCAAAAATTTTTGTGCAATTTGTCGCTGTAGCTGTAGCTGACGTTGACGTTAGCGTTGGCGTTAACGTTGACGCTGACTGCGATGACGCCAGCAATGTCAGTTGCGGCGAAAACTTTGTAAAATTTTCAAGCTCAAAACTTTTGTTGCACGCAAAATGCTTTATTGCCAAGTCAATAGGCGCTAATTTGGCTTAAAATTCAAACTACTTTAAGTTGAATTCGAAATTAAATGACATTTAATTTTGGTGCTAACCAGTTTGCCATTAATGAGCCAACAAACAGAGTACAGTGAATGTTGACAACGACGAATTGGTTCAACTGATTTGCATAAAATTGTGACAAATCAAAAAGTTTTTAGCATAAAGCTGACTGAAAGTTGTTTGGAATTAAAATCAATTCGAAATAATTCAATTCAATTATTCATAAATAATTCCAAAACAGTAAAACTTTGAAGTTTGGGTAGAAGCTTGAAAAGCTTTCTCAAACATCCGCTTTTGAACTTGAATTTTGCTTGACTCAAACATTCGAGTATTTCAACTTGTTTAAAATTTCAGAAATTTTTTTTCGAAAGTTTTTTTAGGTAAAAGAAATGGTTTTTCAAGAGTTCCATTCGGTATATATCAGTTCAATTATTCATTAGAAAATCTTTCCTTATCAGACAAACTTTGAAGCTTTTCTGGATTTAAAAGAAATGGTTTTTGAAAACTTCAATTCGATATAATTCAGTCCAATTATTCATTAAAAAAATCTTTCCTAAGCAGAAAAATTCTGATGTTTGATTAGAAATCCGAAAACTTTTCTTACAAATCCACCTCTGATCCTTCAGTTATATTTGAGTATTTAAACTTGTATGGAATCTTGCAAATTGTTTTTCAAAATGGTTTGGATTTAAAACAAATTTTAGGAGTTTCATTAGAAAATCTTTCCTAAAAAGGAAAATTATGGAGCTTTTTTGGATTTAAAAGAAATAGTTTCTTCAGCTTTCAATTCGGTATAATGAATTATTTCTGAAGACTTCCATTCGGTATATAGTTCAATTAATCATCAAAAAATTGTTCCTGAACAGGTAAATTATGAAGCTTGGATGGAAACTCGAAAACCTTTCCCATAAATCCGCCTCTGAACTTAAAGAAATATTTGAGTATTTTAGCTTGTTAGGAATCTTAAAAATTCTTTTGGCGGAAGCTAAGAAATTCATGAGTATAGAAGATTGTATGAATCCTGTATATAAAGATTTTTTTTACCTATTTAGCCCGAAAACCTTTCTAATAAATCCGCCTCTGGTTTGGAGCTATATTTAAGCATAGTTTATTTGGCATCTTGGAAATTCTTTTGCCGAAATTTAGCAAATTCATGAGTATAGAAGATTGTATGAATCCTGTACATTGAGGTTTTTTTACCTATTTAGCCCGAAAACCTTTCCCATAAATCCGCCTCTGATCTTGAAGTTATATTTGAGCATAGTTTGATTGGAATCTTGGAAATTCTTTTGCCCAAATATAGGAAATTTATGAGTATAGAAGATTGTATGAAACCTGTACATTGAGTTTTTTTTACCTATTTAGCCCGAAAACCTTTCCCATAAATCCGCCTCTGATCTTGGAAATTCTTTTGCCCAAATATAGGAAATTTATGAGTATAGAAGATTGTATAAATCCTTTATATTGCTAGAGCGATCGTAGCTATAAAAATGGCGGACTTAAAGTCGGGCGCGGACGACTTTAGGATACCCTGTACCACTAGCTTGTAATAAAGTCCGATTTCTTCATAAAAAACCAAAAACAGAAGAATTTTTAAGAAACAAATTTTTTTTTGACCGATCGTTTCTATGGGAGCTATATGATATAGTCAACCGATTTCAATAAAATTTGACACAGTGAATGCCAAATTTATTTCAAATATCTTTACAAACAAACAAAACACATCGAATTTTGTATAAAAAACGTGTTTTTGGACCGATTGGTCCTATGGGAGCTATATGACATAGTCAACCGATTTTGTTCAAATTTGGCACATTGCTTAAGTGGTCTAAAAAATTTCCAAACGCCCACTCTGGTTACGATATCTTTATTAAAAACGAAATATAGCGAACTTTTCTTTAAAAGTTATTTTGGCCGATCGGTCCTATGGGAGCTATATGATATAGTCAACCGATTTTGATCAAATTTGGTACAGTGATTGGGAACTATAAAAAACTTTTGAATACCAAATTTGGTTACGATATCTTCATAAACAAACGAATTATTCATCTAAAACTTTTTTTTTTTTGTCGAGGTCGTCTCAAACACCCCTATGGGAGCTATATAATTTAACCCCTCCTATGGAATAATATGGGATCTAATGTGAAAGTTTGGTAGCTCTAGTTCTTACCATCTCTGAGATCTAGGCGTTCACACAGACAGACGGACAGACGGACATGGGTATATCGACTTCTCTATTCACCCTGATCATATTTTAGGTAACTTTGGGGTGTCTCCGACGTCTCCTCTATATGTTACATACTTTTTCGGCTTGCACAAACTTAATATACCCTTGGTACCATATGGTACAGGGTATAAAAATTATTCTGTAAATATTTTCCAAATTTTTAAACATTTTTTACTAAAGCGATCGAAGGTATGAAAATTTTCCTGAAAATATTTTCAAATTTTTAAAAAAATTTTACTGAGCGATCTTAGCTACAAAGATACTTCTAAAAATTTGGGGCAAATTTTTAAATACATTTTACTGAGCGATCGTAGCAACAAAGATTCTTCTAAAAATTTGACGCAAAATTTTTAAATACTGAGCGATCGTAGCTACAAAGATTCTTCTAAAAATTTGGGAAACATTTTTAAATTAATTTTACTGAGTGATCGTAGCTAAAAAGATTCTTCTAAAAATTTAGGGCAGACTTTTGACATTTTTTCTTATATTGATTCTAACGAGTCTTCACTGTACTGCTGCTCACAACTCGCTTAAATTTATGTCTTTTGATTTAATAAATTTTATTTTTTGTTTATAAATCAATGCTAATAGGAGGACATGTGTTTATTTAGCTCATACTTAAATTTCCATTTATTTTATAACATGAAACATTTCCATAAATATTTGCACATAAATTTTGCGCATCAGCTGCTCTTGTTATTGTATATTAATGCACTGCTCACAATTAGCTACATTATGTATATATATAGGTATATACATATATATATATACAAATTTTTAAATGTGTTTTTGTTTGTTGTTGTTACTGGCATTGTACAATAAACAATTTCCGTTTGTTGCTGCATTTGCAATGGTTAAAAGTTTTTGAACATTTGCGGTCGATTCACTTTTCATGCCCAATTAATTTTCGTATTGCGCAAAATTAATTAATAATCAACAGACATAGATACACTCACACACACACATATATGCATTTCAAAAAAAATTTATTGTTGGCGGCGGCGGCGCATTGCCATAATTAAAAGCTAAACAAGCCAAAGCCGCATGCGCTGTAGCCAACGTCAGCGTTGACGCTGACGCCGACTTAGACGCCGACATCGCTTCTAACAATTCTGTCGATTCCGTCCCGTCCGCCAGGTGATTTCATTTGCAAATTTGTGTGATTTGGCTGGCTTTGCCTTTTGCAATGCTCTTTTAATTATATACCTGCTACGTTTTTTATTTTTATTTATTTATTTTTTATTTTTTTGCATTTTTAAGTGTATGTATCTGTATCTTAATTAGTTATACAAAAGCCAGGAAAATTTATACCACAACAATATGCAAAACTTGCATTTTAATGCTGCCCATATATATATATCATTTTTTTAAATATTTTTGCTCTTGTTTATGGTGGGGCAGCGTGTTGACAACTCAATGATCTGGCAGCTTTAAAGCTCGTGCAGTGTATCTAAATATCTGTATCTGTATCTGACGGAACGTTCCGTCAATCATTGTTTGTGGGTCGAAAACGTAATTTTAAATGGAATAACAGCTTACATCACATAGCAATTTAGATAAAGATACAGCCAAAGAGAGTGTGAGAGATGCGCCAACTTGTTGGGGGACAGCAGCAGTTGGGGGCGTAGGTTTGTGCTAACAAATATTTACTTAGCTATTCTAACTATACTCTATAGATGTTGTCTAGGGAAACATTAGTTTCAGACAGGCTCTACAAAAATGATAAAAAAATATCGCTTAAGAGAATGAACTGCATATTTTTTTTCCAACTCTTATAACATTTGAGACTAGTAATCTCGACAATGTTGATTTTTAAGCTTTCTTTAAAATAGTCTTTACTTTCTTGATATTTTAATCTAATATATTTTCTAAATTCTAAATTTCTATTCATATATATTTTTCAAATTCAAAGCAATAAGAAAATTTAGCTCTAGAAGTAGGAACCTCTTCTTCCTTTCATAAAATTATTATCCATATTTTAAGATATTTAAGATCCAAATTTATTGTGAAAGCTTTTTTCATAAAAAATTTCTTAACAAATCACAGTCAAAATATATATAATATATTAATATTAAATTTTACATAGTATTTCTTAAAGCGACTTTGATGGCATTGGTGATAAATTCGCTTCGAACATTCGATTTTAAAAAAAACTATCGACTAAGGTTTTTTAAAACATAAACCCTTAATATTGTTTTTTGAATACTACCCATTTTTCTTGAAATTGTGTCGAAAAATCAATTTAGATTTCGGTTGAAATTAGAGTGAAATGCGAATTCAATATAAATGTTTTGTAAAAAAATTCTAGGTTCTAATCTGTTCTGCAAATTATTTTTACTATTTATTTTTTGGTTGGAATTGGTATAAAATCGTTGGGAATGCTCTATAAAAAAAAAAATAAATCGATTACAAGGTTTTTAGAGTAAATAATTCTCTCAACATTTTATTTTGAATACTATTAAATTTTTGGCTGAAATAGGATCGAAAAATCGAATTGGATTTTGGTTGGAATAAGATTAAAACCGCCTTCATGTAAAAAAGCTTAGAATATTAGTTTTTTAAAAAAATTACAATAAAAAGATTTTTAAAATGAATAAGCTCTGAAAACATTATTTTTTTTTTAATAGGTAAACTTGGAATATTTGTTTTTATAAGAAAATAGGACTAGAAGATCTGTAAAATAGAAAAGCTCTCAAATCAAAAAACCATTCGGTTGGAATCGAATTTTTAAAAACGCTATTTTGATTAAAAGTTTTTTTAACTAAATAACTTTAAAAAAATTGGCAATTATTTATTGAGTTAAATAAATACAAATAATTCTAACTTATTTCTAAAATTGGATATAAAGCGATTAGTCAGCTAAAATTGGGTCATAAATTGCTTTTGATTTTAATTTTAATTTCCGGTTAAATTCCTTAAATATAAATTGGCAAAAACTACTAACCTTCATTTTTAAATTATTTATTCACTTAAATAAATAATAATAATTAAAATTCTTTCTGAAATTGGGTAGAAATTAATTTATTGGATCAAAAATTACTTTTAAAATTGATTTTAATTGTTGGTTAAATTCCTTAAATATAAATAAACAAAAAACTATTAAGCTTCATTTTACAATTATTCATTTAGTTAAATAAATAAAAACAATTCGGAAATTGGGTAGAAAGTGATTCATTATTTAGCTGAAATTGGGTCAAAAAATGATTTTCATATTGATTTAAATTTTTGCTTAAATTCTTTAAATATAAATTGGTAAAAATTATTTAGCTTCATTGCTACCGATTTTAAAAGGTAATATGCCTTAAATCTTTTTTGTAAAATTTTTTAAATATTTTATATTCAATTAATTTTAATTGGTTTAAAAGCGTTTTAAATATATATTTTATGACACAAAAAAATTGGTTCGATTTTAAATAACTATATCTAAAAAGAGTTTCTTAAAAAAATAAATCTTTCAAAGTTTTATACTTATTTGTTCTGTTAGAAATCGTAAAATATTCCGTTAAAACTGGATCTATTTTATATTACATCATTTTGCTAAAAAATGCAATAGGATCCTATTACAAAAAAGTAAAAAAATACATATAAAATAATATTTAAAAAAAAAATAACAAATTGAAAATTGTATTGTAAAATGTATTTTTTAAAAATTAAGTAACATTTTACCTGACAAAAATTTTTAAAAAAATTCAATGCAATCCGATTACAAAAAAAAAATATATATATTTAAAATATAATTTTATTAAAAATTAAACTAAAAATTCGAATTAAAAAAATCTAAGCATTCATCATTTGCTAAAAAATAAAATTTCATTTTATTAAAAATGTAATTATAAATTCGAATTTTCATCAAATTTTTTTTTTTTTTTGCATTCATTTTAGATTTTTTTAAAAAAAATCTTATATCTAAAAAAAGCTTTTAAATATTTGTCTCTACATCAAAGCGTATTTCAACTGCAGCGTTCTCTAAAAATCGCGTTCATTAATTTTATTTATTTTTCAACCGTAATTGTGAAAATAATTATTTAAGCAAAAGCAATTTTTAGTGTTTTTGCAAGCAACATGTGAGCGGAATTTCAGATAGAAAATAATATATAATATAATAAATAAACAACAACTATCATAGCGCATCTGTTGGGCTTACTCGGGAGGGGCAACTATACCCCTGCAGTGCAGTTTGTTGCCAGAAAGCTCAAGCTTTGGCACGTGGCATGGAAAAGTTTTCGATGCGATGCTTTAGATGCGCAACAAGCGCGCACGCCAGCGTTGGCAGCGCAGTCAACGTTGGCTGCAGCGAATGCAGCTGTTTGACATTTGCATTTGTGCGCGGGCGTTTAATGAGGCCAAAATGGGGCGGGGCTGAGGGTTTGAGAGCTGGGCTTAATTAAAGCAGAACCAGGGACGACGCAACACGCCTCAACGTTTGACATTTTGCGCTATGCTTCGTCTGTTCTACGACTTCTATGTTGTTTATTCCTTTTATCTACTTATTTATCTATTACTTTTGATGCCTATTTCTAGCTACTGCTGCTGCCTTATTTTTATGCATATGCAGCAGCCGCTCAAGCGTCAAGTGGACGTCGCTGCCGCTGCTGGCGTTGACGTTGTAATGTGGGCGGGAAGCAGCAAAAATGCATTAAAATTCAAATGCCGGCAAAGTCAAGGCAAATGCAACGATGCGCACACACACACAAACACACAGAGATACACGCATACAACAACAGCAAATTGAGACCCGTATGTTGGTGTGTGTGTGTGTGTGTGTGCGTGTGGCATATAAAGTAGTTCAAAGTGCTTGGTTTTAGTGCGTGGGAACTTTGTTTGTGTGGCGGGGGTGGGGATTTGGGGGTTGTGGCTGTTGCAAGCTTCTTTTAGACAACAACTTTGACTGTACATGGAAACTAAATTTTTTGTGAAGCAAAAAAGATTATAAGATTATGGTACTATAAGATATATGTAAAGTAATTACAGTGGCTGCCTGAAAATGGAAAGTTTTTCACGAAACAGCTTTAAGTTTTTATGTTTATAAATTATAGGGTAAAATGGGTATATGGAGTGCAAGCAAAATGATGGGTTTTTAGAGCGAAAGTAGGCAGTCAGGTCTATGGGAGAAAATATTTAGATCAAATTTAATATAATTTTTTATACATAAATAAATATTTGGGCGTACTTTTTTTTAAAATAATATATCTAATAAGTCCAGAACAAATATAATAATATAATAAAATCTAAATAAATGATAAGTTAAAATTAAATATTTTTCTCAAAAATAAAAATAATCTTAAAAATAAAATGGCTTAAAAAAATAATATTTAAAAAAAAATTTGTTTATTTCCAAATTTTAAAATAATCTGCCGTTTTCTAAGAATAACAAAGTTTAAACAAAAATCGAATAAGAAAAATTTGTATTTTTTAAATTTTTTTCTTTAATTTGGGATTTTGTTTAAAATAGGGATGAATTAGAAAATATTAATTTAAAAAAATTTATATATTTTAGGAAAAATTTTACTGTCTCAAAATTACATTTTTTAATTTTTTTTTTAAATGTATATAATTAAAAATATAATATACAAATTTTTCTTTAATTTCGGATTTTCGCAAAATAAAAAAGAATTCAACATTATTTCCAAATTTTAAAGTAATCTGCCGTTTTCTAAGAATAACAAAGTTTAAAAAAAAAATGGCGGACGTAAAGTCGGGCGCGGACGACTTTAGGATACCCTGTACCACTAGCTTGTAATAAAGTCCGATTTCTTCACAAAAAACCAAAAACAGAATTTTTAAGCAAAAATTTGTTTTTTGACCGATCATTCCTACAGCAGCTATATGATATAGTCAACCGATTTCAATAAAATTTGACACAGTGCTTAAATACCTTAAAAAAGATCTGAATGCCAAATTTATTTCAAATATTTTTAAAAACAAACAAAACACATCGAATTTTGTATAAAAAACGTGTTTTTGGACCGATTGGTCCTATGGGAGCTATATGATCTAGTCAAACGATTTGGATTAAATTTAGTACAGTGCTTAGGAACTATAAAATACTCATGAATGTCAAATTTGGTCCCAATATCTTAACAAACAAACGAAACTCAACAAATTTTGTTAAAAAATCGATTTTTTGGAAGATCGGACCTATGGGAGCTATATGATATGGTCAACCGATTTTGTTCAAATTTGGCACGTTACTTAAGTGGTCTAAAAAATTTCCAAACGCCAAATCTGGTTACGATATCTTTATTAAAAAACGAAATATAGCGAATTTTTCTTTAAAAAAGTTATTTTGGCCGATCGGTCCTATGGGAGCTATATGATATAGTCAACCGATTTCGATCAAATTTGGTACAGTGATTGGGAACTAGAAAAAACTTTCGAATACCAAATTTGGTTACGATATCTTCATAAATAAATGAATTATTCATCTAAAACGCTTTTTTTTGTCGAGGTCATCTCAAACACCCCCATGGGAGCTATATAATTTATCCCAGATATCAAAAAAATAAAATAAACTTGCCTCCTATGGAATAATATGGGATCTAATGTGAAAGTTTGGTAACTGTAAGTTTGGTAATCTCTGAGATCTAGGCGTTCACATGGACGGACGGACAGACGGACATGGGTATATCGACTTCTCTATTCACCCTGATCATATTTTAGGTAACTTTGGGGTGTCTCCGACGTCTCCTTCTATATGTTACATATATTTTCGGCTTGCACAAACTTAATATACCCTTGGTACAATACGGTACAGGGTATAAAAATTATACATACTTAAAAAATAAATTGAATTAATAAGAAAAACATTTTTTCATATATTTCATGAATATTTTATTGACAACATACGAAGAGTTAGAAATAAACAAAAATATCATTTTTTTTATAAATTTTCTTTAATTTTTTTAATTCTTAAAAGTGACAAATTTAAATTTTTGTAAATTTTCTTTAACTTCAGTATATTTTCAAATAAAGAAGAATTTCCAAATTGTCTCAAAAATATTGTTTTTAAGAGTTTTATGTTCATTTACAATATACTGAAATTTAGAATAAATAGCAAATTTTTGTTCTAGATTTTTTTTTAATCTTTAAAAGCGATAAATTATGCTTAACAAATCCTTGAAATGGAAAGATTATAAGCTAAAGCTTACTAATAAAACTTTTAAGATAATTTGATGTCATAAACATTATTTTTTTAATCGGATTTCGATTTCTAGTTTAATCTAAACAAAATTTTTTGACAGATGATTTATTAGATAAAATATAGAACAACCAACAAAGTATTTTTATTAAATGATGTATAATTTTTATGATATAATTCTTCAAGGCCTGCATAAGAAAAATTCAACTGCTTGCAGGAATGCATTATTTTATTTGGGAAAAAAATTTCAATATACTTTATGAACTGGGTCACGCCCAACTTTACTGTACGCATTTTTCCGCACTGCCAGAAGCAGAATGTCTTGATAAAAAATGGCTATGAACTTTAGAAATTCCTCTGTAAAATAAAAATTTTCATAAGATTTATGTGTATTAAACGCTTGACAAACGGTTGGAAAAATTGTTCATGATTTTTCAAATAAATTTTCAACAATGTCGCATTGAAAGCGAAAATTAATTAATATTGCCTGTTATGACAACAACAAAAGACAATGTTTAAAAAAAGAAGACATGACGGCAACAAGAAATTGTTAATACACTGGGGCCAAGTTGGCTAAAAAGAAAAAAAATACAAAATTAAATGTCAGCAAAAATGTGAAACATTAGCAACAACAACAACAACAAGTAGCTGCTAACAAACTTGAGCTACAAATTTGTGAATTGTGTCCAGAGAGCAACAAAAGCAGCAACAACAACAACCATTCATTTAAATAAATCATATTTTAAAATAAGAGCCACTAAACAAGGGCCAGCTGCAAAAAAAGTTGTGCATAAAATGCCAAGCCAAAAGTTTAAATAACTAGAAAAAAAAAGCAGCCAACAAGAAAGCAAGAAAACAAGTAAAACAAAGTAGAAAAAAAGAAGCAAGCAAACAAAAAAAAAATGGCAGCAAATGTAAGAAATAACAAGAAAACAAAGCAAAGGCAAATTGCAAGCAACGTCAAGGCGAAATACACACACACACACACGCCCGTACAAAACAAAATGCCGACACACACACATACACACACACTCACACAGAGAGCGAGCAAAAATGCAGATGTATTCAAGGTCAGCAGCAAAGTAGCGCATGAAAAATGGCGTCGGCAACGTCAGCAGCTAAAAGCAGCGCAGCCAACAGCGACGTCAAACGCACCCACACATAAACATGGCGCGCACACACCAAAAAATCAATATGGCAACACTTTTAAGGGTTGCGGCGAATTGCAAGCTGGCCAAAAAACAAAAAGCAAAGCCACTTGCCAACGTCAATGCTCAGTGGTTCACTGGGTCGCAGGCCATATGCCAACAACAACAGCAACAACAACAACATTTCGTAGCGCTGCAATCTGAACTTTTTGGCATCGGTATTTCCCGCGCATTTTGCGCTCTTTTTGCGGCGCACGTTTCGAGCACAAAAATGGCGGCAAACTGCAAGCCGGTTGGCTCCAGCGCACTGCGCAGACGCTGCCCCTAGCTCACTCACTCTCTCCTCACTCTCTCTCTCTCAGACACTTTGAGCCAAATTTACTTTGGCATTGGCTCAATGTGCGGCGAACCGCGTGCATGACGTCTTGCCCAGAAATCGGGACTTGATTTAATTATAGCTGCAAGGCTTCTAGCTAAGCCGCACGAAACTAAATTCTGCCGTAGCGTATGTTGCGGCCTTTTGAGGCGTGCCACATCACTCTCAACTCTAATTAAGTCCAGCCAATTGCAGTCATTTTGCAGCACAGCTAGCCAGCAGCTTTTCCAAGAAGCCGAGCTGCTCCTGAAGCTCAATATGAGCCGCCAAAGCACTCAAAACATAGCAGGGGCAATTTTGCTGGGTTGTCAAAAACAATCGATAAATTTCAAGGTTAATCGTAACATTAACGAATGCGCTACATCCTTAGCTAAGGGGCGTTAGCTGGGGTTGGGGCTAAGGGGAAGTAACTGCAGCGGGAGGGAGTTGGGATTAGTTTAAGTTAGGGTTTTAAGGCGCAGCTGCACGTTGCAAAAGGCTTAAGGTCACAAAAGAGACAAAATATATTTCAAGGGCTTGGAAAAAGGCTGCTCTACACTAAATTAGTTTTTTTTAGCTCTAAAGTCTTTATGCCTTAGAAGCTAGAAAAGTCAAAGTTCAAAGTTTCCGTTCAAATCAAGTATACGTAGATTTTCACTTCAAGCTTGATCTAGGGCTGTTCTACACTTTGCAAAAATTAAGGTTTAGTAGAAAGTTTATAAAACGTTACGAAAGCGTTTTTATAAAATTAGAAAGGCTAAAAAGCTTTTAAGATGAAAAAATAAACGTTTTTTGAATTGCAGTGGCTCTAAAAAGGGCTGCTCTACACCAAAATGTATTTTATTTTAGCTTTTAAGTATTTGATGATCTAGTGGGCAGAAAAGTCAACATTCCTTATAATTTATTAAGTATACGTAGAATTTCATTTCAAGTTCAGCGTTTAAGTCTACTTACTGTGCACACATTTTTAGGGCTCTTCTACACAAATTTTGGTTCGGTTTTTCTTTTGCACAAATTTGGGTTTGGTGGATAGTTTATGAAACCTTGAGAAAGCGTTTGTAGAAGATAAGAAAAGCTAGAAAAGTTCTAAGGTCACCAAGAAGAGTGTATAAATTTAAAAAGCGCTCTAAAAAGGGCTGCTCTACTCCTAATTTGCTTATTTTTTAGCTGTAAAGTAATTATTTCTTTAGAGGCTAGAAAAGTCAGTTTCTTAAAAAAAAAATGGCGTACGTAAAGTTGGGCGCGGACGACTTTACCACCCTGTACCACTAGCTTGTAATAAAGTCCGATTTCTTCACAAAAAACCAAAAACAGAAGAATTTTTAAGCAAAAATTTTTTTTGACCGATCGTTCCTATGGGAGCTATATGATATAGTCAACCGATTTCAATAAAATTTGACACAGTGCTTAAATACCTTAAAAAAGATCTGAATGCCAAATTCATTTCAAATATCTTTACAAACAAACAAAACACATCGAATTTTGTATAAAAAACGTGTTTTTGGACCGATTGGTCCTATGGGAGCTATATGATCTAGTCAAACGACTTGGATTAAATTTAGTACAGTGCTTAGGAACTATAAAATACTAACGAATGTCCAATTTGGTCCCAATATCTTAACAAAGAAACGAAACACAACAAATTTTGTTAAAAAATCGATTTTTTGGAAGATCGGACCTATGGGAGCTATATGATATAGTCAACCGATTTTGTTCAAATTTGGCACATTGCTTAAGTGGTCTAAAAAATTTCCAAACGCCAAATCTGGTTACGATATCTTTATTAAAAAACGAAATATAGCGAATTTTTCTTTAAAAATGTTATTTTGGCCGATCGGTCCAATGGGAGCTATACGATATAGTCAACCGATTTTGATCAAATTTGGTACAGTGATTGGGAACTATAAAAAACTTTCGAATACCAAATTTGGTTACGATATCTTTATAAACAAACGAATTATTCATCTAAAACGCTTTTTTTTTGTCGAGGTCGTCGCAAACTCCCCCATGGGAGCTATATAATTTATCCCCGATATCAAAAAAATAAAATAAACTTGCCTCCTATGGAATAATATGGGATCTAATGTGAAAGTTTGGTAACTCTAGCTCTTACCATCTCTGAGATCTAGGCGTTCACACAGACAGACGGACAGACGGACATGGGTATATCGACTTCTCTATTCACCCTGATCATATTTTAGGTAACTTTGGGGTGTCTCCGACGTCTCCTTCTATATGTTTCATACATTTTCGGCTTGCACAAACTTAATATACCCTTGGTACCATACGGTACAGGCTATAATTATAGCTCAAGCATTAAAAAATTACATTTTCAAGTCCTTTCTATAAATATAAATTAAGGCTGTTCTACACTACATAAAGCTTCTAGAAATTGAATGAGATTTTTAGACTTCACTTTGTTTTTGCAAATAAATAAAATTCGAAAGAAAAGCTACAAGTTTTAAAAGCCACTTAATTTCCTCAGATTTCAACTATTCGCCTTAATAATTATTTTTCATATGAACCCAAAGTTCTGACGTCTGCATAGGCCCTAATCGCAGTAATCTGTATTGTAGGCCAAAATAAGTTGCGTGCCAATTTGAATCAATTTGGTTTTGCATACAATTTGCAACCCACACACAGACACACACGTACACACACACACACTCACATCCTACACGTGCCACGCCTCAAACAATGCCCTTGCCGCAGTTGCCAGCGCTGCCACAGCGCTGCTATGAAAAACCAAAGGTCAAAGCGAATTTTCCATGTTGTAATTTACAGTAATGCTGCTTGCCACTTGGCCATTACTTAATATGAGCTACGTGTGTGTATGTAAATGTATATGCTACAGTGTGTGTGTGTGTGAGTGTGAGAGTGTGTGTGGCACGCACTTTTCCGCAGCGTGACATAAGCTAAGAGGCGCCTGCACTACGCGGCGTATGCGTAATATTCTGAGACTTCCCACTGCAATCAAAATTTTATATTGATTTGTGGCCAAGTATTAAATATAATAAATTATTATTTTTAAGATTTATGAATGTAATATGTAAATTATTTAATAAACTAATAATTTTTCTCTCTTTCTCTCTCTTTGCAGGTGAGTAATTTGGCACATAAAAAACACATTTACCTAGTTGTCCGCCTTAGTAAGTAATGACTACGTCATAGCCTTAAGATTTATCACTTTTTAAAGCCAAGTATTTCCGTATGTTGTACTGAGCCACATGTGGGCAGTCAGTATTAGCCACAAGCTACAAGGTCAAGACAGTCAGCAGCTGAGCTGTAAATTAAATGCAAGACACGATTTGTGTGTGTGAGTGTGTGTGTTTATCTTTGATTAACTTGGCTAAGCTGAGCTTACAGCCAACTCTCATTATTATGCACCTAAAAGTATGCCAAAAAATATTAATATCGATTGTCTGAGAATGTTTTTATTAACAAAACCAACAAATAACAAAAACTCTACTTTATGTTGAGAGCAGCTCGAGGCACGCTCGAATCGTTTTAATTAACATAAAGATACTTAAATTTGTCTAGACGACAAAAATTTTTGTTGGTTTTTGCCAAATATTTATGTGGCTCTTATTTGTGTTGGGTAAACAATGTAGGCAAGGGGTAGGGGGCATGTTTAGTGCAACATTTAAAAGATAAACAGAAAAAACAACAAAACGATTAATTTATTGGCCTTGAAGCTATGCTAAATATTCTGAACTGCCGACAGTGGCCAAAGTTCGCTAAGTGAGCCTTAGACTTGAAAAAAAATGGGATTTCATTTAAAGTTTTTTCAAAAGCTAGAAAGATATGTTTAACTTAAAAAAATTAAATAAAAAATCGACCGGAATTTGCTTTTCCATCGAGTAATAATCAGGATTAAAGATGATTCTTTTTAATAAATCCCATTCTGACAACTTTCCAGTGTAGTTTAAAAATTTTTCGCTTTGATTTTTTTGAAACCCATAACTCTAATTTGAAATCCTTGTTCAAAATAGAAGAATCTGTGAAAATGTCGGATCAAAAAATATGCGAGATATCTTTCGGTAATGCGAGCTCTTATGAATTAAACAGGCTTAGGATCCCTAGACTTGACAGAGACAACTAAGTTCCTTAGTTACTTTTTTAATGGTCTCTTTAAAATTGTGAATTAATTAAAAATTTCTATTATATATCGAGATCTGAATATTTAGCTAACTTAGTTGAGCTACTTTTCTGAAAAATTTAGAATTTAAAATAAAAATGTTGAATTAAAAAAAAAATAAAATTTAATTTAAAGCGAATAAATTTATTAGATAATAATTCTTTTAATGCAAGATAAAATTGTGATATAAAAAAATTACTTAATTTCAGTTAAGCGGGGCACTTTTAAAGACGGTCTCTTCAAAATTGTCAATTCTTTTCCGAAAATTCGATTATAACGATTTATCGATATCTGAATATTTCGCTTGACTTTCTTTCGACGAGACAAATCCCACAAGCTGATAAAGATAGTTGAGCCAATTTTGTGCAGAAATTGAGAATTAAAAAAAAAATGTTTAACTAAAAAAAAGCGAATAAATTGATTTGAAAATATTTTTTTAAAGCACAATGAAACTTTAATATAAAAAAAAAATTTTGGATTTACCCTAAATTTGTAATTACTAAAATATAAAAATAACAGACTTTTACTGATCAAATATTTTTTTAAGTTTTACACAATATGAAAAGAGTTATAAAATATTACAGCTTTCAAAAAGAATTTATTATATATATTTTTTAAATCCAAATTTTTTCTTTTATTAAAAAAAATGTTCTTAAATCTCATACTACTCAAATATTATTTTTTTAATTTTTAAACGAAAAGAAAAAGTATTACAATGTTTTAACTTTTAAAAACAGAATTTATTTTTAATATATTTTTGAATCTAAATTTTTTTATCTTATTCAAATAAAATGTTTTTAAATCGCTTACAACTTTTAAAATAAAATTTTTTAATTTTAATTAAATTTTTTAATTTTAAAAAATTTGTAATTTGTAACTGTTTAAATACTTTTTTTTAAGTTTTAAAAGATATGAAAATTTTATAACATTTTTACTCTGAAAAAGAATTTATTTTCATTATATTTTTGAATCCAAATTTTTTCTTTTATTCAAAAATAATCCTAACTTGCTCACTATTTAAATATTATTTTTAAACAATTTGAAAAGTTTTATAATATTTTAGCTTTAAAAAGAATTTAATTTTTAATATTTTTTAATCCAAATTTTTTATTTCATTCATTTCATTTCATAAAAAAAATTATTTAAGTCTCTTACTACACAAAAATTTTTTTTTTATTTTTATACGAAATGAAAAAGTTGGATAATATTTTAGCTATGAAAAGAATTTAATTTCTAAATTTTTTTTTAGTCCCAATTTTCTCTTTTATTCAAAAAACTCTTCTTTTCTCACTTACAAATATTATTATTTTTTTTAAGTTTTAAACGATATAAAAAGTTTTATTACATTTTTACTCTTAAAAAGAATTTATTTGTTATATATTTCTTAAAGTCCAAGTTTTTTCTTCTATTAAAAAAAAGTTCTTTAACCGCCTACGATTTCTAAAAAATAATTATTACAAATAATAAAAAAAAAGTTCTTAATTTTTTATATTGAAATGTAAAAAAATCTTAAATTTTATTGCTAAAAGTGTTTAAAAAAATTCATAATTTTATTATAAACATTATTTTTTAAATGATAAGAATTTTTCAAATGATTTTAATTGCTTTCAATTGTTAAAAATTTTGTTTTTCCAATATTATAAATGTAAGTTTTCTGAAACGTTAATTTTTTTAATGAATTTTAAATTTGATGCTGATCACAAGTTTGTTCCAAAATAAGAATAATGCATTTTTATCGATTGCATCTTTTCCTGAGGCTTGGGTGCAAGCTCAATTTTTGATGCTCTTAATAGACTTTCATCTGGAGGGGGTCACACACTATCGATTAAAATAAAAACGACGTACTTTCGCTAAAAACTTAAAATATAAATATGGTTTGTAGAATTCGAAAAATTCGTAATCATGAAGACTATTTAGTACATTATATTATTCGTTTTCAACTCTTATTTCTATAGCAGAATTTATCAAATTCCTTATTGTTATGAAACTCGAGACGGACCTTCATTTTTATTACTAGCTGCATAGCTATCTGCATAAAAACAGTCGTTATTTAATTTCATAAAATATTTAAAGTAGTCGTTTATTATAAACCTTTTATTTTTAACTGTCCAAGCTACCATTAGTTAAAGTTCTGCTTCTTCTTTTTCTTGTTTTTTATTTCATTAAAAACATTATTTACTGCATAAAAACAAATATTTCTGCTAAACAAACCCTGAAAAAAAATCAGCTAAAATTTAAAGCTAAGCTCTGTGGCATAAATCAATTCGAAAATATGGCACATTGGCGGCATATCCGTTAGCGCTGTTCCGATTTCGATTCCGATTCCGGTTTTGCCTTATGCGTGTTAGCCCTCCTCCTCCTTTACTTCCCCTTAGTGCTTTTTGCAGCTTTTGCTTTTAGCCAACACAATTAAAAGAAAACATAAATCAACGTTCCACAGTAGAGTGAATATTTTTGCAGCCAAAGCAATTTTCCAGGATGGTCAGCAAAAAACGCTCAAGAAAATGGCTGAAACTATAAATTGAAAGCCAAGTGAAATGTCCGCAGAAGCTGTCCAAGCTGCGTATCTTTGGTAACTGAATTATGTAATAAGCTTATCAATCATCTTTTGATAAATTAATCAAAGTTCAAGTCCTATCAAGTTTCATCCATGTGACTCAACGCTAAATTGCCTTCGCCTGGTAACAAAAAACCAAATTTGACCTCTTGGAGGTTCTTGGAAAACAGCTCTGCCTAAATTTGCTTCGTTGGAGACCACAAAACAATTAGTCATGTTTATTACGCCCAAAGCTGATAATCAAATTGCTTGAAAGCAGAGCGCAGTGAGCTTTTTTATCAGCACGGGACCAACAGCTACAACATGTTACGCCTACTTATATAGAGATTTCTTTTTAAGGAGGCACGTCTATAAAAAAATAAAAAAGTATCTATTTGGCATAATATTTTGTGTATATATTATTTACCTTTGCGTTGACATTTTCATTATTTTGAATGCAAACGCGTTCGCTGCCTAATAACTCACAGATACAGCTACAGCTACAGTGCCTCATAGATACACACATAGACACCTACATAAAGATTATATATGTATATAGCCGCGCTGACTACTTGGCCTTGGACTAGGTTGATTGCATTCTAGCGGTCAATGCCGTCGTTCGCCGCGTAGAAGGTGGCGACTAACAACAACAACAACCAAAACAACAACAATCAGAATCATCATTCCCCAGGAACAACAACGAAAATTGAAAACGATCGCACTCTTTTGCACGCGCACCCCGTCAATCCCGTTCAAACACTTCGGACTATCATAAAATCCCTCTCGCTGTCTCACTCACTAGTGTGATTTTTTATTAGTATTTTGTATTTATTTATTTTTTTGTTTTTGCAAAAGCAGCAGCAAAAAAAACACCTACAAAAAACCCAACAAACAACTTGTTGTTGTAGCGCTTTTGTTGTTCCACAGCAGCAACTATTTATAAAATGCGCTTTAGCTGCTACCGTGTATCTGTATCTGTGAAATGTATCTGTGTATCTGTGCGTACGTTTTGTCATCGTCGTCCGTGCGCCTGCACCGCCCTGCCGGAAAGCAATAACAAAACAAAGAACCAAAAGACAGAAAGACTGAAAGAATGACTAACCGACAGACGGACAAGACAGTCAGTCGTCAGTCGACGTCGATTTGCTGACTCTGCTGCTGCCGCTGCTGCTGCTATGACAATGACGACAGCAGCACGCGCTGTCTATAATTTCAACTAAAAAATATAAGAAAAATAACTAAAAAAAATCACAAACTGCTTAACGTCGTATATAGAGCGGTTCCGGTTTGAAATTTTCTCAAACGAAATCGAATACCAAAAATGTAATTAACATTTTCTTAAAAGTCGCACGCTTTTCCTTTACAATTTCCCAAAAATATCAGATTTTAAATGTCAATAAATAATCCGATGATTTTAGCTCTGAGCACTTAAGTTTTAAAAAATTTAAGAAAAATAACTGAAAAATAAATAAAACTGCTTAACGTCGTGTATAGAGCGGTTCCGGTTTGAATTTTTCTCAAACGAAATCGAATGCCAAAAATGTAATTAACTTTTTCTTAAGAGCAGAGCACGCTTTTCCTTTAAAATTTCCCAACAAATTGTCAAATTGTCAAATGTATTTCATTCATTTTGACTTTAAGTATTTAAATTCTTAAGGTATATACCAAAAAATTCCCAGAAATCTGTGTATTGTCAAATTACCTCAAATATTCTTTATAATTTCCATAAAATTTCCCATTAAAATTTCAACACAATTTAAATCTTCTAAAATTTCTAAAGATCTAAAACAATCAAAGTCTTAATCTTTTTAAGATATATAAAAAAAATTGACCATTTGAATTTCCATATAATCAAGATATAGGATTAAACTCACTAAAATTCCGAAAAGAAAAAAATTTAAACTTCGTTTTCAACATACTTCAAGCTCGTTAAATTTTGAAAAGATCTTAAACAATCAAAGCCTTGGGAATAATATAAAAAAGAAACTCTTTTATAACATAAAAAAGTTTTTTAAGTATAGGTATCAAAAAGAAATTCTTACAAATTTGTAAATTGACAAATTACCCAAATGTCCATCATAATTTCATATAAAATTTCCCACTTAAATTTCACATACAACTTAAAACTATTGGTGAACATTCGCATTCAACTTACAATTCAAAAATCTGGGCTTGAATTTTAAATTATTTCACACTCGTTAAATTTTGAATAGAACTAAAACAATCAAAGAACCTCTAAAAGTTTTTAAGATATATATAAAAAAAATTTTCAAACATTTATAATTTGTCAAATTATCAGAAATATTCTTCATAGTTTCCCAACAATTTCTCATTCAAATTTCACATATAATTAAAATAATGGTTTAAGCTCGTTGAAGTTCATAAAAGAAAAATCTAGACTTAGTTTTCAATGTTCTTCGTAAAATTTTCAAAAGATCTCAAACAATCAAAGCATTGAGAATAATATAGAAAAAATTATAAATAACCTAAAAAAGTTTTTATCATATATATATAATATATAACATGAAATTTTTGAATTGATAAATTACCCAAATATTTTTCATAATTTCCCATAAATATCCCACTTTAAATATCCATATAAATTAAATATCTTGGGATTAAACTCGTTAAAATTCACAAAAGAAAAAGAATTCTGGGCTTGGTTTTTAATTTACTTCAAACTCGTTAAATTTTCAGTACTTCTAAAACAATCAAGGCATTGGAAATGATTTAAAAATAAATCATTATATAAATTAAAAAGTTTTTAAGATTCTGACCTCTAAATTTATGTCTTCTATAACTATCCCCTCATTTAAAATTTCCCATAAAATTAAAATCTATGGGTCTAAACTGCAAAAAATTCACAAATTTTAATTAACAAAAGAATTCAAGGGGTCATGGTTGTTTAGATTTACTTCGAAACTCGTAAATATTTTCAAAAGATCTTCAAATAGTCATAAGCATTGAGAAGTAAAACAAAACCCCCGCATCTAAATTGAAAATGTTTTCAAGATTTACAGCAAATTTTCTTCACAATTTTCAAATTTAAATTTCCATATAATTACAATCTAGGATTATACTCGTTAAAATTTCACAAAAGAAAATATCTCGGTCATGGTTTTCGAATTTACTTCAAACTCGTAAAATTTTTAAAAGATCTAAAGCAATCAAAGCATTAATGAATTATTATAAAAAAAATCCTTTTATAATTTAAAAAGTTGTAAGAAAATATCACGATTTTTAAAGTGTTAAATACAAAATAATTCCATTTTGTCAACTTTTCTCTCAACGTGAAATTTTTAAATTCAGAATTGAACAACCAAGATCAATAATCATTGGAATGCGCCAATTCTGATAACTTAAACAAATATTTTTCAAATTTCCTAAAACTTTTCTATTTTAATTATTGCATAAGAAGTAGTAAAATAAAGAGCTTTTGATTTACGAATATCGCTTCTCACATTTTGTATTATCAAATAAATTACTGAAAGTACCCCAAAATATTCGAGCTTTAGATTTTCGGAACCCCTTTAACGGATTAAATACATTGAATAAAAATACGAACTTTATTTCAACTTATTATATTAATAAAACCTGCACGAATCTACAAATTCAAAGAATGTATCAAAAATGTTCCCCAAAAAATGTTTCAATTTTGAACTCTCATGAAACCCAGAATTGTATCAGTAGTTCAAACATCACACTGGTAAAATTAAAATAAAAACTCAGTCAATTTACAAATTCAAAGAATGTTACCAAAAATTTTCCCAAAAAGGAATTCCAAATTTTGACCTGTAGATCTATACAACTTACTGTGAAATTTTAAAGACAAAGCCTTAGCATTCACTAATTCAAAAAATATACTAATTAGCATTTCCCAATTGTTAATTTTAAATTATATTAATTCAGTAGATGCTTATATGCGACAATGTAAAATTTTTAACGAAACAAATCCACAGAATCGACAGCTCTAAAATTAGTCAAGTGATTTTTATAATATTCCAAAAAAGTACTTACTTTAATTTTCACAATTTGAAGCTCCATAGTTTTTAATATATGAGCTAAAATCGATAAATTTAAAATAAGTTCATATATAGAACTACGGCTTCTGCAAGCTGTGACAAAATTTCTTTGGGAATTTGCATAAATTTACCTAAATTTACTTTATAATTTCCCAAATCTTACAAATTTTAAAAATACATCTTCATTTTGGACTTGCAACAAAAATTTTTAATTTTTAAAATAACTTATATCTTAAACATTCGCAAATTCAAAAAATTTCCAAAAAATGTATAGCTCCAAAGGTGGCTTAAAATTTTCATTAATCTTCTAAACAACATTAAAAATTGCGTAACTGAGGTAGCTTAAAAATAAATACTTAAATACTTGCGGATATTGTGCGACAATAATACTAATTGTTTCATTTACGCTCGCAGCTCGAAAGTATCTCAAGCATTAAAAATAAAAAATAAAAGATTAGCTTGAAAATTTATGCAAACGCTTTTAAGCGTTAAATAAATTTTAAAGTTTCAGCCATTTATTTAGCCGTCGCCTTTGAAATGCATTTAAACAATTCATTTTGTGCTCATTGCCTTTTTTAGAGTCATTTGTATAAAATTAGTTTTTGGTGTTGATTTTTGTTTATTTTTTTAGTGTTTTTTTTAAATTAAAAATTTGTTAATTTATGATTGCGATGACGTGATGCGTAGCTGGTTTGTCTGACATGTTTTTATCAGCAAAGTGCTTAGTTAATGCCGCATGACTAACTAACCAAGTTAAGAGCCAATAGAAACAAAAGATAAACAATTTTGTTAAGTGGCCGATTGTTAACTTATTGCATAAATTAACAAATTAAAGTTTTTTTTTTAAGAGTGTTTAGTATTTGTTATTTTATTTTAAACAGGAAATCTAAGCAATAAATCGCATAAAAATGCAACAAATTTTATGATAATAAAACAATTTATATGCCAAGCAGGCGGGGAGCGAAACCCCTTAGGCAGCCCTCGCCAAGTGCGCACAGTAGCTGCCAAGCAGGCACTTGCATATTACTTTTAATAATATTTACGCTTAGTTATTTCCATGTAAATATTTACTTAAATATACATAAAAAGTGTATATTATATACACACACATACTACTATATATAATATAAAGATGCGAATGAACCGCTACGAGCAGTTGAATGCACTGCGGCCTGGAAACAGAGATCCAAACAATCCAGCAATAGCGAATTTCTAAATTTGAATTATTTATATTTGTTTGTGGTTTTGCTTTGACTGCTTTTTTTTCTTTTTACTTTTTTTTTTGTATTTGCATTTGTTTTACTGTTTTTATTTTTTGTTTTTGTTTTTGGAGCTGCTTGTTTCCGATTGCCTGGACTGGCTGTCATGCAAATGAAGCGCCAAGTGAACATAATGAGAAAATGTTTTGCCAGGCAGGATCCGAGTACTCAAACTGGCCAATGGAAAGTTGTCCGGAACCTGGGTCAGTTTTTGGCTTAGATGTATTTGGCTTTGTCCTGACACTTGTTATGCAAATTGTATTCAAATTTCAAGACGTTGGCAGTGAGAAAATTTTACTACAGCAAAAGATACTTTGTTAGATTTGAAAAGTATCCGAATGGCAACGTGAGTGACGAAGTGCAGCTCACTATTTCATACACTGATTGGCAAAAGTAGGCAAACACTTCAAAATTTTGTCTATAAAAAAAAGTTTTTCGTGACGTAATTTGAGTGGATAGTAAAGTTGGTCTTAAAGAATTTCGATTCAACATAGATCTATGCGAAAACTTTTGACTGATAGTAGTGTTGTTAAACTTTTGGAAGCTCCTAAAATTCCTCGTGGATTCGCCACTGATTTAACAACATATTATGCAAAAATTTTTTAGCTAATTTATTAAATCGATGAAGTTGTGTGAAATAATACTGAAATTTGGAGTACCAACAACTGCAATAAAATAAGCTGATACTAAGATTTTCTGATAGTCATTGTTGAAAAATTCCCAAAGATTAGTCAGCACCAAAATATTGAAGGTCAATAGTTCTATGCCGCAATTAACACTGGGCACAATTTTAAATTAAAACGGGAAAAATTAAATATTGACGAATGCCATGGATTTTCTCTATTCTGGGTGAATTTTCCAAATTTTAAGTACATCAAAAGCTAAGAGTCTGAACATGAAATTTTTTTTAAATATAAATTGTCAAATTTTTAGTTAATAGCATTCCCATATCTGCGATATGCAGCAATTTGGATATATTTGACAAAATTTCCGAATATTGAAATACTATATAAACTTAATGGACAATTAGAGTAGGTAGTTTTTGGAGAGCTATAATGCAAATTTAGGGTAAATTTAAGCAAATTTTAGCTATATTTCACGCATGCCGTAATTTTTGGAGGATCATAAAGCTTCCAGTTGATTTTGACATGTCTTTTTATACCCTGTACCGTATGAGTCCAAGGGTATATTAAGTTTGTGCAAGCCGAAAATGTATGTAACATATAGAAGGAGACGTCGGAGACATCCCAAAGTTAGCTAAAATATGATCAGGGTGAATAGAGAAGTCGATATACCCATGTCCGTCTGTCCGTCTGTCCGTCTGTCCGTCCGTCCGTCTGTCCGTCCGTCCGTCCGTCCGTCCGTCCGTCCGTGTGAACGCCTAGATCTCAGAGATGGTAAGAGCTAGAGTTACCAAACTTTCACATTAGATCCCATATTATTCCATAGGAGGCAAGTTTATTTTATTTTTTTGATATCGGGGTTAAATTATATAGCTCCCATAGGGGTGTTTGAGACGACCTCGACAAAAAAAAAGCGTTTTAGATGAATAATTCGTTTGTTTATAAAGATATCGTAACCAAATTTGGTATTCGAAAGTTCTTTATAGTTCCCAATCACTGTACCAAATTTGATCGAAATCGGTTGACTATATCATATAGCTCCCATAGGACCGATCGGCCAAAATAACTTTTTTAAAGAAAAATTCGCTATATTTCGTTTTTTAATTAAGATATCGTAACCAGATTTGGTGTTTGGAAATTTTGTAGACCACTTAAGCAATGTGCCAAATTTGAACAAAATCAGTTGACTATATCATATAGCTCCCATAGGTCCGATCTTCCAAAAAATCGATTTTTTAACAAAATTTGTTGTGTTTCGTTTGTTTGTTAAGATATTGGGACCAAATTTGACATTCGTGAGTATTTTATAGTTCCTAAACACTGTACTAAATTTAATCCAAATCGTTTGACTAGATCATATAGCTCCCATAGGACCAATCGGTCCAAAAACACGTTTTTTAAACAAAATTCGATGAGTTTTGTTTGTTTGTAAAGATATTTGAAATAAATTTGGCATTCAGATCTTTTTAAAGGTATTTAAGCACTGTGTCAAATTTTATTGAAATCGGTTGACTATATCATATAGCGCCCATAGGATCGATCAGTCAAAAAAAAAATGTTTGCTTAAAAATTCTTCTGTTTTTGGTTTTTTGTGCAGAAATCAGACTTTATTACAAGCTAGTGGTACAGGGTATCCTAAAGTCGTCCGCGCCCGACTTTACGTCCGCCATTTTTAAAAATTTCCCCGCACAGACTTAGAGAAAATATTTAGAATTTTCTGGAAGTTCAAATGGGTACAATGTTGGGAAATAATTTGAATTGTTTGCGAATGTTTAAGACATAAGTTATTTTAAAAAATTTTTTTGGTAGTGCAAAACAAAATTAATTTTCGTTCCATATTGGAATAAATTATTACAAAAATAAAATTATTATTTTGATACGATCGGAAGTTAAAGCTTAAATAAAATGAAATAATGCATTAAGGCTGGTTAAATTAAGTTACTTCTTATTTAAAAAAGAACCAGCTCTAAATATGACAAAGAAGTTTGGTTTGTTAATTTTCCAGTACTCTAAAAAAACACACTTTTAACTGCCAGACTTGGCGATATTAAATACTTGTAAGCTTTTTTCTAGAAGAAGCTGATGTTTGTCTTTCTTTCTTAATCTACTTATCATTTGTATTACTTTCTTCCTTTTCTATTTACTTGAAATATTTATTTTTAACCTGAAGGCTTGAATTTAGAAAAACTTCTACTCTATAATTATATAAGTAAATTAATCCAAAAAAAAATATTTATTTTATGCCACAGCGCTGTAGGCAATCCCCAAATTGTATAAACAAAAGAATATTGTAATTCTGTCTTAAGCTAGAGATGCGGTATCCCTATAAAATCCTGCGTATTCTGCAAGTTTCCCAATTCCATGCCGTTCCTTTAAATTCCCATGCCGTTTCCTTCTCTTACCAGCGCTTATTACCAACGTCTTCTAGAGCACTAACTGTCAGTTCGAAGTTCAAAATGCCTTTTTACCTAAACACATCTTCGAATCCATTCAGTCTTCCAGTTTTCCATTAGTTTATTAGCATTCCATTCCACAAGTCATTGTATTCATGAATGATTTATTGATTAGATAGTCCAGTCCGTTGAGTCTATTTGGCTACCGAAAGATAGCAAAACAAATTTGCCTGCATTGGCAACAACAAACAAACAACTGACTTCAAACTTAACCTTGACGCCGCATGCAATCGGTCAAAAATTTACCAAAGCGTTGGCGTTAAATTAAAAATAAATTTAAAAATAATAAAAATAGCAATAAAAACAAAAAGAGAACGCGCTACACAATTCAGTTCAAAGTGGTTTCAGTTTTTGGATTTATTTCTTATGATATTTGAAATCTGAGGCAGGGAATGATTTGCCACAAATCGCTCGCTATTTACTTATTATGTACTTGGCAGTGACATTTTTAAGTAGCCAAGGTGTCAGACATTTAACTTGCTATAACTTTTATTTTTTATTTATAATTATTATTATTTTTTTGTATATAAGTACGCTTTGTTGCTGTTGTTTTTGGCGCACTTCCTGCTGTGCATGTGGGCTGTGGTAATATAATTTTTTGCGGCTATTAACTGAAGGCAACAAGTAGAGCTGCGGCAGGGGCGGCGGGGCGTGGTAAAGCACTTGCTCATATGATAGATGACTGCAGCGTTATAAATATACTTATAAATATATATACAGACGGCAATCACCATAATGGAATAACCTAAGCATAACAAATGCGTCAAATTTTTTTCGTCTTTTTTTTTTTTTTGCTCGCTTTTGAGACAGGTTGCAACACCAAGGCAGCAAAAAAAAAAAAAAATACGACTATTATATAAAAAAAATACCAAAAAAAAAATGTGAAAACCGACAAAAACTCATTCAAGTGCATGGCCTTGAAGATTTCACCGCAGTAAGCCAACAAATATTATATACTATATATAAAACCAAATAAAATAAAAACATAAAAATATAAACACAAATTCACACAATGCCGCGTTTGAGCACAAAATAAAAAAAATAAAAAATATGAAACTCACTAATTTGCCAAAATTAAATACTAAACAAAAAAAAAAAAGTAGTCAAACTGACTTTTTGACTGAGCTTAACTTGGAATTATGAATAAAGTTTTGAAAATATTTTGTTAAACAAGAAAAATAAACAAAACTGAAACTGTTACTATGATAAATAATTTGCATTGTTTTGTCAGTCATAACAAAAGTGACAGTTAAGCAAAGATATGACGGCTTAAAAAAAAAATACTACAATATAATAGCATATTTATATATAAGGAATTTCTATGCTTTAAAAGCATTTTTAAAAGTTTTGAAAAATCAATTATTTGGGTAGGTATTTATTTTATGAAATATGTGTCTGAGCGCATTAATTTTTGACGGAGCTTTCAAAAGAGTTAACAAATATTTATTTCAATTTTTAGATACTTTTTAGTTTTGAAATATTTTAAATTATTTAAGATTTGTTAAATGTAATCCATTAAAAGCTCATTCTTTAAATTATTCGGAAATCGTTAAACCAAAACGTACAATTATTTTTCCGAATCGCTTTATTTTCATAATTCTTTAGACTATTTTTTAAAAATAAATGGGATTATTTAAAAAAATATATTTAAAAAAATACTTTAATTATTTATATTTTAAATAATCCTAATTTTTTCGGAGACGCTTTATTTTCATAGTTCTTCAGCTTAGTGTTAACAAAAAAAAAGGATTCTTAAAAAAATATATATTTAAAAAAATACTAATTTTATTTATATTTTACGCAAGGGTAATGGAATTTTTTGTTGATAATTTTTGAGACAGTTTTATTTGTTAAAAATGTATTAGGGATTTGGTTTGAACACGTACCGGTTTTTAATAATTTTATGCTATAAATTAGCTTAAAAAAAATGCAGCATTGCCAAAGGCACTTATAGAATTTAATATTTCGAACTGCTTTAAAAAAAAGGCATATTTAATCGGAAATAATTTTAAATATGCATGAAATTTTTGCGGCAATAATTAATAATTTTTTTTTAAAATTATTTAACGTATTCTAATACTTGAATCCAAATAGAAATTAAATAAATAATATTCATATATTTAAAAACGCAAATTTTACAATACTTTGGAGATTTTAAATTCTTTAGCAAAGGGAAAAATTAATCTTGTCTTAAAAAACAAAAGAATTGCTTCTTTTTATCATTTACTTAAAAATTTAATATAACAAAATCCTTGAAAAATTACCAAAAAAAATTCTTCCTCGATTATAATTTTTTATATAAATAAATATATACCATACAATGAAATTTAATAAGCAAAAATCATTAAAAAATTACCCAAGAAAATTCAAAAAAAACTTCCTCGACTATAGTTTTTTATATAAATAAATATATATCATAAATTAAAATTTTAGTTTAATCAATTAAAATTGACCAAAAATTTATTTCTCGACAATAATTTTTTTGTTAAAAAAAAATTAAAACTAAACAATGAAAGCTTTGTAGCCAGAGCAATAATGTCTTATGTTCAGAAAATTCCAATTCCATAAAAAACTGAACATTTTCAATTAATAAACTTTAAAATATGCAGATTGATCAATTTTCCTAAGGTTATAAAAGGTTAAAAGACTCCTGAAAAGGTAACTGACTTATATCCCAAGTTCTTAACCAATAAATGACATCTTAAATATTCATAATTCCAAATGTATGCAATTTGACTTAACCATTAATCTACTTAACTTTGTTGTTTTGATTTCATTCAACTTCAGGCTTAATTCCTTATGTACAACAACAAAATCCATTGTGAATTGCACAAGCATGGCTAACAATTTGTTAACTGAAAAGTTATCCGCCTTATTAAAGCTGCTTTGCACTCAGAACAGAAAGTAACGAACAAAAAAAAAGTTAACAACAAAGGTTAAGTGCCCTATCAGGTGTTCATTGCAGTTGTTGCTATTGTTGTTGTTGTTGTTGCCAGTGTTGTTTAGCTTGTCAAAAAATGTGACAACAAATAAACACTGCAAAGCAGTCAAATTCAAATGCAAACAACAAAAAAAAAATGCAAACTGACACGCCATCTAGCGTGCAGCATGCGCAACCACGAGAAGTTGTTTAGCAACAAAAAATACAAAAACAACAAATACATTCATAAAGTAATCTTAAACCTCTCATGTAATCCTATTAACCTTTTGACTACAATTAATCAATTGGCTGTGGGCACTGGTTTAAAGTGGCCAAAAGCAAGCAGCCTGACTTGCTACTTTACGGCTCAAACAAATTGGCCCGTTGAAATTTGACTTGCCAATTTGCGCAGCAAAGCGTAAAATTTATTTAATAATAATATTCACAAAAAAAATGTGAATTATATTGTATTTATTATATACACAAAGTGCGGGCCAAACTGCAATTAGCACAAATTATAAGGCCAAAATTCGGTTTAATTAATTTGCATTTTTTGAGAAAATTTATTTTTAATTAAAAAAAAATAATTAAGAAATTTTAAGCCAGGGCTAAATTAAAAGCTAATGTCAGAAGTTGTTTGGTTTGGTTAAAAACGGAAGTGCTTGATTAAAGAATTTAAATTTTAAAATATATATTTTATGAAGATTATATATACAGTAGATGAGGGGTCTAAGTTTTGTTTTTAGATAATTATTTTATTTGTAGGTAAGAGTTTAGAGAAATTCAAAATGTCGCAAGATCTAGCTGTTGGTCTAAATGAGTTCCGGCTGGCTTTTATAAAAGTTAAAATCATTGAAGTTATAGGCAACTAAAATCGAAAAAAAAATACGATTTCGACAATTTTTCAAAATTAAAAATTTTAAGTTTGCTTTTTATTAACAAGAAAATTTTTTAAAATTTTTTCTCTGCCTTAGGCTAAAAGAGAATTATTTTACGAAGATTTCGAGACCAAGATCTTCTTGAGAATCGTATGAGAATTGTAAATGCTATGGAATCATGTTCGAAAAATACGCCTACTGCTAGAAGCAAAGTCGAAATCGAAAAACAAGTGTTTTTTTTTAACAACAGTGGGATTGAGTGAAAAAGAAGTTATAGAAGATTTCTTATACCTCTGATTCCAAAAGCGGAGTTTTGATTTTTTATAGTTCTGGCTGTTTTATGCACTAAATATCTTCAAAAAGTTTTTTTAAATGCCAAAACATTAATATTTTGTTAAGTTAATAGTAAGTTCTTTTACGTCATTTTACAGGTAATCATTTTCTTTTCTGTCTACGCTAGATGACGCCAGCAAGCTGTTGTCGCTAGATGGCGCCAGCAGACTATTGTCTATTTTTGTTGAAACAATCTTATCTAAAGGCAGTAAATAAATATCTTCAAAATCTGATGACAATTGTAGATATGTGAAAGATGTATGAAAAACTACGGCTACGCGGTATCTAAATTCGTAAAGATCTAAAACGATAGACGAAATAAAACTTTTAGTGAAAAATTTGTTTTCGAACAACAGTGGGACTAAGTGAAGAGTGGAACTGGTTTCATAGCATCTACGAGTCGTAAGCAAAAATTTTTGGATCCGCCCTTAACGATTTATTTATTTATTTATTTAATACAGTTAAGTAAATTTAAAAAAACTAACTTAACTAAATTCTAGGCACTGGCAGCAAAAGGCCTTCGGCACTACATATAATATTAGCATCTTCAAAATTAAAATCCTTTTTTATTTTTTTTCTCATGTACACTAAAATTAGGAACTCGTAAATTGTTTTTTTTTTAATTTTTTCTCAGCTATAAGCGGAAAGAGAATTATTTTACAAAGTTTTCGAGCCTAAGATCACCTTGTGAATCGGATGAGAATTGTAGATGCTATGGAATCATGTTCGAAAAACCACACCTACCGCTGGATGCAAATTCGAAAACGAAAAACTTTTAGTGATATTTTTTTTTTTTTATCAAAATTGGGATTGAGTGATAAAGAAGTTATAGAAGAGTTTTTATACCTCTGGTTCCGAAAGTGGAATTCTTTTGGTTCTAGAACAAATACTCTAGTATACATATGTAGTAGAACAAATCTAGAACAAATACTTTAGTATACATATGTACTAGAGTATTTGTTCTAGAATTAACGCCTCATGGGAATCAAAAATTTAACATATTAAATTATTATTATAACGCTGATAATTTAAAAAAAAAAATTCCGCCGATGATCATTGAAAATATCTTAATTCAAAGGAGTTTATACTTCCCAAAGCTTGAAAATAATTTAATTTCCTTGATCCGCCATTGACAATTTTTCCTATAATTACTTTCAAAATAAGTAGATAATTCCATCATCAGAATCAAAATCTTTTAAATTAATTTCAATTCCATTAAACCTAAGGCTTAGTTCTAATGTATTCAATCCGCTTCTGACAAAAAGCTTTCAAAAACACATATTTTTTAAACGATTTCAAATAAAACTCACCTAAGCATTTTCTTCCAACTTTTTATGGAACTCATCAAAAAACTCGCATATTTTTTATACTGCCGCAGTAAAATGTGTCGGAATAAGCTAGAATTTAAGTTAATTCGAGTGAAATCGTCAAAATCGTTAAGTTAATTATGAACATATAATGCATATTGCAATGATTGTGTATTACTCACAAGTTTCGTTTGTCATTCCGACAATAAAAAACCACAACAACAACAACAACTCACTCACTAAAGCCCGTAATTGTTGTTGCCATGTGCGTGTATGTATTGTATTGTATCTATGTCTATGTTAGTGTTGTAAATTGCTATTAAAAAAAAAAGATGGAAAAAAAAATACAAGTATCATATGTACGGGTTGGTACTCGTCGTATATTTGTTATAACGCTTGGGGAAAAACGCAACTGACTTGGCTCAGACAGCTTGACGCCAAAGCAAAATGCGAAATGTAAAATGCAAAAAGTCAAAAGCAAAAGCTGAAAAGCCTCGCGTAATGATGATGAAGCTTTTGTTGGTTGTTACAATAAACAACAACTACAACTACAACAATAACTATGGGCAACTAGTAGTAGTAACAGTGACTACTAATACTATGGCAATTAAAGAGTGCCCCGTGTGCCTCCCTCCGCCCCGCCCCTCACACACTCTACGGAACTGAACTGCAATGGAAATTACCGTTGCAGTTTATGAAATGTTTTTGTCAGTGGCGGCTGCTGTGGGGTTCAGGCAGCAAGGAGTGTGTATAATTGGCGCCCCCCTGCAAAATGTTTTGCTAAATCCGCTCGTGGCAACAATGGCAACAAAAGCTTAAACAAAAGCGAGAGAGAAAGCAAATTATAAGCAATGATAATGACACACAAATGTTGCGCTCGGATTTCCATGCCAAGTCAAACTAACAACAAAAGCAACACAAAAACAAAAACAAAAAGTGTAATAAAATAATACACATAAAGGTAAAAATCTATGTAAAGTTATATGTGCAAAAGTGCGCACATACACATATACACGAGGGCAGGTTGTAAGTTTTTTGGAGGCGAAGAGAAAATGCAAGCAAGCATTTTGTTGGAGAAAAGGAATAAGCTGGCGCGTTATTTTGGACAAGCTGAAAAAGTAGCGCGTGACGTCACAAGTGAGACTATTTTGCAGGCGCTTTATTTTTTAGTATTTAAAGTAGAAATTGGATTGAGAGGTATTAGTTTATTTATTGGCTTATGCCCTCCAGCATAAAATGCATAGAAAACGATCGCCAAAATTGAAAATAAGATCTATTGAACATATTGGTCTGATAAGTCAGCCAACAAGCCAAAAATATGTTTCTCTGGAATCAACTCCAATATAGATCAATGGGAGATAATAGAATAACTCATATTGTTTAAGTTGAAGATTAAATCCATCGAATATAATATCCTCATTAGTCAGCCAACTGACACAGAAAAATGTCTTTTCACGAATCATCTCGAATATAGGTCAATGGGAGAAATAGTATAACTTAAATTGTTTCAGTTGAAGATCTACTCTATGGAACATTGTGGTCTGTTTAGTCAGCCAAATAAAACAGAAAACATTTTTCTCTGGAATCAACTCCAATATAGATCAAGGGAAGATAATAGAATAACTTAAATTGTTTAAGTTGAAGATTACATCTATCCACTATAATAACCTGATTAGTCAGCCAACTGACACAGAAAAATTTCTTCTCACGAATCATCTCTAATATAGGTCAAGGGGAGAAATAATATAATTCAAATTTTTATTAAGTTATTATGATCAACTCTATCGAACATTGTGGTCTGTTTAGTCAGCCAAAGGAAACAGAAAAATGTTTTCTCAGGAATCATCTTCAATATAGATCAAGGGTAAGTAATAACATAATTCAAATTGATAACTTTAAAAAAAAAAGCATTTGGCTCTAATAACCGCTTTGCTTCAAAGCATTGAAATACCTTACAAATTGATGTCCCACGAAACCGTATTCCTCAGATTTTCACATGTTGTGAATTTTCTATTTTTATTTTTTATATAAAAACCACCTTTGCCTCTTATTAGGGTTTGTTATGTAAAAAATTAAATTTATTCATCTAAATATTATTATAATATTAGTAATCTTCTTCTTAGATTCCATTTCTCCTAGTGAGGCATAGGGTAGTAAATATTGGTTTTTTTTTTCAATTTCCGCCATCTAGCGGCCTAACTATGCTGAAAAATAAATGTTGAAGGACTGTTATTGACTTCACAAAATTATTGTATATTAACAAGAGTTGATATGGAAATTTTTTAAAATCTATACAGTCTGCACTCTACGCTTTGGATTTTTTTAAGTTTTTTTAAAAAATAAATATTAAATATATTTGTGCTTAAATTACATTTTTATTATTGCGAACACAAATATGCAACAACTGGCTGACGTCATCTAGCAATGGCAACTTATTTGCGCCATCTAGCGGGCACACTAGACAGAAAAATACATACATTTTTCTATATTAAAAAGAGTTGATCTGCTCTCTTCGCTTAGCGAGCTCTTTTTGCTTTGTCTCTTGATAGGCTTTATTATATCAAAATATTAAATTTAATAGTGGTTAACTATACTTAGATTATTCTACACATAAATATGTCACAACTAGCTAACGCCACCTAGCGATAAAAACTTACCAGCGCCGACTAGCGGCCACACTTGATAAAAAAAAAAATTTTTTAAAGGAATTGTATATTTAAAGAGTTACCATAGTCGTTTTATTCTTAATTTTTGAAAAACTTAAGAATATTTTCGTATAATTCGTCTAGTTCGTCTATTTTGGTCCAAATAGAGCTTATATTAGGAAACACATTTTTTTTAAGTTATTCCTTTCTTACGTGCTGCATGTAGCGGCGGCACTACAAAGAAGCAAATATGTTAAAGGAAGATCATGATCATATGTAAAATGAAGATCATGACGTCATAATAATTTTGAATATTAAAAAAAGTTGCCTTAGTCAACCTTTTTTTTTGAAACTTAAGAATATTTTCGTATATTGGTCTAAATAGAGCTTATATAGGGAAATACAATAATTACGAAGTTATTCCCTTCTTACGTGCGCCATCTAGCGGTCACACTACAAAGAAACAAAATTGTTGAGGCAAAATGATGACGTCACTATACTTTTGTATATTAAAAAGAGTTGCCTTAGTCAATATTTATTTGATATTTTTTGAAAAATTTAAAAATATTTTCATGTATGCTCTAAATAAAGCTTATATTAGGAAAAACATTTTTTATTATATTTTTAAGTTATTCCTTTCTATAACTTTTCGAACTGCGCTCGTTTACAACGTTACTAATAACAATAAATTGTATGCATTGGGAGTTGCATATATATACAACACCTGAGGGTAATATCTAAATTTCTACCGTTGTTGTCTTACCTTTAAATGTCATCCTCATCCCAGTTGAGTTAGCAAATCATAAACAGAAAACTAATCCTTTATATAGAAATATATTTATAATAAACGAGCATTGCGCTTGATATGTCTAAAATTGAGTTAAATATTTTATGCAACTGAAACAATTTAAGAAACTCTCAAAGAATGCTGACAGTTGCATTAAGCACAGTAAAATACAGTGAACACACGCCAAAAGCAACGTAAGATGATCGCGTATGAATCGAGGTGGGAATAGCTAAGGGATGAGAGGAATGAGATGAGAAAATGTGAAATCCGAGTTTGATTCAAAAAATTTGGGAAAATATGAATAAAATTTCCGAATTTGATTCATAAAATTGGTGAAAATGTGAAAAAATATCGGAATTTGACTTATTTAAAAACTTCGTTTAATGCCAATTTTTTAAAGTTGAGTAACTTGCAGTTCTTTTACGTCAATCATACAAGTCGATAATTTTCTTTTCTGTGTCCGCTAGATGACGCCAGAAAGCTATGGCCACTAGATGGCGCTAGCATACTTTTACCTTTTTTTGTTTAAACAGTTTTCTCTAAAGGTCCATAAGCCTTCATACTGCTTCATATCAAAAAAAAATTGTGGGAATTTCTTACTAATGAAGTTTTATCATTCTATTTGAAAATTTTCCTTGCTGCGTATGGGCCTTAAAAAAAATAAACTTCACATTTGCTGCTACTAAATAAAAACTCAACACAAGTAGCTGCTTCCAAACTTTTATTTTTCATATACATTTCCACAGCATATGCTGCTTTATGGCTTAGAATTCAACACCTTGTTTTTATGGCAAGTCTCTCTTGGCCAAAATTATGCACCCTTTTAGCCCGCTTTTTAGCTCGTGTTCACGTGTAAATTACCTTCAATTAGTGGGTTTCATGTTTCAGTTTTGCAATGTGCCCATAAATTTTTGCCCAGCAAGTGGCAACAAAAAAAAGCCATAACATAATTCTCAAAGTGACATTTATGTGCGAGACACACACACATATACACCCTCTGCCATGTACTTTATATATACATATATATACCATGTATATATGTCTATACATTGCGTGCATTTCCCACGTCAAATTATGACGCTTTTTTTCTGTACACAGTAGCATTATATTTATGCATTTGTTTAAATAGTCATTTGGCAAACGTCAAAGTGGCTTAAATGCTGTATTAGGGCCAATTAGAATACAAGATTAGAGACGTACTGACAATAATTGGCCATACTGGGAATTTATAAGCCAATTTGCAATACGCCATTTTGCATTGAAATTTTTCCAATGCGTTTTTTTTTTCTTTTATAAAGTCTTTGCGAAATACTTCCGCATGATGAGTAATGCAACTTGTTTTGGCCATTAAATCTTATCATTTAAGGTACTTTATCTAAGCTGACCCAATCAAAAGCCAATTTGCAATCATATTGAAAATCAAAACATTCAGTTTACTTTTGACCAGCATATCAAACGTTTGTATTAAAAAGAAATAAAATACTGCATTTCTGTAAAAGCCATGAAAGTTGGGGTAAGTCCGTGGCGGCGTCTCTTATCAGTCAGTTCCCTTGGCCAAGTCATTGGCAAATGTATTTCAACAGAATATGAAACTTTATTAAACTCGTGCAAATATAAACAAACTGTGTGCGGAAACGGAAATCAACTGAAACTTTCAAATGCTTTGGGGCGCAATATGCAAAGCCAGCGAGAAATGAGAGAAATGTAAAAAAAAAATGGCGTAGCTTTAGTGGAACATGGATGACTTAAATATGTATCTGATGGTCAGGAGCGCCCGTTGGTGACTAGATAGATTATAAAACGAGATAATCACTAATTTTGGAAATAAAATTGTTTATGGTTTCCATATTTTGTGAAAGCTTTCCTTATTATAAAACTGTGGTTTTTCCAAATCTATAGGCTGATTAGTAGGCTGAGAATCCTACAAAAAAAAATGAATTTGGGATCTGGAGGTGTCTGACCTGGTTTCCATGGTTTTCCAGTCCAGCTAATACATTTTTAAAGTTGCTGCATCCAAACCCAAGGCCAAACAAACGCACTGATTTCGTCGTCTAATCGACGACGGCACAAAAAAACCAAAAACTACAGCAGCAAACCTCGAAATTTAGCTTTCAGAGCAAACAAGCAGACATTGCAAAAGATAGTCGTTTCTAGGATAAAATTTCATATCCACAGCTTATACAGTCTACGTGATCTAAGGATTCAAAAGTTCCATAAAGACTTGCTTAGAGCACAAAAAAATGCTTACTCCAGTGCGAATGAATTTAAAATGCTCTGCTATGATGAGCATCCTGAGAAAAATGTAGAAAAAATCAACACATACACACACAACTAAACACACACACTGGCACACACAAACACACACACTTCCAAAGCGTACAATATGCTGATAAAGCAAAGTATTCGTAAGCAAACATTGCCACACAGTGCTAACAAAAAGCTACCAGGGAGCCAGAGTCAAGTCAGGCAACCATTTTTCTTGTCACTCGATGGAAGAAGCAGCAGTTTATTTCTTTATAGACAGTATGCTCCTTTTTTTATGTCACTTAAACACACCTACCCCTCCCCCACAGGCTGCACCGCTTGCCTGCTGGCAATTATGCCCGAGCCAAAGCTAAAGCTAAAAGGCTTTTCCGATACGCCCCCAAACTGCCTAACGTTCCCTCATCCGAACATTTTGTCAAAGCAATGGCCAGCTGAGCACAGTTCAGGTGCGTGCCAGCGCCACGCGCCATGGGCGGTGCCTGCAAGGGGGGCCCCTCTTTGTACCAGAGCACATAAAAAGTCTGCAGGCTACATTCTGTGTGTGCGTGTGAAGCTGCTTTAATATTTAAACAAGCCCGTGGGTTGTTGGCCAGAGTGGATACAATACTTACTCATGAGTTTGGAAGCTGCAGATGGAAATGTATCTACGACCAAGGCGTGGGCAAAAAAGGTAAAAATAGCTAAATTAATGGCGCCAACTTTGTACAGGGAGCTGCAGTGAAAGTTCAACAAGCCAGAGGGGGGCTAAGACTATGACTATTTTAGTACACAAGTGGGCGTGGCAGCACAGTTTACAAAAGCTAAATGTTCGGACATATATCAGATAAATGGCATGACAAGGTTTAGCCATAGATAACAAGAATGTTGAAAGCTGGTCAATGCAACTGGAGCTGTTGAAAGGGTTAGAAATGCAGAAAACAAACTGAACAGTAGCTGGGAGGAAATGGAAACTATTAATTACAATAGTTTAGTATATAGAAAGTAAAGCACTAAAGTTGTAACTTTAAAAGTGTAGAAAGTAGAGAGCTAGGGAGTTTGATGGAGTGGCAGCGGGTGGAGGGGTGGTATGAAAGCAAAAAATAGGCTTAAACCTGGTGCGTCACATAAGCTAGCCAAATGTCAAGTTTGGTGAAGTTAGCTCTTAGAAGCACCAAGGTATAGGCGTTCAGACAAACGCGGTTTGGGAGAGCTCTTAAAATTAGAGAAAAGAAAAACTGATTTGGTTCATCGTCATCGTGTGGCCATGACAACCCGCTCTCAGGTTACGGCCGACCTCAGCAGCTCTCGCCAGGCGCCTCTGCTTTGCGCGCGCCTTCTTCAATTCTAAATATTAAGGGAGGATAGGTTCTCCACCACTTGATCTTTCCATCGAAATCGTGGTCGTCCCCTTCGTCTTCCTTCGTCGGCTTTCGCTTTGAATATGTTTTTCGCTGGAGCGTTGTCATCCATAAGTACGACATGGACATAACATCTATATAGTCCTAGAGCTCGTACAGCTCGTGGTTCATCCGTATGCGATAGTCGCCCTCAAAACGTACGGTACCAAAGATTTTACGAAGAATTTTCCTCTCAAGCACCGCAAAACCAGCAGCATCTGCCCGCGACACGACCCATGCTTCTAATTTTCTGACCCAAGCTGATTTGTTTACGGGCAAATAATCCATTACTATTGCCGCAATTATTTCCGGGTAATGGCGCAACAAATTGTTGATAGATTCTAATGAGCCTTGACACTGCGGCTGCTGTTGTTGACACAAGGATGGACACTTGGACATGCAGCTTGACAATTTGAGTGACTCCAAGTGGCTACTCAAGAGCTGCTGCGGTTGTCGTTGTTGCAAGCTTTGCAGATATCAACGGATCATTTGTAATGTAACATGATTATGCAATATTCGTGCAACAATTATTGCAAACATTTGCGTAAGCGGATGGATTCGTGGTCGGGAGTCCAAGAGTTGCAGGCGTAGACAACTGATTGAGTGGCAATTTTCCAAAGCTAAAATGGAAAAACAAAACGAAAAAAGAAAACAACCTGCAAAAGCAACGCAGAAAAAAACAAATAAACAAACGTAGGAAGTGAAGAGCTTGCAACAAGCAACAATAACAAACAAACAGATGCAACGTATAAAGACTGAGGCGTAGCTGGTTAGCAATTAAAGGGGTTGCTAGGGAGCGATCCTCTCGCTACGCCACTGCATGGAGCAATGTCTGGGCACAGCGGCCAACAGGAAGCCTCTGGGCAAAGGCTGCGCAGGCGCGCTGGCGAGAGCGCATTGAGAGAGCGAAGAGCGCGCAGTGATCAAGCCAAGCGGCCGGCTGCAGTGACAGTTGTTGATTGATGAATCCTACAGCATGCCCCTAGAGCACTTGGGCTCCCTGGCTCATGTCAGCCATCAACTGTTTGCCACTAGGGGGCAACTTTGGCGTTGCAAAGCGCATAGCTCGTTAAGTAAACTTACACACACACTCGCACACACACTATATGTGGCAGCTTCAGAGCGCTTCTTGGCCCAAAGATTGATGATGACGCAAGCTTTGTTGTGGCTGACTGAGCGCAGTCGCCTTTTTATGGCTGAGCTTAAGCAATAAACACTTCTAATTGTAATTAATGAGCCAATTGTTTTTCCTTTTTTCTGCTCGTGTTGATTTTTTTTCTGATTTACGACGCGCGTTCTGGAAATGCAATGATTATCATTGTCTCCGTGCAGCAAATGGAGCATTTAACCTGGGCTAAACTGAAGTTACTCTGCAGCACGCACTCTCTTTGACTTCGTTTAGGCCCAGACAGCAAATCAGTTTTGAGCCTAAAAAAACAAAGCCAAAGCTCAATAGCTGCAATAATAACAAGCAGGAGCGTATTGAGAAAAAAATTTGGTAAAAAATTAAGGATTTACTTCCAGTAAACCCCTAGCTACGCCACTGACAATAACAACCGCTTTGGCTGGTATCTGGCCATCTCTAGAACCTGGCCCAAGTCTGCAAGTTTTAACCACTTTTATATACATTTTTACCTTAGCTGCTCCTTTACTTCACTTTTCTTTTAGCTTATTTTTGTTGTGCATTGAACTTGATTGCCAATTTCTTTATGTGCTCATATTCTGTTTTGGTCTGCTCCTTTGTAAGCCCTTTTCGGCCAAATCAATGCGGATTTATCTAAAATGTGGCCAACTACAAAATAAAATGCGCTCTTTTGTTAAATTGCTCTCTTCAAAGCTGCTACAGAGGCAGCCGGTTCAAAGGGTGCAACAAACAAAGGTTACGTTTTTAATTTATAGCAATTTAATTAAGCTGCTATAATTAATATCACTTTATTTATATTTTATATAATAGTAAATAGTAAAAAGTAAATATAACAAAATTTTAAATTTTGGGCAAGTTTGTGTAATTAAAAAAAAATTATTATTAATATTTTTTTGATTAATTTATTTTATATTTGGAGAAAATTATGGAAACAATTAAACAAATTTTTACAATATTTATTTCAAATTTTTAACAGAGATTTTAAATATAAAAATAAAAAAATTTTGACTAATTTTATATTCGAAATTTTTACAAAATTTATTTCAAATTTTTAGCAGAGATTTTAAATATAAAAATAAATAAATTTTAACTAATTTTATATTCGAAGAAAATGCTAAAAATATTTTTGCCTATCGCTTGTTGATTTTCAAGAGCTTTGTCAAAGGTTTTTGCATATTATATATTAAATTTTTTTTTGTTCTTCTATTCAAGGTTTCAGAACTTTTTAACAGTAGATTGACTTTTTAGTAGTTTGATTTTTGAAAAAGGGAATTAAAAAAAATTTAAAATCTACAAATATTCAAGCTTGAGCAAAAACAAATTTGAAAAAGGTAAATTTTTCTATAAAACAATTTCTTTTACAGGATTGATTGCGATCATACATTTTTTTTAGACCTGCCCAAGGCACATTAATAATCGCATAACCATATTTAAACATATACAAATCCGCTTTACTGTCCCTCCGTTTCCAAAAGCCATATCCCTTTGGCTGCAGCAGTTGCCGCCTAATGTTGCAATGGCACTAACTGGCACTGGTACTTGCCTCCAATGAAAATGTCAGCCATATTGTATTTTATTTACTCTTGGCATGCACTGTGCCAACGCAACGGTAACATAAAAAACACAAAAAAAAATGAGAAAACATTGGTAGAAGAAAAAAAAACATGGCTAAAAAATCAAAATAATTGCATTGCTGACGCGCAGCAAACAACGGGGCGGTTATAACTTGGCCATATCCTTTTCATATTTTTTGACATGACCGGGTTTGCATGTTTGCCGTTTTGGCGTTTGCTTGCCACATAAATTGCTTCCAGCCCGTGGCAGACCTTTGGCGCCAACAACAACAACAACACAGCAACAAGAACAACAGTTGCCTAAAAAAGGTCAACAACGCCAAGTTTGATGGCAACGCATCAATTGGCCAAACAAGTTTTCTTCTTCGCTCGCGCACTCTCGCAAAAGATACAAATCTATCTATGGCTAGATAGCCAGATAGTTATATATACAGAGAGAGCCAAGTTAGCTGGCTCGGCCATTGATTGAAAATGCATTGCCATGACAATTCAAAATTTATGGCCAACGATAATTTCAATGATATCTATCTACTATAAGTTGCCAACTTCACATCAAGCTGGAGTTGGCTGCTTGAGCTGCCTGAGCTGTTTGGTTGCACTTTCCCCCACGATCTGGTCATGCACTTGGTTTGCACATGTGGCAGGAGGAGATACACCGCCACAGCCGCTTGCCGCTGTTGTCTTGAATCTTTTGTCAACATTAACATACGTAAGTGTCAGTTGCATGTTGCTACTGTAAACGACAACAACAACAATGACTCTATGTCTGTGTGTGTGTGTATTTGTATCTTTTTGGGGTCTGACATGTTGCGCTACCGTAACGTTAAAAAGTTAACGTGCTGACGTTGAAAGCCGTCTACAGACGACGACGTCTACAGGCAGCGGTAGCAGCTCAGACCCGTCGAGGCCAAAAGTGCAATTGATTTATCGTGACAATGAGCCTGGTCCGATCCAAAGAGGCTGAGCTAGCCCAGGTAGTCACAGATAGTCACTTGGCCACTCACTAGCTCAGCTCAGCTCTATAGGATGCGACACATATGCATGTATCTAGCTACATATATAGCTTGTAGATACTTACAATGTGTAAATTTGAATATCGTGGCTCATAAAATAGACAATGTATCGACTGACAGGTCAAAGAGCTGCGCTGGCAAACAATTTTCAATCAGCTAATGTTAATTCATGACAACATTAATGATAAGCATAGACTATAGACTATGCATTAATAGTTAGTTGCATTGTCAGCAGCAACATGTTGCAGCAATAAATTGCACATAAACAACAACAAATACAACGCCAAGTGAATGCCCTTTCATTGCAAACGTTGATGACGTCATGCGCACAATTTCACAAGAACTCTAAACTGCTAACTCTCTGCTGCTGTCCAAGAACCCGCTCTCTCTCTCACACCAACCAAGCGCAGCAATTATCAGCCAACAACAACGAATGTTGTATAGAAACCGGGACCGGGATGTAGCAAAATAAAAATCCAGAAGAAATATGAAAAGCAAAACAAAATCCATGAAATCAAAACAAAACAAACGACAGTCTAAAACAGACTGCACAAAACACAAAAAAAAAAGAAAACAACAACAAAAAGCAGCAACAGAAGACGAGTGGAACGAACTCTGTTGCACTCTGAAAGCAGCGTCTGCGTCAACGTCAACGTCAGCCGCAGCATCGAACTGTGTGGGAAAGCAGAAGAAGGTGACGGGTGTTGAAGTGTAGCAACTGTGAATAAGCAAACAGCTCCAGTTTTGGTGCCATGGAGCAGGCAGGCGGGGCTGCAGGGGCGCTAGGCAGAGATGACGTGAAGGAGTTGAGTTGAGCAGCTGAGACGAGTCAGCTTTTGTTGTTGGGTACACTTGAGAAAGGGTATATGTTGGTGGATAAGTTGTAAAGGTAGCCATGCCAAGATTTTGGACATAGGTAACTCTCCTGATATCCATTAAGGTAGATCAACTAAAGTTAGGTGTCTCTCTGGGGCTGATATGACAGATTTTAGAAGTTCTTCTGACTGAAACAACTCTGTTAATATCCTTTAAACCGTACTTACCAATCTTGGATATTTTTGTCACCACATCCGTCTCTCAGAAATGACAAACAATAGATTTGCGTTCGAAAAAATGTTTGCTGAGTAAGGCAATCTTCAAGCATCTCTCTAAGAGCAGTTAATCTGAGATTTTAGTTAATTCTTCTGATTTCTGCAGTTGTAGATCATTTCGCAAATAAAGTATCCTAGACTATTGTCTTCTTATCCTTCTTATCCTTCTCATCTAATAAAAAATAATAGATTTTTGTATATAAGTATTTATTAAGCTAAGGTGACTCTCTTCTTGTCATCTTCGCTCATTAAACTGGAGTAGCTAATCTTAGGTATTTTTATCTCTTCATCCATCTTTCAGAAATGAAAAACAACAGACTTCCATACGGAAAAATATTTGCTCAGTTAAACCATCTTGAAGTATCTCTTAAAGAGCAGCTATGTCTACATTTAAGCAAATTCTTCTAACTGGTCCAATTTTAGATCATATTGAAAACATCCAATCTTCTTTTTCGTTTAGCTCCTTGGGGAGCATTGGACCATATAGAATAGGACAAATATCCAATAACCTAGACTTATGCTGTTATCTTCTCTTCCTTCTCATCAAATAACAAGCCATAGATTTTTGTATGTAAGTATCTGTTAAGCTAGATCATCTAAAAGTGACATTCTTCTTATCATCTAAGACCAGATTCTAGTAAATTTTTCTGACTACTGCAGTTTTAGAGAATTCTGATATTATTCATTTAGCTCTATAAACAAATTTGAAAATGCTTTTCTTTCTTCATACATTAACTGAAATGAGAAAGATCCATCCGTAAATATCCACTTAGCTAAACTGCTCGTCTTTCAATTCAGGTCCAAAAAATAGCAAATTCTTCCGACTGCTGCAGTTTTGAGAAAATTCCATTAATTGTGTCTCCTCATCTATCTCTGAAAATAAAATTTTCGTTTAGATAAACCATCTAAAAATTGCTCTCTTCTCCTCATATATGTACAGAATTTAGCTACTACTTCTGACCTAACCTTCGTTAACCTAGATCATCTAAAAGTGGCTTTCATCTCCTCTTCTATGTCTAGAATTTAGAAAATTCCTCTGCCTTAACCTTCGTTAAGCTAGATCAGTATCAATGTCAAAAATTTAGCTAATTCTTTTAACTTACCATTCTATAAGCTAGACCATTTAAAAGTAGCTCTCTTCTATGTCAAAAATTTAGCAAATTCTTCTGACAGAAGACCACCAAAAAGTAGCTCTCTTCTATGTCCAAAATTTTGCAAATTCTTCTGACAGAAAACCACCCAAAAGTAGCTCTCTTCTATGTCCAAAATTTTGCAAATTCTTCTGACAGAAGACCACCAAAAAGTAGCTCTCTTCTATGTCCAAAATTTAGCAAATTCTTCTGATAGAGACAGCCCTGTCGCGGTGTTATATGGCCTGGGCTGTCGAGACAAAAGTAGTTCCCCAAACTTACCCCCAGTCCCGTCGAGAGAGAAGGAAATCACCTATAAGGGTTTTTCAAAGTCTTTGGAAATAACTCTTTTAAGATTTTAAGAGTCTACGCCTTAGAGAACCTCGTGAGTAACTTTTTAGTAGTCCGATTGCTCTACCTAAAGCATTTTTAGACTAATGATCGTTCCCATCAACTATAGTCAATTTTTTTTAAGTGTATTATCAATTCTTCATTGCATACTTCCTGTTGTCTCTCTCTCTGTCTCTCTCTGTCGCTCTCTTCTTTGCTGTTATTGTTGATGATGTTGAAAAGGATGACTAAATGCAACAAGCGCTGCGCTTCCATGTAGCAGAGTCGCTGCCGCAGCTGCAGTCGGCGTGGCAGTCAGCGTCATCGTAGTAGTTGTAGTAAAAGCGCGCTTGATAGAGAGAGCGACTGTTGTATGCAGTGCGGCAAGTGGCAGAGGCATTATCAACAACATTATCGCAATGTGTACGTATACTTGTGTGTGTGTGAGTGTGTGTAGAAGTGGCACAAAAACAAAACAACAACAACAAAACAAGAAATAGCAGCTGGCAAGAGGCTTGGCCGCCGAGTGCTTGGGTACTCGCAACTTGTTGTTGTTGTTGTTATTGTTGCAATTGTCGTTGTTGTTGCGCTGTTGCCTCTGCTGCACAAACATGTTGCTCACTGGCTCCGCGACATGATTCTGAGGCGCAGATATAAAACCGAAAAAAAAACAAAACAACAAGAGCAACAAATGCAACGACAACAACAACAACAACAGCAACAATGGGAACAAGCAGCCTGGCGACGACATCGAAAACAAAAACATTGTTGGGCTAGGTTCGGTTTAAGATGCCGTTTCTAGTCGCCATTGCCTTTTCCATTCCCAATGTTATTACCATTCTCCTGGATAGTTGTTGTTGTTGTTCTGGTCTTTCGTATCCTCTACCAGCATATGCTTGGGATCTGGGTTCTCTGGGTTCGCAGCAACCGGCAGAATGTTCTTTATGCCAGCATCATCGTCATCATCATTATTATCATCTGGTTTTGGTTGCCGCAGCGCTTCCTCTCTGCTCTCTCTGTCGCAGTTTTCCACTGCTGCTCCCAGAGACAACCAAAACAACAATTGTGCAGTAGTCCGCCCATTTCATTCTATCTTTTCCTACTCCTTTAGTTAAAGTTGTTGCTGCATTTGTTGTTGTTGTTGTCATTGTTACTTACCTTGTTGTTGTTTTAATTTAGATGCATCTTAAACAGTTTTTTGAACCGTTTGTGCCTGCCAAGCAATGTGGGCACTAAAATGCTAAACAACAACAGTCAGCTCCAAGTCCAAATCCAATGTTCCACATGTTCCATTGTCGCTTAGCATCTTGTTATGGCAACAAGTTCTACATGGAACATGCATATGGTACATGTTTTGTTTTTTCTATAGGTGGGATAACTTGGATTTAGTAGAACAAGATCTAAATCTCTTAAAATTAAAAAATAAACGAGTATAAAAATGTTTACGTATTTTTATGTTACTTTTAGTAGATCTCTAAAATGTTATTATAAAATTAACAATTTTCTTTTCTTTCTTGATTGCAGGTGAGTTGTACATAAATCTTTAACGGGTGTTGAGCAATTTTAAAAGCCACATGAGTCCTACTTTCCATGTAAGTTTTAGATCTTAAGAACGTTCCAGCTAAAAAAAATAAATAAATAAATAAAAAAGCTTCATGGGAAGCTTTAACTTCGTGTTCAAAACGTTTAAATTTTTAAGCTCTTGTCTTAAATCAAATGGCCGTTACTGAAAAGTAATTAAATTAAAATCGCTTGGAAAGGAATGGTACTAAAACTAAAAAACAGAAATAAGAAGAAATATTTCTTAATCAAGAATCTTTTGAATTTTTCGCAAAATATAGAAAATAGAGACAATATAGAAAATATAAAAAATATAGAAAATATAGAAAATAAAGAAGATATAGAAAATATAGTAATAATAGAAAATATAGAAAATATAGGAAATATAGAAAATATAGAAAATATAGAAAATATAGAAAACATAGAAAATATAGAAAATATAGAAAATATAGAAAATATAGAAAATATAGAAAATATAGAAAATATAGAAAATATAGAAAATATAGAAAATATAGAAAATATAGAAAATATAGAAAATATAGAAAATATAGAAAATATAGAAAATATAGAAAATATAGAAAATATAGAAAATATAGAAAATATAGAAAATATAGAAAATATAGAAAATATAGAAAATATAGAAAATATAGAAAATATAGGAAATATAGAAAATATAGAAAATATAGAAAATATAGAAAATATAGAAAATATTGAAAATATAGAATGTATAAGAAATATAGAAAATATCGAAATAACAATATTTTTGTTTGATATTCTACAAAAAATATTTTAATTATTTAACATTTTTAAACACATATCATTGGTTTTGAGGAAGTATTCTCACTTCGAAGTGAATATATCAGATCTCGAAAAAAAAATGTTAAACCAGTTGGGGAAGGGGTCTGGAAAAATCATGATAGCTCTTGATTGTAGAACGTCTTTAACTTTCATAACATTGAAAAAAATTTTGACATAGAAAATTTAAGATTCCTTAAAAACTACAGCCGCCGATTTCGAAAATGTTTCCATATGACGTCGAGCCACCGCCCCGGTAGTCCGCCCTGCCCATGTGACTTAACAACAGCTGTAAGCGCTGCCGCATCAAAGGCACCAAGCGGCGGCAGTTGGCGGCGACTCATTAGCGTCAGAGAGAACCCACAGCTTCTGGTTGTCCACTCATAGCGAAACCCCCATCGAGTTGTAATCATGGTTGCAACAACAATTGCCAGCATGTTGAACGAGAACAAAGGCGGCCGGAGACTTGGAAGTTGAGAAACCGCGTTACGCATTTTTAATTGCCGAGACTTCGACGAGAGCTAAACAAAAGGAAACCAAGCAAGAAAAGTGAAACAAAACCGCAACAGCAATTAAAAAATTAAGCAAAAATTTGCAACAGCAAATAAAGGCGTAGCAGCAGGCGTGGCAGCTGGCAGTGGGTGGGCTGAGCGGTTTGTAATTTGAAGTCTTCGTAGACGCAGGCAGTGTCATTGCCATAACAGACGTAACAGCATGTGGCACGGTGCGTGCTGCATTTCCTGCCTGTAAGAAGAAGTGGAACCCCTTTCCGAGTTTCTTTTACGTTTTTGTAATTTATGCGCCTCTTCGACGCGCTTGCCAATTTCTGTTGTTGTTCCAAGAAGCACAGAGCCGGCATAGGCGACGACCTGTGTGCCTCATGCCTCACCCGCCACCGCCACTGCCACTGCCAACATGAAGATTTCTTTATTACTTGGGCACGTTCGTTAAGGGGACGCGGCTTTGCTGTTGTTGAGGTCGAGGCCGGTCATTAATATGTACGCATGGAGTTCAGCGCAACGAACCCGTGCAGACTACGCCTACGCCTCTGTGCATGATCAGACTTGGTTGGATTGGATTGCTTGGTGTGATGTAGCTGCGCATTTCACTTTGGCCCAGGTCAGTTACTTTGTAGCCAATGCTCTGCTTCTGATGCCGGGCACGACTTATCAGCAGTCCCTAAGTTGTTATTGTTGGTGCTGCTGCTCTGCTGCTGCGACAACAATCACGAATGCGCAGCAGCTTGATGATAATGATGTGCCCAAAAGCTGATAATGATGTTTGAACATGGACAATGGCAATGGCCAAGCCAAGCCAAGCTCGTAAATCGCTGCCTCGAAAAGTTGTCCTCGTTGTCTATAGCTATATAGTTAAAAACACAAGGGGCTACGCGCCCTGTTAGCTATGTTTACTATATGCCACATGTTGCAAAAAGCGCATTGAACTGCCTCGCACAGCTAGCAGGAGGTCAGGTGCCGCTGCCATAGACGACGCTGCCCATGTAAAGGAGCTAGAGACCAGGCCGGCCGGCCGGCATTATATCTCATTATAGAGATCAGCATAAATAAGCAGTGTACACGTTGCAGCCAGCACAACAACAAGCCAAAACAACAACGTACACTGAGAGAAAAATGAGGGTAGGAACTGAAACTTAACGAAAAAATGCGAGAAAGTATTTAATGAGTTTTAGGAGTTATAGACAAGCATAGATTTTAGTTAGTTTTTGTACACTGCATAGAAATTGGGTTGGTGTGACGTCACAAATTTGCGTTTTATATAGCTACGTCGATAAGAAGAGATAGGTGGCAAGTTTTGAACACAATATCAAAAATATATATACCATCTTTCAAAAAGTCTCTTAGAAATTCTTTTTTTTAGTTGCACTCTTTTTGGCAAATGTTGCTCCCTTTTTCGCGCTGTGTAGAAATGAGCATGCAACGATTAAGCGATACATTTAAGTTGCATGTATGCAAGTATTCCCCATAGAGTCAATGCTGCAACTGCAGGGCACAACCGACAGATGGACAGACAGACAGACACAGAGAAAGAAACGTAGCAAAAGAAAAGTAGTAGAGAGAAGAAGAGAAGAGAGAGAAGACAGCAGAAGCAGCAGCAGAGACCCCAAGAGGCAATGTCTTTTGCGTAGTTGTTGTTGGGGCAGTTGAACTTTGTTGCAGCGCGTGAAGGTGGATGGTGGATGGATGCAACGCTTGTAGAGAGTGTAGAGTGTGTCTAGTGGACACACTGCTGGGCCTAACCCAACGTCGTCGTCCAAGAGATCCAAGCGAGCAAAATTGAATTAGTTTTTTTTTCCTATTTTGTTGTTGTTCTTACAGCCAAGTTGTTGCAGGCGAAGCATGCATCTTGATGCGTCATCATAATCATGTTCGTTCTGTGTAAAAACACGATCATTACACAAACACGCTGGCAAAATGTAGCTCGCTCTTATTGTTTTTGGGTGGGGGGCAGCACTCGAGGGACTTGGGAGTTACCTACTCGCTTGTTCCAGGCGTTTTAATGATGCGTCAGAATATTGTTTACGCATCATTTTATATGTCGGCAAATGGGCGCGGACCAACTCTATCAAAGATCGTGCTGCACACACACACACACACTGATCAACTCATGTGTGTTTGTGTGTATGTGTGTGATTGTTGTGCATTGTGCCCGCAGGCAGCTTTGTGAAAAGATGCTGCCATTGCCAAAGCATGCCATGATATGATAGTCTAGTCCAGTCCAGTCCATTCCAGCACTGCCTCCGTCCAGTGCTGTCCATTTGGGCACTGCTTAGTCCATGCTGTGCTTTTTATTTTTCACCGAGTTCAACTATAAAATTATGAGATGTTCTAAGCCATTCGAGAAATGAACTCCTCGTGATGTGTACATTTAAGCACGAATTAGCCTCCAGCTTTATGTCTTATATGTATATACTATGTATCCATACCCAGACCAATCAAAAACATACCATTTGAGAGTGTGCATAGTGAAAGGAGCTTCAATTCGTAGCGGTTTTCAGTGGCCAATGTTATAAATCTAAGCACAATTGGTTGTTGTTTTTTGTTGCTCTTGTTGTTGTTGTTGCTTTAGACCATATTGTTGTAGTTGTTGTTGGTGTTGTCAACTATTGCGAAAATTAATAGATATCTCCATTCAAAATTGAGTGTTGCAGATGGTGTAGATTATTTTAAATTGAGATTTTATTTTTCTGCTGTTGTAGATTTGCAGGATATGACAAGGTAAATGCAAATTTATGATATTGATTTTTTTTACAAAAGTTATGTGGAATAGAAAGGCGATTTTACAAATAGAGCAGATAAATTGTGCGGATTATCTGCATGTTAACGATTTCCTTATGAATGTCTAGATCTGGAAATCTAAGGCGTTAAAGCAAACTTCCTTAACAATTTTGAGCTGGCGACGAGTTTTTTCTTTTTTGACAGAGCACGCTTCCTACTACCTTTAGGATTGGTATTCATTTTACTCTAAAAGATCAAAAGTTACACAAATGCTTACCATACGTCTATCCGACGACCAATTTATGTTTTACTCAGAGTTCAGATTAATTTTATGCACTCAATATTGGATCATAACTTTGTAGGTATCAATTGATTGCCGATAAAAAATATATATATAAAAGAACAAAGACTCTGAACTCCAAGAGATTAATAATCGCTTTCACTCATATAGCTTTAGTTATGTTCCCGAAGCTGATAATATGGCATGCTTCTTCTTCTAAGCCTCTAGTATTCCAGCAATCAATAATAAAATCTCAAAAGTTACACAAACGTTAACCCTACGTCTATGCGACGAACAATTTGCACATTATTCAAAACCTGAAACAAAACTGAGAGTGAGACTAAAAAGTTATAATTTGTCTCTAAGCTCATTCTCACACATAAAATCACAAAAGTAGCACAAACGTTAACCATTCGTCTATGCGACGAACAATTTGCGCATTACTCAAAAGCTGAGACAAAACTGAGATTGAGACTAAAAAGTTATAATTTGTCTCTAAGCTCATTCTCACACATAAAATCACAAAAGTTACACAAACGTTAACCATTCGTCTATGCGACGAACAATTTACGCGTTACTCAAAAGCTGAGATAAAACTGAGAGTGAAATATTCATGCAGTGACAATCGTGAAGGAGAAGATAAAACGTCCTCATCTTGCAGAAGAACTTCAAAATATTCTCAACTCTTCTGTCTGATATTGACAAAACAACTGAAAAATGTTCCAAAGAGTTCGAAGAAAACACTCCTGGCTTAAGGCAAAATTTTCAATTTTGGCTTATAACTATCCTTTACATTAACCATAAACATTGTTTTATGAAGAGCTAAAATATCCAAAAATCTTTAAACATTTCTATAACACACTTTTATAGCCATACAACTATTTAACCAAATATTTCAACTTCAAAGCTGCCAAAAACTTTTTAGATTTCCAGAGGTTTTCCCCCTTTTGCCAAAAACTTTTTAGATTTCCAGAAGTTCTTCCCCTTTTGCCTAAAACTGCTCTATTAATACCCCAAAACTCTCATCTCGCTGTAGCGTCATATTACGACATACGATTTGATTATGACCCAAGCGGCGCTACAAAGGAATTCCAATAGGTTTTCAATTTTTCTATGCACGTTTTTGCTGCGCTCCTTGCATATGTTGATCAACTCGTCCTTTTTTCCGAGTTTATTTTTGCATATCTATGCACACAACTATTGAAAACCATTCGAAAAATTCCAAACTGCGCCACGCTTTGTGCATTTTATCAGTGTGAGGGGGTTGTTTAGTTGCTTTCAAGACAACCCTCTCTGTATGACAAAGAAAAAGAAACGCAAAAGAAAAAAAAAGTGCTGCCCAGCAACGTAGGGCGTCAAACAGTGTGACCAAACAGCAACAAAAACTAAACAAACAACGCATTTTGTTTACATTTTGCCAGTTCATTTCACTCTTGACGCTAGTTCTGCTTAGTCGGCTTTTATGTTGGCAAGTTTTTCTGCTTCTTTTTCTTTTTCTTGGCTTAAACTGCTTTCGTTTCCGTACATAAACTTTGCTTAGGCTTTGAACATGCAACGTGTCTTTGTTGTAATTGTTGCATAGAAAATAAATGCTAAATAGCAACGTTAAATTAAAAGCAAAACTTGTCAGGGTAGCCCAACCAAACGTTTGTGTCCTGCGTCCTAGCCGGTGCAAAGTCAAGTGCAGGAGTTGTTGTGCCAGTAGGGTTGTAGGGTTTAACTTGCAGGGGCGGGAGGCGTGCTGGCTGGTTCAAAGCAACACCAGTTTGACATGCAACAGCAGCAACAGCAGCAGGCTGTTTGGCAGGTATTAGCCCTAGTGCCTGTTTAGGAGTTGTTGGCACGGGTTCAATGACATGACCAAGCAACAACGCACAGAATAAGCAACAACCACAATAACAACAACAACTGCAAGCCGGCATAAACACACACAAACACACAGAGAGAAAATTTAAACGTTGCAAAAAGCGGCAACAAAACGTAGAAGACAGAGGCCGAAAACAAAGCCATGGCTAAAAAGCGTCGACCAAGCGCAAAAGCAACTGGGCGTGGGCGGGGCAACAAAAGGGGCGAGCGTTGGGTCGGACTTTGTTTTTTCTTCTAGGTTTTGGCAGCACGTATGCCACGTACACATTGCTTGCACTTGAGGTTAAAGGCAGTGGAACAGAGCTGGAGCAACAACAACAACAAGTTAAACCTGTGTACCACTCGACATGCACGCGGCACGAAGCACACAACATTGACGCAAACGTTGGCAGCGGCAGTGGCAGCAACAGCAGCCTGGCAAGCGCTCCATCACCCACCTAGGTCATCTAGACTGCCTTCATGTAAATTCACTGCGCCGTGTATCCTGTTTGTAGCAACAACTTGTGAGGCACTGAGAGAAAGAGGGAGAGACAGCGCATAAAAAGAAAACTTTTTTGAAGGACTTGAATTTTTGAGATTAGGAGCGCACAAGAATTCCGAGGAACGTCAGATTTTTAAAAAACTCCCAATAGATTCTCAACCAATCTAAGTCAAGCTCCCAAGCCTTGTGGACAATATACTCCATCAAACTTATTGCCACAGCCTTACGCTTTCGGCCCTGACTTTTTCTCTCAGTGCACTTTGCCTTTGCCGCTGATCCATTGCTCTGGCTCACTCCTTGCCCGCTGTCAGCCCCTGTTTACATGCTTCCCGGTTTTATTGAGCCCTTCTGCGCATATGTTCGAGTTTAATGGATTCTTACTGGAACTTTTTTTTTTGTTTGTGTTTTTCTTTTGCTGTATTTTGTTTCGTTTTTGCTCCTCTTCTGCCTGCTTTTTTGTCGCTATTTTTGCTTTATTTTTGTTCGGTTTCGTTTACAGTCAACTTGCCGTAGGCGCATTGCAACTACGAATTATGAAATCGGTGTGCACTTAAGATACTTGCAACCCACCCCTGCTCGCACAAACCCCCAGCCCAGTTAATTAAAGCGCTGCTGATGTGGCATGCAGCTTTAAGGCTAGGCACAATTTGCCACAATTTGGCACAAATTGGTTATAGACACACAAACCAAAAGACAAAAAAAACACACAAAAACAAACGCAAAAAGGCGTTAAGATGGCCAACAAAAATTTTTTAGCTCTCTCTTGGATTTTGTGCCATGTCAGCAGCGACTTATAGAGAGAGTGGGCCGCTAAGGCTTTGCCTTGGCCACTAAGCAGCTTAAAACTTAAAGCCAAGAAAAATGCCACGTTGGCAAATGTTGTCAGTTGCCTAATGAAATTCTCTCTTTGCTCTTTTTGTGTGAGCGTCATGCTCACACACACACACACAGACAGAAATATTTCAAATTGAATCAAACATGAAATTACAAGAGAGAGCGCAAAAAGAAAATAGTGTTGCATACCAACAGGCGCTGCCATTTTGGAATTTTTTAATTTTCACACTGGCAACGTTTTATTTTGTTTTTAATAAAAATATAATCAGTATAGTTGGTGGGTGGGGAATAAAGTTAGTGTGGGTATTGTAAATATTTATTTAAAAGGCACAAAATTATATGGCAAAATATTTGTTTGTCCGTGTGTTGAGCAAATATTTACCAAAATGTGTAATCAATATAGTCAAGGTAGAAACAGCAAAACTGTTCTTTTTAGAGCTTAAAGCATTATAAAAATATATAATTAATATAGTAAGTACGCAGAGGGCATACAGCTAAAATAACGTGAAGTAAATATTTGCATATTTTATTTGATTTATAAAATATTTGATACTCTGATATGTATATAATGATCAAATATTTGTCCCATATGTTTGATAAAATTTATTTTGCCTCAATTAATCTGTATAGTCAAGGTTGGGACTTAAAATTAGCTTGTTTTCAGGGCCTAAGTCATCATAAAAATATATATTAGTAATAATAATTACAGAGCGTAAAGCTAATAATAGGCGCTGCAAATATTTGCTCAAAAGGCATAAATTATTTAGATTCTCTGAACAAATATTTGCCCCATATCTTTGATAAAATTTATTTTGCCTCAATTAATTAATAAAGTCAAGGTTGGAGCTCAAAACTAGTTTTTTTCAAAGCATAAATTATTTATAACGGGTGATTCATTAAGACCTTTTTTTTTAATGATTTGGCAAATCCAAATTTTAAAGGAATGATGGGATCTTTATTTACGATTTCGAAAGGATATTTTATCGCATTTATTTTTTAAAAAATTCTAGTTCAAATGTTGGCCGCAACTGCGTTTTAAATGGTCCATCCTGAAGGTCCAATTTTCCATGACTCGTTCAAGCATTTCCACTGGTATTTGGCCAATAGCACGAGTAATGTTGGCTTACAAGGCCTCAATCGTTGCTGGTTTGTCCACGTAAACTGTTGAATTTACGTAACCTCAAAGAAAATAGTCGAGCGGTGTGATATGGCACGATCTTGGCGGCCAAGGTACGGGTCCCGTACGTGAAATTAATCTCTCTCCAAATTGACCTCGCAATAGAGCCATTGTTTCATTGGCAATGTGAACCGGAGCGTCATCCTGTTGGAACCAATTGTCGTCGAGATCACGGGCAACAATTTCAGACAGCAAAAAGTCCGTTAACATGGTCCGATAACGTGCGCCATTGATGGTAACGTTTGCAACTTGCTCATTTTTAAAAAAATACGGACAATTATTGGCCACCAGCCCACAGACCGCACCAAACCGTTGCTTTTCTTGGATATAATGGCAGCTGGTGAACCTCTTCGGGTTGATCTTCTCCCCAAATACGGCGATTTTGCTTATTCACGAAACCGTAGAATCAAAAGTGGGCCTCATCACTGAACAAAATTTTGGTCGAAAACAACGGATTTTCATCGATCTTACCAAGAGCCCATTCACTAAAACGGCAACGTGCAGGAAGATCATTCGGTTTTCTATGATGATTTGTCTTAAGGTCTTAATGAATCACCCTTTATATAATTAATTAAGAATAGGCGATGCAAATATTTGCTCAAAAGGCAAAAAATATTTGTTTGTCGGTATGATGATCAAATATGTAATTGCCAACATGTATTTGGCCTCGTATAATCAATATAGTCAAGGAAGGAACTGAAAACTATTTATTCCATGCTGCTTGTTTTCCAAGATCTAGACATTACACGCAGTAAAAATTTTATCAAAACATGAGATTGTTAATGTGTCAACAACAGTGTTTATTATTAAATATTTGCTTAAAGGACACAAAATAAATGATCAAATATTTGTCAGTGTGATGCAAATATTTGCAGCAAACCATGCCAAAATTCTGTTGGCTTCGTCTAATCAAACTGTCAGTAGGTAGAAACTCGAAACGGGATCCTTTTGTTGACTTAAGGCCTACAATTACGTGCTGCAAATATTTGCTCAAAATTCAAACAAATATTTGCTCAAATATTTCATTGTTAGTGAATTGATCAAATATAAAATTTTGATATATATTATAATAAAAGCTTTCCAACATTTTGTTGGCCTTACTTAGTCATTTGAAGAAGTCATATCTCGAATATTAGATTTTTCGAGCAATTATCAAATATTTACACCAAATCTTTACCTATAATTTATTTTGACTTATCATTTTTTTTTAATATTTGCGAGCAAATTATCAGCTCAATGAGCAAATATTTGCCCCAAATTGTTGCAAAAATTTATTTAAACTTGTGTTTTCAAAAAAAAAAAATATACGAGCAAATATTTATATGCTAGCTTTAGGCATACTCGAAATTTATGCAGGAATAATTTAACTTAAAATATTTTGTTTTATAATTTTCTTTATATATTCTTCAAGTCCTTCAACCCCGTGTGGGGCATAGGGCGGCATGACTTTAATTTGACTTTTTTATATTGAACTTAAAGCTAGCCGCCAAATTTTACAGAGCTACAATTTCCAAAAGTTTTCTACTTATTCAATCTAAAATGTAAACACCATTTATAACTGAAGAAAGGCTGGACCGATTTTGAGGGTCTTTCAATTATACTTCAAAAAAATTGAATTAGTTTCATTTTATAAAAGGCAGGATTGGTTTGGGCGGTTAGGAGCCTCAAAAATGGCTCGATATTGGTATTGAGCGCAGCGCTCCAGCTAATCTTCAAGTACTTTAACCCCGGGTGGGGCATAGGGCGGCGACAAACTTCCTCCATCCTTTCCGATCTGCCAATACTGTTGATTTCCAAATAGTTCTTGGTCTACCAACTTCCCCTTTTACCTTGAGGATTCCATTCGAAGGACTACTTCACCATGCTGTTGTTTGGTCTCCTCAACGTGTGGCCAATCCAGCGCCACTTCCGCTGTCTAATTTCGACATTCAAAAGCTTTTGACTCATTATGCGCCACAATTCTTCTAGCTAATGTACTAACATATAATTATTTAATAATAAATTTATTTAATTAAGCCTGTCAAAAGGCGCAGCTGGTTTGGTGACGCATAATTTAAAGAAAGATGTTTGATTCGTTGGATATAGATGAAAATATGTATTCTCTAAAGGAACAAGTTATAAGCAACCATTCTGCATTTGCTATAAAGAAAAGTGCCTTAGTAGGCATACTTAACCAAGTGGCTTTATTATGGCCAGATGAAAATAGTTGCTTCCACAACAGAACTGCGTTCTCTTCAAGAACTATTGACAGCTATAATAACTTAAGAACCATTTACCACAATTATATAGTTAAGTGGCTCCATAATAAGGCTAAATACCATAGTATAGCTCTCTTGTTGGGTAAACGTACATCTGTTCAGGACTCCCAGTGATTGCATTAATATTAGATTAGAAACTTTACTTATGACTTTTGCAATGATATACAATTGTCATATTACTTTGCTTAATGTTATTTAATATCTTTAATTTTAACTCAAACCCAACAACTGTCAACAACAATCGATATGTCACCAGGACAAAAAAAAAAACAAATATTGTACCAAGCAAATAATATAATGTACTTACTCTATGACGTAGCGACATATATAGAGTGGTTATGAAATTACCTACATTGCTTTATATCATGCTATTAAAATTTCAAAAAAAAAGAAGCAGAAAAAAACAAACAGTTGGCATATGACGACTATAAGATACACTCTATGTATATACAGGATTCACAGGAAGCCCGCTATTTCAACGCCATTTTGTTTTTAGTCAGTTTGAAGAGGGAAAAAATTTAGAAAAACGTCAATAGCAACAGATGTTTCTGACTGAATCGATTTTAGCTTCCTTCCGTTTTTTAGCCTCGCCAATTTTTTGCATAATTTCCATATACTCTGGCAACCCTAGTGCAGTGTATTCGAAAAAAAAATTATATCGAGCGATGTCAGTTAATAATAGCTTACAAATTGTGGCAGATGACAACAGCAACAACAACAACAACACAACAATTTAGTGTTGCAAACTGCTTTGAAACCAAAGTAAAAAAAAAAATATTGACTAGGGAATATTGCCATAGTCTGTAATCTAGCAGTTGAGTCGACTCCGCGCTGTGGCACCTGGCTCCTATTACATGTACTGCATTATTACAATAGCTGCCACAACAACAGCAACAGCTACAACAACCATATCCAATATAACTGCCACAACAACAATTTCAAATAAAAGCTAATATTAAAAGCGGCAATTTTCCGCGTCTCTCAACACCCAAACCGCCTTCCTTTTGCGTGCCATATGCGAGTTCAAAAGGATTTCCGGTTTATGCTGTTGCTCTCGTCTACGCCCATTCTATAGACTTTATAGAGCTATACCTATAACTTCCACCAATAGACGACCCCCACACCGTACAACTTGTAATTGTTTTGTTATAAAAAATGCAAAACACATGGTACACAAAATGCCAGTTCAACTTGCCACACTTGCAACATTCGCTCATCGTAACTGTCGCCGGCCGGCATTATGTCTCTGGGTCGGTCTGGTCGGTCGGTCTAGTCTAGCTAGCTGACCAACACTTTGTGCGCAGCTAATGGCCGGGTCAATATATATATTTTATTTACACTTTTTGCCATGCTCTTTATGGTATTAGCCATAATTCTATACGAGTCAACAGACTACGGGTTAAGTGACTTACAGAAATCGTTTAACTAAATAATTGCTGAGAATTTTAGAATGATTTTTTTTTTCCGCAGAACTGCACAACTTTTTGTTTGCTAAGAAATGGTTAAGAGTGAGTGAATGCCATTTTGGTTGGGCTAAGAAGACACTATTGGTTAAGTATGACTCCTTCAAGTGAGTTAAAGAATCCTGCAGTCAAGTGGGCTGGCTATGAGTTTAATGGGGGAATAATGCCAACAAGTTGTAAAATTTGAACTAAATATTCGAGAGTTTATATTTAAGAAATCAAAATCTGCTTTAGCTAAGGAATTTAGAATTATAACCAACAAGTTATAGAAATTTAATTAAAAATTCGATAATCGATATCTCAAAAGTCGCACCCACGAGTTGTAATAACTAAAATTTGTATAACCGATGTGTGCAACATCGATGTTGCTGAATATTTGAAAAATAGAGTCTCTAACGAGGTATATATTATAATAACAATTCTCGATATATTTGCTTCAAAATCTATGTTTTTCAAGTAGCTGAAAATTATAGTTTTACAAGACCATTAGCGAGCTGCAGAACTTAAACAAAGTCGATATTTCGAACATAAAAACAAGAATTTTAGAATTGAAATCATACCAAAGAGTGGAGGCAACTAAATATTTGATAGCCGATGCTTTCAATATTAAAATCGATTATTTTCTCGTATTTGCCACCAACGAGTTATATGAATTTTAAGTACAAAGTCAAAATCTACGATGAGAATTTTATAATTGTCATCACACCCATCACACAAAGTATTTGATAGTCGATATTTCCATCGTAAAAATCGATATTGAGAATATTAGAATTAAAATTATTCCAACTAGTTGTGGCAGCTAAATATTTCATAGCCGATGCTTCCAACATCAAAATCTATGTTTTTCTCATAGTTAAAATTTGTAAAAATAGAATATAGTTATATTGAACTTAATATTTATAAGGCGATATTTTAAACATCGTTGTATTTTAGGTTCTTGAGAATTTTACAATTAGAATTCCAAAAATTGTAAAATTTAAATAATCGATATTCAATGTACTTAACTTCAAAAGATTATAAGAATTCCACTAACACTCTCTTATAACCAAAGATTCAATAGCCGATGTTTAACATCAAATTGGATGTATTTTAAATAGCTGAGAACTTTACAAATAAAATCCCACCAACGAGCTGAAGCAACTGAAGCAAATTCACCTTAATCGATGTTTTCAACATCGATATATTTCAAGTAGCTGAGAATTTAGAATTCCAAAAGTTGTAAAATTTACAATATTTGACCGATGTTTTCAACTTAGCTGAGAATTTTAAAAAGAAATCCTAACAAAAAGTTGAAGAAATTAAAAAATCTAATAGCCGATATTTTTAACACTGAATAACTGAGAATTTTAGAATTAAAATCACACCAATCCCCTAACTACAAAAAATATATGAAACCATAATCGATCTTTTCTATATCAATGTGGATGTTTTCAATATAGCTAAAACGTTTAGAATTTGAATCCTAAGCACGAACTTTAGCAACTAAGCCAAGTATACGATAATCGATATTTTAACGTGAAAATCAATGCTTTCTGCGTAGCTGAGAACATTAGAAATATAATCCCACTAAGAAGATGTAGCAAATAAACATTCGATATCCGATGTTTCCTACATCGATGTCGATGTTTTCCAAGCAGCCGTGAATAACTCCAGAATACTATTTACAAATTACGGAAAAACTAAATTTTTTTTTTCTTTACATCGATAAGTCAGAATCGTAATCAAAATCCTAAACAGTCATGAAGATTTTTAGAAGACAACAACCTCTAATACTGTTTTTCTTTAAATAAAAATAAAATTATGACTTTAAATAATTTGCCAGAACAAATCCCAAAAAATTATTCAAATTAAGAACTTTGTACATTTTTATTGCATATCGCTTAAAAATCTTCATTTAAAATGTTGTATTTAAGAAACATTTAGAATGCCACAATATTGGAATAAATGATGCAATATTTCTTATCAGACAGTAACAAATATACTGCTTGAATACTATATAAAAATTTGGCCTAACAAATATGATACTATAAAACAATCAACCGAAAACTCAGCTGTCTTCTAGCCTAGTGCAAACAACAACAGTCCGGTTCATGTAAATAGTTACCATTTTAATAGAAGTTCAATGCAACTTGTATATAATGTAAGCAGCCATGTAATATTTACAAAACTTGAATAAATGCTGCGCATTTAACTATTATGAATTGCAAAATATTAGCTAAGCTAATCAGTTATTGCTATTGTTGTTGTTGAGCTAAAAATGATAAAAATAAAATTGGGTTTGTCGTACTCTTATCTGATGTTGACCCCTTTATTTTGTTCAATATTTTGCGTTTTAATTTGTGCCCGTTCTACAAAAACAACGAAAACAAACGTCATAGAAAAACAACTATTATATATACTCTATATTTATTTACCTGCTACTGCGTATACTCTACATTAGAATGTCGCATTAAGAGCCAAACAAATGACTCAAAATTCCAAATTTTACTTGACTTGACATAGTAACTTAGAAACCTTAACTTAGTACACATTTATAAACAATAAACTTTAAAGCTCAAGTGCAATTAAAAACTAACCAAACAAACTCAATCTTCTAAAGATGTTCTCGAACTTTACCAAGCAATCAAACAAAAGCGCAAAAATAAAAACTTATCGAATAGAGCAAACACTTGGTCACACTGCTTGCATTTCCTGCACTTCAGCCAAATTGGCCACTAATAAAAAGTTTCCAATAAAAAAAAGGGTGATTTTTTGGCGTTCTCTATATTTTTAGACGCAGAATCAAGCATTCATGAGTTGTCTCACAATCGAACTTGATCACATTACTTGCATGTTCACGCTCTTAAGCCAAATTGGCCACTAATAAAAAAAAGGGTAATTTTTTGAGTGTTTGTTTTATTACAAATACAGACTGAGCAGCTCACGCATGAATCATGGCTTGAATATTCTGCTCAGCAGCCAAATGTGCCACTTACAAAAACTTTTCAATAAAAAGGTTGATTTTTTTTATATTTGGTTTTTTAAGCGTTTTGACTTGATAGCTCACGCGTGATTTGTGTTGAAATCAAATTTGGCCGAACTGCTTGTATTTCTTGATTTAAGCCAAATTAACACCTTGTTAAAAGTTTCCAATAAAAAAGAGTGGTTTTTTTGGTGTTGTTGTGTCGAAATCAAATCATTCTTTTCTGCTCTTCAGCTAAATTGGCCCAACTAATAAAAACTTTTCAATGAATGGGATGTTTTTTTTGGAGTTTCGTTTTTTTAAGCGTATAGATTTTATAGCTCATGCGTGATTCCTGTCTTGTGTTAAGATCGAAATTTTTCAGTTGGACATTGTCGCTGTTCTTAACTTCAGGAAACCTACATATGTTCGTCTGTAACGCTGTTCATATACAAATGGAATTGTGACGAAATTCAAAGTATTCTTGAAGCTTCTTAAATTATAGTAACCTGATAGTTCAAATTTATCAATTTAAAATTTAATAAAGTTTAACCCTCGAAAAAGCACTCTATACAAGCACTTTCCAACAAAATCAATGACCTTAACTTCAGGGAACTTTCAGATGTTCAGTTGAACCTCTGTTTATATACAAAGGGAATTCCTGCCCAATTCGAAGATATTCTGAAAGCTTCTTAATTTTTAGTAACCGAATATCTCAAAAAGAAATTCAGTTCTTTGTTTAAAATTTACAAAAACAACCCTTCGAAAAAAAACACCCTATTCAAGCTAGTACTTAACAATATCAATGGCTATAGTTTTAGAGAACATTCAGATGTTCAGTTGTAACATAATCCGATATCCGAAGAAATTCTAGCCAAATTCGCAGATATTCTTGAAGCTTCTGAAATTATAGTAGCCGAATAACTCAAATGTATCAAGTCTCGAAAAAATTCACTTTTATTCAAAATTAAAAAAAGAAACGTTATGATCGAAAAAAACATCCTGTAACAAGCTACTTTTAAAAGTATCAATGGCCACAATTTTAGGGTTCAATTGTAAACCCTATTCATATACAACGGGGAATCTAGCCCAATTCGGAGATATTTTTAAAAGGAGATATTCTTGAAGCTTCTTATATTATAGTAGCCGCATAGTACAAATAGTCCCGAAAGATATTCAGCTTTTTGATTCAGAATTAAAAAAAATAAACTTAACGCTCGAACAAAATCACGCTTAAGCTACTTTTAAAAATATCACCAGCCACAATTTCACGGTTCAATTGTAAACTGTATTCATATACAAAGGAAATATCTTCCGCAAATTCGAAGATTATTCATTAAAGCTATCTATAAATTATAGTAATCGAATAGCTCGAATTTATGTATATCCGAAAAACAAATTCAGCTTTTTGTTACAGAATTTGCAAAAAAAAATCTATTACACTCGAAAAAATTACCCTTTACAAGCTACTTTACCAGCAATATCAATGGCCATAAAACTGAACATTTCAGCAGACTGATTGGCAACACTTGGCCAACGTTTTTCTTATGGCAAACAGCATATATTTCTTTTTATATATGTTCGAGTATATAATATACTATATACACACACTTGTGTAGTTTAGTGTTTGCTGGACTATTAGACTATCTTATCAGTGCGGGGCAATAAACTAGCTCATTTTAATGTATTTCATGCACTCTTTCAAAAAGTAGAACGTCATTTGGTTGACAAACACATGAGCCAAACTGTGTGAGCGCAAACGTGAGCGTAGTGTGAGTGTATCTGTGTGAGAAGGCATTCGAGTTCATTGTCACCAAGGTCGTTGCTTAGTACATATATAGCGTCTATATACATACGTATAACAATTTCTTATAGACGCAGTCAATCAAGTATAAAGGAATAAAATAAAAAAGTATCTCATAGGTTGATCACAATTTGCAACACTTTTCGTTATGGCTGTCAATTGTGGTCAGCTGGGCGTTATGCGTTTTATATAAGCTGAATGTAACTGTGTGTGTGTGTGTGTGCGTGTGTTGTATCTGTGTGTGTCTGTTATAGCTTGTGGCTGATAAGCGTGAAAACTGTTGATGGGTTAAACAAACGGCGTGCAAGTGAAGTGCATTCAACTTTTTTTATATACTTAACTATAATTAAGCATATTAACATGCTAATCAAATTTAGTTTAATTAAATTAAAAACACAAATCAAAACAGCAACAACAACAGTGACTAAAGCAACAACAACACACAAACAAGTTGTTGTTGTTGTTTTTATTGTTTTTGTTGCTGTCAAAAGTCAATGCACTTGACAGCCAAGGAAATGAAATTGAAACAAGCAACAAATGGAAATGAAACAACAAAAACGTGCAGCTCAGCCGCGCTCTCTCTCTCGCCGAACCGCTCTCTCCCATTCGCTCTCAATTCAATTAACATGAGATCACTGCGTATTTAAGGTTTAATCAACCCTAGCAGCAATTTACACTTGTAAACACTAAAATGTAGCACACTATGAAACACTGTTTTCATTGACTTTCTGATGCGTAGTGTTGATTAAAATGCAATTAAAATTAGGGTTGTCTAGTGTTGGGGGCCCTATCAAGAGGTCATCCAGCGTTAGTCACGTTTTTAAAGCAGACGTTTTGACTAAGTTATTTGACATATTGAAATGTTGTACAAACAAACATCAAATGCGAAAAAAACAAATAATCAGTATTGATAATTTGCAAAGCAATTGAATTGATTTGAGAACGAGTACTACAGCTACAATATTTATTGTAGAAATTAGAATTTCAATAACATGGAAACAAACATGCAATATTGACTTATGAGTTATGAAATAAAATGAAATTATGAAATTTCTAGAATGTATTCGATTACTTTTGTGCTGTTATAAAGTCTAGAAGACTTATGAAAATAAAACGATTTTGTTAAGATTTAAAAATTTAGTCTACAAAAATTATATGGATTTACGAATATTAATCCAACTAAAAACTAAATTACAAAACTTTATTGCTTAAAGAATGGATTTGATTATTTTTAGGCTATAAAAAGGCTTAGCAGATTTAAGAAATTGCAACAATTTTTTTAAGCTTTGAAAATGTTGAGTCTCCAAAAATTGTATAGATCTACGAGAGCAGTTACAAGATTAGCCCAACTAACAACTAAAGCACAAAACTAGATAACATTTTTTTTATTGCTCCATTTAGTTTTATTTTCGGTAAGCTTTAACCTTCAACTCCATCATGGCTGCCAAATCTTTAACCGATGAGCAATTTTTTGAAAGTTTGGAAAAAATATAAGCAGATTAATATTGAAATTGGCGTGCGTGAGAAAAATAAATGCTGCCGATTTGCCTTGATTTTATCACTTTATAAGTTCGCTTGATATTCAACATAAATAAGTTTCCCAAACGATTAAAACTTTATTAAATATTTTAATAATTATTAAAAAACTGAATTCAATGCCTTGCTCTCAAATGGAACTGCCTTTTAGTGGCGATTCTCCTTTTTTAGTCCATTACTTTGAGTATTCCTTGATCCCAAGCTTTGAAGTGATTTATTTTTGAAAATTAAAGCAAATCTCAGATATATTTAGAAATATCGCTAAACGCATGACAGAAACATACTCACAACTTTGATTTGCTACTTTGTCAGCAAACTCGGTAGCCATGTTGAATTTATAAACGCCAGTCAGTTCAATACTGTTTTTGTGGAATTCTTTCAAAATTCCTGAAGCGGTGAACTTCAAATCATCTCCATTTTCATCTTGGCAGCTCCGTCGTCTATAAACGAAGAAACAGAATCTCCTAGAATAGTATCGCTTTTGTTTCGAACTGTTTACCATAGCTTTTCAGTAGTATTAGCTTATCGTTCCAAATCTTACGCATTTTGCGGATCTAGGAGTTTAAGCTTTGCCCAGCCAATATTTTTCTCTTGTAAGCGATGAAGCAGAATCTTCTAGCGTAGGATCAAGATTTTTTTTGCGAATATTTACCAACACTAATATTTTAAACCATCTCCCGAGCATGGGATTTTCATGCTTGGCAGTTCAATCGATTTCGTTTTAAAACTGTAGTTAACCAATATTTGACTAGTTTGAACTAAGAAATACGATCTCCTAGAGGGAAAAATATTTTTTTCCGAACATTTGCGAACACTAATATGTTTGATTCATCTACCATGACTATGCGTTTTTTAACTTGGCAGCTCAATCGATTTCATTCGTAAATTGTGCCAACCAATATTTTACCATTGTAAAAGAAGGTATACAATCTTCTAGAATAGTAATCCAATATTTTTCGAACATTTATCAACACTGTTAACACTATGTTATGCTAAGCTCATCTACCAAACATGCGATTTTCAACTGGGCAGCTCAATCGAAATCGTTTAAACTGTGCCCACTCATATATTACTAGTGTAAACGAAGCAGCAGAATCCACTAAAGTAGAAAACATATTTTTTCTAACATTTAACAACACTAGGATATATTATGTATTACTCTTAACCCTCCTTTTGGCATATGGGTCAAGCCTGACCTATTTCATACTAAATTTTATTTTTTAAATATTTCTGATCAAGCAATGATCTTGAAGTTTTTTGCCTTTTCCTAAATATTTATTTACTTCTATTTTCGATAAAAATTTAAGAATCTTGCATTACGAAGATAGCTGTAAGGATGTATTTTTAAATATACCGGTGAAACCGCTCTCGTAAGTCTGCAAGTACTTAATGTTAACGATAATTGCTGTTACTGTTGGCCTGAGTGGAAAATATTAGTATAATAAGCTAAGGTCATATCCGAGCTTTCTTATTTAATTAGCTCAATTACAAGGTCGTTCAAAGATATATGGGGACAAGAATCCTTACACCTACATCAGACCTACCTATTATACACCTAAACTAAAGTCTGAGGTAATGTTCATAGTCTTTATCAAAATTTTAAGTACAATGCCACTTTTATTTACTCATACTAAAAGGGTTTTAAAGCACCTCCCTCTGCACTAATTACTGTCCTTAACTAAAATCCCATAAATAATAACATGTATTTAATGCAGCTATGTACAACTCTATATTATCAAATAAACGAACCCTGATTTCCAGACACAACACAAAAGTGCAAAAATCTTCATAAATTGCGCTTCAGTTAAAAGCAAAGTTTTTGATAGCGCCCACAAAAAACAAACTCAACGGTATATTTTTTTCGTTTTTGCTGCGCACTAATTACTGTTACCTCCAAAAGCGATAGTCATGGCCTAGACTGCGTGTGTGCGAGAGTGAGATAGACAGAGTGTGTATGTGTATAACTGTGTAATGCGCTCTGCTGAACGAATACTTAGTAACAGTAAATTTCATTTAAGCTACTCTCACTGTGTAACGGCCCTTTTAACGTTACTTTGTGCGTTGAGTGGCATTGATGTTGTTGTTGTTGCTCTAGTTGTTGTTGCAGCCAATGTAACTGTTGTGCTAGCTGTTGTTTTTGTTATTTTAGCGCTGTGCCAATGTCCTGAGCCGCTCACCCCTCTCTCCCTCTGTCTCTCTGTGGCGCTCTCTCGATTGAGTACTGTGAGGCGAGTTGAATAAACTCCAAACGAATTTTCACAAGCCGCACGCATTATTTATTTCTATGTGTAGCTGTGTGTGTGTGTGTTTGTTTATGTCGGTCCTGTATATATGTATGTATACATTTATATATGTAAAATTGTCAAATACGTCTAGACATTGAAGGTCATTTCAAATAACGGTTGAAGGCATTGTGCACTTGGCGGCAATAACAATAACAAGCCCAAAATTCAAAACATGTAGCACAAATTAAGGCGCTAGAGATACCAGACACGCTCCTTAGCTACTTTTGAGTTGACCTTTACCAAGGAAATATTGCCTCAGCTTTGGGAATTCTTATATAAACGTAAATTCCATAATTGGCTATATGATAGCTGCTTAAAAGTTTGAGAACTTTTTTTGTTTTTGTGTTAAGTTGAAAAGTCTAAGTTTGGTCTTAAAATAGATATGGGATGATGGGATTGAGTGCGAAAAAGTGTAGAAAGATAAATGGGTGTGTATAAATAAGAGCAATGCACTATAGAACATTTGAAAGTCGTTCCGGAATTAAGTCATTTCAAATTGTATTGTCGTCCCAGGGTTAACTATCTCAAATTGAAGCTTTCCGAAATGCTCGAAAACAATTCCCAAATCGCTCCAGATAACATTCGAGAGTCGTCCCAGTATTAAGCTATCTTAAATAGTTGTGTTCCGAAATGTTCGAAAAAAAACCCTAATCACTATTGAGAAATTTTGAGAGTCGTCCCAGAATTAAGCTATGTCAAACTGTAGTCTTCCTATACCCTAATCGCTCCAGATAATATTCTAGAGTCGTCCTTGAGCTAAGCTATCTCCAATTATAATGTTCCGAAATGTTCGAAAAAAATTCCCTAGGGTAAAAGCCAGCTCAGCTTTAAAATTTGTTGAGCTAAGACCTTTTGAATGAAAGCATTCTGTTAAATATCTAGTTCTTTCCTATATTTATAGGAATGGTTCATTTACGATTAGAAAGCTCAAACCAAAAATTTTCGTTCTTGACTTAAATTTTGACTTGGTTCTGGGAACTGAGAAACTTAAGGCTCAATGAACACAAGGCCTAGTTTCTTTAGTTATTGCCAGACCAGCTTTCAGCTCCACTTCGTACGAAAATGTATCTTATAAATAAACAAGCGTTCTGCTATGCCTGGCAATAAAACTTTAATTTAATTAATTTAAGACCAACAAATGAAGTCAGACATTCCTATGTAATCTGTTTGGTCAATACCAGCGCAATCCTTTTGAGTAATGTAACACGTACAAATACGTTTATAGCAAAGCCTTTAAGCCGTTGCGAGTATATCTGGCTAAGAGCATCTACCTATCTACATTTGGTTTCGTTTCTGTTTTTTTTTTTATGATTAAACATTTAACTTTTGCGCTGGCTGCGTGCCAACGACACAATAAAAAGCAAAACCAAGTCGACGGACTAACCTAACAAGAGCCAAGATCCTTGAAACGAGGCATTCGCACGCACGCAGCACGCAGCGGGAGAGACAGCAGAGAGAAGAGTCAGCTCCCTGTAGACAGACAGCGCAGAGACCCACGCAACTTGGGCTGCGTCAGAGCCATAAAATGAGCAACAACGAAAACAAACAAAATCAAGTTAAACTTTGGCCAAAAGAAAAACAAAATGCGTCTAAAGGCAACGCGTTGGCGTTACCGCTGGCGTAGGCGTCGCAGTCAGCGTCGACGTCGCAGCTGACGTGGCGCGTTTAACATGCGTGCAATGACTTTTTATACGGCCGGCACAATTTTCGCTGCTTACGCCTATTATATAGAGAGTCAGCCCCGCAACCCCCTCCGACTGCTGCAGCAGCTTCTGCTTATTGTAAATATTGTAACATCTCTTAGGCTAAGGTCCCCTCCCAGGATGTTTACCGTGTCAATGGCATACAGGCTGTGCGCGCTGTGCGTCTTTCTTATAAAGGTTATTGGACCGGCTCTACATCATTTGTGCCATATTTTTAGCCTACTTAGTGGCGCACAGTGGTACAAAGGCACAATTTGGTGGAAAGAGTTGGATTAGGATATAAGGAGAAGACAAGCAAGTGGGGTATGATTAGCTAAAAATTTTTCGGAGTGGCCAATTATGGAAATTTTGTTTGCTAGATGATAGAATTTTTACGTAGAAACTGGAAGTTATATCTATGACGGAAACTCACAACTAGACCTTACTCTGTCTCCTAAAAGTAAGGGAAAAAGGTGTATAGTGAATTCTCATTTTGGAACCAATAAGTCAATCTAGTGTTGGTAAATTTTCGAGAAACAAAATATCTGGAATTAAGCCTTTGGAGTATAGGCAGTGTATCATATAAATAGTTCGTTCCTTTATCCAAGAGAGCTCAAATCGTGCGTTTTCGTTTTTGACTTAAGTTTTTTAGCTGAATTGAAAAAAATTGATGAACGATATGTTTTCGATAGTTTACATTTTATAAAGCAAATAAAAAAACTCCGAAATATACACTAAAAATTCTCAAATTTAGTACTGCCTCAAAAAATACCAAACAAAAATTTTTCTAGCTATATTTACCTGATTTTTCCCACTGTGCGGCGCCAGGCCATGTGAATGGCTGCTGAATGAGCATGGAATCATGGCGCATAGATTCAGGGCCAAGTACATTTGGAGGTTAATTAGCTCAGCAGGCTGCATTTGTGCGTCTAATCCATCAAAGTCTATATTTGAGTCTAATTGTGGGCGACGCCCACAAGTATGCAATGCTTTTTTGCGCTTGTGACGTCACGCCGGCAGTCATTCAACCTGCCAAGTCAGTCATGCACTCAGTCTGCCATTTTATAAACATGACTAATAAGTTTAGTCATTAAAATTAGCTGGCACAAAAATATTTAATTTTGTTGCTTGATTTTAAATAACAATTAAAAATTGCTGGCAAGTCATTCAACCTGCTTTTAGCCTAATTTTTAGCCAAGTTTCCTGTGCTCATGATTAATTGCTCGTGCGGCAGAAATTACTGTGTCTGAAGGAGTTAATTCGAATTGTTTTCATTTTAATTTTTATTGTTTTTATTTTTATTTAAATTAACAAAATTTATGGCCTGCACAAACGCGTTTTAAAGTCATTGTTTTTTGTCATGCATTAATATTTAATCAACGCTTTTGTTGTAGCCAATTATAGTTACATTTGCCATTGTTGTGCCTTTCCATGAAAATTGACTTGCAACAATAAGTCGCAGCAACAGTAAAATTTCAAGCAACATGCAACATTACTAATTACAAGCAATTAACAAGCCAATTATTGTTCCATATGCCACCTAAGGCACTATTTGTGGCCAACTCATGTCATTGCAAAAAGCTGGAAAAACTTGTAGTGCAGTGTAGTTGACGGCTGCTCTAGAATTTCAGTTATTCCTGTAGCTCGTTATTTTTTCTAAAATTGTTGTTTTAGAGCCAACCAACACACAACAGCTGTGCCACATGTAGCAGATACAATCACGTGCATATTTATAGGCGCTATTTGTATGTGGCACGAAGCTGGTAATACAATTTGACCCCGACATGGTAAACTTGGAAATGGGCACACCAGTCTGTACGAGTCTAAAAAATCTACCAGCTAAAAGGGTTGCCAAGTTTGGCCTTACTTTGTGCCAGTTTTTTTTTTTTATACGCTGGTCACATTGATTTTGCCGCGTTTTTTAAGCCGCTTCAATGCCGAATTGGAATGTCAACATGGAGCGAGGGTAGAAAAAAATTCCGTAAAAGTTTCTGGGAAAAGCCAGCTCATAAATGGATTGCATAACAATTGTTAATGGGAAAAACCCCCGGATGCATTAATATATACAATAGTTAAATGGTTCTTTGAAAATAAAATAGAATTTCCATGAAAATGGCATTGAGTTAAATTGATGTGACATGAGCGAATTTCTGTGAATCAGAAGCGTTTTGTCATGAAAGGAAATTAGAAACATTAACAGCGGATGAGTAAAACTGATGATACAATAAAGAGTAAAGCTTTTTATTTTCAAAAAATTGATGTGGCAACACTGGAGGAACCCAGCAGCTGGTGCTTGTTAAACTAGCATTAGCATATTAGATTTCTTTTGTTAAAATAAAATTTAAATGAAATTGTTATTTGTTAACCCTGGGCTACCTATTCATTCTTTATTCTTGTAGTTAGTCAGCACGAAAAAGGGGAAAAATAAAAAGTGCTTCCATTTTTAAACTGATTTTGGTTAAAAAATATTTCTCACATGGGATCATTCATAAACTAGCTCCAGTTGAAACGGCGGACTTTGGCGAAGCGTCTTGAGACACAAAAATCATATTGAAAATCTTCAAAAAGGGTAAGGGTGGTCCATTTTGACGTATATGAGCGTGACATAGTTTATAGATGATCACCATGTTTGAGCAGGATCTAGGCTTGAACGATGTTCTTAAACAAAAAGTTCAGCTCCAATTTGTACCTTTAAAATATCTTTGTAGCGATAAATCTGAAAATATGGATTTAATGCTCTTTTTTACATGGTTAGGTTAGGTTAGGTTACACTGGCCGGCCACAACAGAGTGCAGCCTAGCATAGACCTTTTGGTCCTTAGCTGTGCCAGATTTGAGGTTATTACGCAAAGTGATGGTCGGTTAAAAATTTTACTTTTTTAGCGAAATTAAGTAGCCGCCCAACTTGTAGCCTGGCCACCTCTTCTAGACCGACAAACGCTGGTTCTCCTAGGGTGGTCAGACGATGTCTAGAGATGGCTGGGCAGTCGCAGATTACGTGTGCTAGGGTCTCAGGGACTTCCGGATCCCTGCAGATCCTGCATGATTCGCTTGCCGTTAGTCCCATCCTATGCGCATGCTTCGCTAAGAGGCAGTGTCCTGTTAGCACACCCGTGATGGTCCTGCATTCAGTGCGTGAGAGTTTCGTTATAAAGTTACTTTGTTTCCTGCCGTAATGAGCCAGCATGATTTTCGCTGTGTGACAGCTGTCTAGATTTTTCCATCTAGCTTCAGCTCTGCGCTTCATGTTGCACTCCAGCATAACGTAGAGATGTTTGATCGGTCGGCGTACGTCGTGTATTTGTCCCTCCGGAAGCTCAACACCGCTTTTGGCAATTGCATCCACCATTTCATTCCCCATTATGCCTTTATGTCCAGGCACCCATTAGATATGCAGTTTACGAGCCGCAGCTAATCTCTGGATGACAGTGCGATACAGTGCGATACAATAGCCTTGATAGCGGCTTGACTGTCTATAAAGAGGTTAATCTTTGTTCCAGTTGAAGTGTTGGTGCAAGCCAGCTCAGCCGCCTTCATTGCGGCGAATACTTCAGCATGGAAGATGCTGCTTTTTACATGGTGATCCCATCAATTTTTAAAACCGACATTATAAATCAGAACTCCAAATTGTATGCGTATAATTATCCAAAACTTTTTAAAACTGCACAGATGGAAATCTTTTGCTCAACAAAGTAAATATATGTCGTTCCATAGCTTATCCTTGCTTAGTAAATTATTGACATAATAAATAATAATAAATTAATTACAATGATAATATATAAAAAAAGGCAGCTTAATATAAACAAAAAATAAATAAAAAACTTTTTGTGGCCACCACGAACAATTTTTCTGTTTAGTGTGGCCGTATATTTTTTTTTTTTGCCGCTAGCTGCTAAAATGAGTCAGTTGCGCTTTACAGTATTCGTCGCTAGATGGCGCCAGCAAATTGTGTTGAAAACAACGATCAGCAAGCGATAGAATAAGGGGGCAAAGTTCTCTTGTTTACAGACAAAAAACTAGTTAAATTTTTTGATCTAAATAAGCAAACTATTGAATATTAGAAAAGAAAGAAAAAATTAATTAAAATTAAATTTTTTATTCTTTTTCTTCTTTTTTGTTTAGATTTTATATATTTTAAACAAATTAGTGATTATTCCTAAATAATATAAAAATCCATTCCTATATTTTTTTAAAAAATACTTAAAGCCTTTGCTCTAGTTTTGAAAGATCTCACACACTAATTTCCATATGTTTGGGGACACAAAGATACCAAAAACGATTTTTTTCACAGAAATCAAAATTTGTTTTTTTTTATGAATTTTTATTTAATGTTTTCAATGTATTAAACTATTTGGGTATTTTTCTTGAATAAAATGATTACTTTCATATTATTTTTGACTGTAGAAAATCATCTTTTAAGCAGGGTTTTTTTTAAATATATTTAATATCTTGCCAAACTAAGCCGTAAGACGTAATTTTTATTTATTCTTCTATTTTTTAAGTACAACCTCTTAGCTGTATTAAGCCATAAAGATGTCTTTAAGCCATAAGACGTTTGAGATAAATGTTTTGTCAAATCTTTATTTAATATCTGCGAAAATGTTTATTTAATGGTCTATTGACGACCAACAAATGTTGGTCAACAGCTTGTATCTAAAGTTAGCAATAACAATTAGCTAATTAATCCCTTTTATTGTTAAACTTTTGAAGCACACAAAAAATGAATAAAAGCACTATTAAAAAACTGATAGAACTTAACCTTACATAGTTAAAAAAAACATAAACTTCTTACCGCAAACAAATAAAAATTTTATGCAAGCTTTATCAGAAAGTTTTAATTGAAAAACCATGAAAACTAAAGCTTTTCTACTTTGCACTAAAATAAGTTTTTATTGCTAAATTTTCACAATAAATATGCCAAACAAAAATGGGGAAAAACTTGTTATATTTGAAGCCTTAAGTAAGCCAAATTTAGTTTGCAGCTTTGGCAAAAATTCTATTCCGAATAAGTCTTCTGCTCAAAAACTCCATACATAATATTTCTAAAATACATATACTAATTTTTTTTAATTTTTCATTTTTTCCAGGTAAGTGCAGCCCACAAAATGTACAAAAAGTTGAGCCTGGCCAAACCTTATAAAAACTGTAACTACGTAAGTGAAGCCATTGATTATATAAGCAAAAGTTTGGCTACTGCATAAACCAACAACAAAAATCCATACCCATAAAATACTATGCTGTAATTGTTGGTCTATAAAATTTAAATAACAAAAAATGCTGGCATAAAAATTAACGCCGTTGGCAGAGCGCAATGCGAACAATACAGCCAAAAAAAAAAACAATTTGTTGGCCATTTCGACTACAGTTTAATAGGCCGTCTCTGAAGCTAAAATGTGGGCCACCCACGCCAAAAAAAATAACACAGAAAAACTCCCGAAAAGAAAAGTTGCCCATAAAACCCATTGAACAGCGAAAAACGGCAAACGAAAAATCGGCCATTGAGCAAAGGAAATTTATTTTGAATTTTTTACATATTTTTTGTTTTGTTTTCCGTTCAGACATTGCACATACGCCGCGTTAGCCAGGGCTGCGTCTGCTGCTTTTCAGCTTTGACGACTTTGCCGACTTTGTTGTTGTTGCCTTTGGAGCGAGCAAACCAGCAATCTATTGAGTCAGTCAGTTCGTCAGTCAGTCTGTCAGTTCGTCTTTCAGTCATTACGAAGTTATTCAAATGAAATGTTTGCGCTGCCTGGCCAACAACGACTGCTTGGTTGGTCATTACATCAGCCACTTGGCATGGTTTTTCTTATTTTGGCGCCCCCCAAAAAAAATGCGGAAATTTTGTAAGCTGAAAACTGGAAAATTTATGAAAATTACTGTGGCAACTCCTGCTAGTTTCAAATTTTTTTGTCTTGTAACTTTTTTTTGTTATTTTTTGCTTTGTTTTGTCTGTCAGCTAACATTTCTTTTTCACTCTCGATGTCGATGGCGCTGATAGCCAAAAAAAAAAATGTACAAGAAGTAGGGAAACAATACAATATACAAAAAAAATGGAGCTACTTGGCTAAGTGACTTCGGGATACTCTTTAGATAGTTTGTGTAGTCAAAATAAAATCTATCGATCGATTTGTTTTGCAGTAAAAGATTAGTCATGTATGATATCGATGACATTTATCTATTGATATATAGATCAACGTCGATAACAAGACCCTCAGGACTCACCACGTCTTCGTCCTATGTCCCATTGCTCCTAGGCCAGAGGACATTTTGTTTCAAGGCATATTAGTGTGACCATATGAGGAAATTTTGCTTGTAAAAGATGTTATTGTATCGATAACTTTTAACTATTTATATTTAGATCAACATCGATAACAAGAACCTCAGGACATACCTCGTCTTCGTCCTATTACTCCTCATCCATAGGACCCATCAAACGAGTTCGTTTGCCCGCCGTTTTGTTTCAAAGCATATGAGTGTGACCATATGAGAAAATTTTGCTTTGCTTTGCCAGTGCTTCCTGAAGAAAGTTGAATCTTTAGGAACTTTCTTTCGTTTGTCCGTCATTTTGTTTCAAGGCATAAACTTGGGAATATTCATACAAGCATTAACATCGATAATATCGTTTTTATTCCCTCAAGACCCAATACCAATATGGTGGGTTTCATTGCCCGCCATTTTGTGTCAAGGATTAAACTTTATTTAAATCATTACTAATCCCAAGATTAAGAATATTCATACAAGCTTTAACATCGATAATTGCATTTTTGTTTCCGCAAGACCCAACACCAATATGGTGGTTTCCACTGTCCGCCATTTTGTTTCAAGGCATAAACTGTATTTAAAGCATTTCTAATCCAAGGATAAGGAATATTCATACATGCATTAACATCGATAATATCGTTTTTATATCCTCAAGACCCAACACCAATATGGTGGGTTCCATTGTCCGACATTTTGCTTCAAGTCATATTAGTGTGACCAGGTGCTCATATGAGGAAATAGTTAAATTTACCTTGCTCTGCTAGTTCTTCCTTAAGAAATGTTTATCTTTAGGAATTTTCGTTCATTTGTGCGCCATTTTGTTTCAAAACGTATTAGTGTGACCAGGCGCTTGTATAAGGAAATAGCTACATTTAGCTTGCTTTGCCAGTTCTTCTTGAAAATATTTGTTTCTCTAGGAACTTTTTCCTGTAGACGTATAAAACAAACCTACCCATTACTTTTCCTGTAGACGTATAAAACAAACCTACCCATCAGAAGACTTGCACTACTAAAACTGATAGCTCAAAATTTATTTTTTTTCCGAGATATCCACTCCCAAACAAATGGTAATCTCATTCGCCATTCCACTATTCATTTGAACCAAATATAATATAAAAGCCTGTTACAAACCCTCTCACAAACTGCATATAAACTTTTTGGCATTACACATACGTAAAAAAAAATCAGTTAAAAACAAAAAAAAAGTGAACTTAAATAGATTTTAGACAGGCAGCTGGCAGCCTTTAACACTGTTATACTATTATACGGCGGCTCTCTCATTATTTTGGCCGCCTCCATTGTCCAGTCAATTGGCAACATTGGCCATTTTGGTATTACAGCTTATTTGCATTTTTTGTTGCCAAAAATTGTGCAAAGCGCCATGAAAATGTTTTTCTTTTGTAAAATTTAATAAACATTTTTGGGCCCAACTCAATTTGACAGATAATAAACGGGCTGGCAATTTTTTTGTTTTATTTTTTATGGCTATAAATTTAAATTGATCGATATTCGGAAGTCTATATATAGCAATTATGTAGCGAGCAGGTGGTGGCGCCCCTTAAAGTTTATATTAACATTGTAAGCAGATATTGGCCACAGCAAGGCCTGCCCACTCCACTCACTCTTAAATCCATAAACCATGACAACTTCAGTTGGCAGCTCTCGAATTACAATTGTTTAATATTCGACAGTCAATGGTCGTCGTCGTCGCAGCAGCAGAGACGGCAGGACCGTCGCAAAATTGAATTAATTAAGAAATGTGTATTAAATTACACAAGAAAACAACCACAACAATAAGAACAACGAGTACAATCAGCAGATGATGAAATTTATGAAGAAAGTAAATGACGACAAAGTTGAAGCTGAAGGCAAACGGCAAACAACAGCAAAAAGAAAAGAAAAAACAAGAAAAAAAAACAATGTAAATTTATTAAAAATAATTTAAGCTCCAAATTACTTTAATGAGTGGCAGGAGGGGAAAAAAATCCTTAAAGAATATGAAAAAGCGGTATTATTATATTTTTTATAAATATGCATAAGGGAATTGTGGGGAAGATAAAAAAGGGAGTTGATAGCAAGCTGTAAAAGTAATGAATGCAGCAAGTACCGGAGATAATGTAAAGAAAGTGCTTATTAGCATATAGGGAAAGATTTCCAAATCTTTTATAATTAAATGCACTTAGCAGAAATCGAAAGGAAGATTCTTTTTGAAAATTAGGGCAAAATGATACTGGCGGAACTAGCTCTTTGGCTCAAAATATGGGGAACGAAAGCAGCTGTAGGTTGTTCGGGTCGAGTGGCAGAAACAAGACTATGAATAAGTGTGACCAGAGCCATAAGGCAATGAAAAATAATGTACAAGGTGACGCATAAAAGGGCGTGAGTTTGGCTGCGCATAAAACTCGTTTGCAGCTATATTAAATAGTGGTTCATTTTTAATCAAACCTTACACAAATGTTAAGTCGAAAACAGATTACAAATGACATAAATTTGGTGCCAAAACTTTGAAAAACTACTTCAATATTCTTTATGAAATAGTGGATCAATTTTGATCGAACCTCACATAAATGTTAAGACGTAAACAGAGTAACATTAATGTGGTACCAAATCTTTGAAAAACTGGTTCAATTTTTTATATGAAATAGTGGTTCAAATTTGATCAAACCTCACACAAATGTGAACTTGAAAACCCAATTCAAAAGGCATGATTTTTGTGCCACTATTTTAAGGAACTGGTTCAATTTTGTATGGCAGCTATATAAAATAGTGATCCAATTTCCATCAAACCTCACACAAATTTTAAGCAGACTAGAAAATACAAAAGACGTATCGTAATTTGTTCACTATATCAAAAAAAAATTGTTTTTATGTGTTAAATTCAAGTCTACACATATATGTGAAGGTTGATCGATATTGGGCTACTATTTTGCATAGCTACCATACAAAAATTTAACCTGTGCTTACTTCGTAAGGAGACACAAATAACGCAGCTTTTAATTGTTAGATCTTGGGCCAGAGGAACATCCTCAGCAGTCCAGATAGCTTTGCCCATTCTACAATCATCATTATCATCATCATTGGCGAGGCAACCGTGGTCGGGTCTTGCCTGTTGTAGCTTTCACTTCCAACCGTCGAGATCGCGGGGCTGTGTTCTCCAACATCTCAGTCCTCTGCATCTTGATCGACCTCATCCAAACAGCTCAACTTCGGTTGACCTCTTCTTCGGTCACCTACGTACGAAATGTGTTCCGATAAGCCTATAAAAGCCTGATATTTCGTACAGTTCTGGAATATTATTTTTCACCTCAGCGTAGTGGGTTAAACCATTTCTAGCAGTCGGGTATGCTTTCTCATATGGGCATCTTTCTTTTTAAATAATGAAAAATGTTCTGTAACTTAGACAACTATTAGGTGACGTAAAGTCCTAGGCTATTGTCCCGAGCGAGCGCAGTCTCATTCCTAACAGCCATTTAGACTGGTTCATTGTTCCATCATCCTCCTTAGAACACAAGAGTTCTAGAATATTGTTCCGAAGGAAAGGAAACTCATCCTAAAGAGCCGCTTATCCAGTCTATTGGCCCATCTTCTTTCTTAGAACACAAATATTGTTTCTCTATTAAGACCGACTGTTCTTATCTTACCAACTCAGAATATTATTCTCCACCACGAAACTCTTAACTTTCAAGGCATATATTACATTTTTTTAAATGATGGTATGCCAATCTCTTTGTTTATCTCTTTCGCGAGAGACCCTTCCCTCATCCAGCTAGGAGCCCAATTAGAACCTGAACTAGACTCTTTCGTTCTTTTATCTTTGGTATCTAAAGCTACCTCCTTAACAATTCTCATCTGTTGGAACTGCTTTAGTTCATGTTGTAGTTAGAGTCTTTTGCTCCTCTTTTTTAGTACTACTTGTAGTTAGAGTCTTTTGCTCCTGCACAAATTTGTTTATTTAATTTAAAAGCTCTGCCTGTAACTATGTTGAGACTACATGAACTGGAAATTATGAGCCCTACAAATTATAGTCATAAGTAAGCTGCTTACATATCCCTAGCACATGCTAGTTTTTTTCCCTTTCCCAAAAAAATAAAATAAATTTCCTGGTTCATGCTCTCACTCTGCAGCTAACTAAGCTAAGTTAACACACATATCCCTAGTCTTTCAATCTTTTTCTTGCCAGTTTTGAAGCATTGTTTGACTCCTTTCACTTGAACTCCTTTCTATGCCAAGTTGGCAAGACCAAAGACAACAACAACAATAGCAAATCAAAAAGGGCCAGTTCTTCTTTGTCTAACTCCCCGACTCCGGACTCCCACTACATTAATTTTCTGCATCGTTAGTTTGTGCGGCAACTCAATAAATGAAGTAGTAGACAAAAAACGAAAGGAACAGAAAGAGTGAAGAAAACAAAAATAACAAAAAAAAAACAAAATTCAGAGTTCTAATTAAAAATGCCTTGGTATTTGGGTTTGGTAGGAACTGAAGAACTGACGAACTGAGGAACTGACGCTGGCGTTATCTAAACAGGAAGGCGTCGCCTAGTTGAGGGTAGTTGAGAGTTTTTTTTTATTTTTGTTTTTTTTTGCAAAGTTAGTCAAAGGAAAGTGAAGGGGAAGCTGCAAATAAATGAAAAGCTGCCGGGAAGTCGGGCACTTTCGCTTGACTTTCTTTCTGGGGCTGCCATAAAAATAATGAAAATCCCGGAATTGGGTCAAATGCATGCAGGCGGTAAGCAGCAGCCGAGAAGAAAGAGTCGCAAAAAACAATAACAACAACTGCGGCAACTTGGTCCACAGAGGGCGCTTTATCAGTCGCAATTAAAAGCGTTAACGTTGACACTTGCCACAACAACTTGGCTAAGAACTTTAGAAAAAGTTTGGCAAGTAAGCAAAAAACAAAAAAGTTAAAAAAAAACCAACAAAACAAAACAAAAACTAATTACATATATACTATGTGTTTATATATAAAATAAATTGAAAATTTGCAGCAAAGCAAAGTTCTATATATAGCAGCCCTTAGCAGGGCTTATCCCATCAAAATTGCAAGTGTTGTGAAATAAGCACAAAATTGAATATTCAAATCCATGAAAGAATCCTATGCGCCAAATTGAAAAAGGGTTATATACTCGAGTACCTATATATGTGTATATATGTATTACACTCAAATATATAATATGCAAAAAATGTTTGCTTCAAATCACATAAAATATGCAAACATAAAAACGAATAAAAAAAAATGAAGAATAAATTGGGAAAAGGCACAGAGCGAAAATACAGAAAAAGACACGAAATTATAATCTAATGCGTAGCAAAATTTGTTTTTCAAATTGCTTTCAAATTGAGTGTGTGTGTGTGTATGTGTTGAGTGTGAGCAGGGCCGGATTAAGACATGTGAAGAAGGCCCAAGGGCGTCAGCCCTATTGCGATTACGCGACGATTCAATTTAATGCGATTTATTCATTGATATTTTTAACGCAACTTCAATGGGCTAATATTTGCATATTTTTAAAAGGAATTTTTCGCAGAACTTTTGTTTGTCGCAATTCTTTTAAATAGAACCAAGCCCTGAAAGCCCTAGAGGAATATCAAATGTAATTATTTTGTCTATGCAAAACGCACTACGGGCCAAGTATGCCAAGAACGGTTAAAATAAAGGATAATGATGCGAACCCACTAAAACGGCTCTCGAAATAAAGGGTTTTTTTTTAAATACACTGAACTTTGGTAAAATTTTTGGTCTATCCCAAACTCCTTGTAACGAATTATATACGATTTCTGCTGTATCTTAGTTAAACTCTCTTTGCAGCGAAATTTTTCAAACTAAAATTAAAAAAAAATAATTAAAAAATTTAAATGTATAACAGACCTTAAATAGAAGAAAAAAAACTGCCGTTTGGTAAAAATTAACAAATTATCTTAGTAACTCTCTGTATACCCAAATTTTTCAAATAAAAACTAAAAAAAAAAATTAACAGATTTTATGGATTTTATTCTCAAAAACGACTTTAAACAGAAAAAAAAACTGTCGCTTGGTAAAAATTTTTGCTCCATTTTGAACTTCTTGTAACGTATTATCTTAATTAAACTCTCTGCATAACCAAATTTTTTAAATAAAAAATTTTACAAAAATTTACAGATTTTATGGAACTCACTATATTTATACAAGGTTGCGAAGATAAATGAATACCATAATAATAATAATAATAAATTTTACCATCATTTTTATTTCGAATTGAGATTTTTCCGTGGAAAACTCGCTCAGGAAATTTCGCTAAAAAAAACAGAATTTATATTAATTTTCGAGAGATTCTAGGAAATGTGTTTAATCCCTTAAAATGTTGAAAGAATTTTTCACAGCGCAGTTAAGCTCTCATATACAAAATTATAAAAAAAAAAAATAACACATTTGGGGGACTCAAAAATATTAAATAAAGTTGCGGAGAAGAATGAAATTTTACCACAATTTTTATGCCGAATTGGGAGGGTTCAAAATTCACTGAAAATTTAGCTAGAAAAACAGAATTTATTTTATTTTTCACAAGTTTCTAGGCACGTAATTTAATTTATTTAATCCGTTTATATTTAAAAAAAAAATTTCACAGCGCAGTTAAACTTTCATATAACCAAAATTTTTTCGTATTAAAAAACATTCTGGTTTCAGGGATCTCATTCAAATTAAACAAATTTGCGGAGAAGAATGCAATTTTACCACAATTTTTATGCCAAATTGGTAGTGTTCAGTGGAAAATTTACAGAAAATTTAGCTAGAAAAACAGAATTTATCTTATTTTTCAAAAGTTGCTAGCCACGTTAATGAATTTATTTAATCCCTTTATATTTTGGATGCATTTTTCTCAGCGCAGTTAGACTCTCACATTAAGAAAAATTTTTCGAATTAAAAAAAAATTCAGGTTTAAGGGAACTCATAAAAGTTAAACAAAGTTGCGGAGAAGAATGGAATTTTACCATAATTTTTATGCCGAATTTGGATAATTCAGTGGAAAACTCGCACAGAAAATTTAACTAGAATAACAGAATCTATCTTATTTTTCAAAAGTTTCTGGACACGTAATTTAATTTATTTAATCCCTTTATATTTTATATATTTTATAGTAATTTTTTACAGCGCAGTTAAACTCTCATAAAACAAAAATTTTTCGAATTAAAAAAAATTCAGGTTTCAGGGAATTCATAAAAGTTAAACAAAGTTGCGAAGAAGCATGAAATTCTACCATCATTTTTATGTCGAATTAGGATATTTCAGTGGAAATTTGGCAAAGCAAATTCTGCTAAAAAAAACAGAATTTATATTACTTTTCGAAAGTTTCTAACCACTAGAATAAGTGTAAGTAATTAATCCTTAAATATTTTGAAAGAATTTTTCACATTCACCGGATTTTATTGCAAGCTAGTGGTACAGGGTATCCCAAAGTCGTCCGCGCCCGACTTTCAATTTTTTTTACGTTTTTTGAAAATCGATGTATTCAAAATATAACAAAATATTAAACAAATCTCGAAACATGTATAGGAAATTGTGGGACAAAGTTTGTATAAGAAGGATTTTTCTACAACTTGAACTGTGGGAGCTCCATTGTGTGGTGTAGATGAGCACTAACGAAGTATTTTGGATAATACCAACCCAAGAGAGAAAAAAAAACTGGTTCAATTTTAAAGAGAAATTTATTCCATCAAATTAACATTAAAAGAAATAGGGAACCTGGTCTGAGTTTAAAGAGAAATTTTGAAAACAGGACATCAAATTAACCTATAATTCGTCACATCTGTAATTTTTGGCGATATAAGACAATTTGGGAAATCAATATAAAAAAACTCGCCGAATCAACTGCCTCAATGGTGAAGACACGAGGATAGATTTTAAAACATAAAAGGAAGTCGAGGCAGTGGTTACCAGAGTGAGAGCTTCCTAATATTATAAATATCTCCTTATACTTTTATTGGCAATTAAAGAAACCTTTATAATTAATGCATATTTTCCAAAATGTTGACTTAAAATAAACAAAGTCCTATTAAATTATCGACAAACATTCATTTTGCTACAAAATAGTCAGCATTTTTTGCATAGTTGCTTATAATTCACAACTACTTAAAGCACAAGTTGATACCAGTAGCTAATTATTTTCTGTTATATTGTGTGTTTGATCCAATATTATTTACTTATATATTCTTCTGCTATCTCATTTCCAAACGAAGTCATGCTGATATTCTCTTGCTTAATAATTTGAAATGTCAGGAGATCCTATCGTACGGCTTACCCTTAATTCTACATTTCCCCATTCGTCTCGAATTCTAAACTTAACAAAAATGTTTAAAACAGAATTTTTAGTTTTATTTAGTATGGTTTATTTTAATTCTTTTGAAATTTTACTTAGTTTACTAGGTTAGATAATTAATATTTTTAAGTGGAACAAATGTTTCATGAAAACAGGATTTTTTTAAAAAAGTCGAATATGTAAATTTAAAAAAAAATATATCAAAGTTTTAACTTTCATAATTAGTTCGGTTATAATGATATCGTAAACAAATTTGCCATTCGAAAGCTGGGCTCGATCTTCAAGATTGCACATTTTAGGAAACTCGCAAAAATTTTGCAAAGTTGTGAAGAAGAATGAATAAAATAAATGTTTTTATTCCGAATTAAGATTGGTCTTTGAAAATGTCCATGGAAGTATGAATAAAATAACTTTTACCATAATTTTTATTGCCGAGTTGAAATTGGTCTGTGGAAATATCTCTGAGAAGTAGAATTTATCTTTTTTTTTTTTTGAAAGTTTCTTGAGACGAATAATAATAATTTTCCTAAATATTTTGCAAAAACTTACCACAAAAAAAATTTGCCTGATTTCTAACAAAATAAATTTTAGGAATCATAATATAATAGTTTTTAAAATATTATTGCATTGCTATTCATTTCTGTAATATTCCATAGCAGTAGGCAGTGATGTTATTTCCAAACGTAATTCGCGTTTTTTAAAACTTAAACATTTACAGACCAACTTTTCCCATCAAGCCAACTCCTCACCTGTCACTGCCCAACTCCAGCCCTGACTTTGAGCTTGTCTGCCTGTGTGACCAGAGTTTTTCGTTTATATTTTCGTACATATTTTGCGAATATGTGTAACTTCAGCCCTAACGTGGTTTTTATTTTTTTGTTTGTGCAAATACGTGAGAGTTCGATTTCAAAGTGCAATGGAAATGATTTTGAAATTGTGTCTCTTTGTGGCATCACTAACGTGTTGTCTTTTTCTTTTGCCAAAGGCTATCTCTTTCGCTGGCTGTGCACTGAATGAAAAGTAGGCAACACAGTGTGTACACACTGGCTTTGTATGCACACGCTTCATTAAACTTGGCCACTTTAAAAGCAACACGCGCTTGGAATACTTTATGAATAACATGAAAACTGCATAACAATTGGACAACATTGGTTTCACACTCAATGGTGTGTCAAAAAAAAAGGTGATTTGAACGTATTTCTGTCAAAAAGCAATTTCTCGTCAATTATTCCATCAATGTACTAGAAATCTGAAGTTGTTCAGTGCTCTAAATAAAAACTAAATCAAAATCGGTTTAGAAAAACGAAGATTTTGTCGAGACTTGAAAATTATGTTAATTCACAAAATTAAGTGATGGATGATTCCGATTGTAATTTCATAAGAAATAAAAAATTTCTGTAGAGCTTATGTTGGTCGATTAAATGCTAAAAGCTTTTTGGGCTTAGACTACCAAGGAAGTTTGCTTATCCTAAAAAAATATTGATTACTATTTATGAAATCAGCCTGAAGGCCTACGTTGCTCTGGCTACAAAACCTTTCTTATAACTTAGAATTAAATTCTACTTTGTAATTATACAAATAAATAAGTAAATAAATTTATGAAATTCCTTTCCTATGAAGTCCTTTCGTAAAAACGTTTTCAAATTCTGGTTCGCAGTTGTCCAGATTTCTATTACTTTAATTTTCAGTAAAATCTCAAAAAAGATTTTAGTAGAATTGGAATTTTTGGAAACTTGGTCCCATTCAAATGATGGCTATTATTCAAAAGAGGTTTATATTTCACAGATATTACACATACAAGCTGTACCATTAAAATTGAAAAAATATATATATTATAAAACTACTTAGGGCTCATTTCGGGGTGGAAGTTGGCATGGCAGAAGAAAACAAATATACTCTAGACCTGGTTCTTCACAAACAAAGTCCAAATGTTAAGTTTGGTTATTTCAGCTATTAGAATCTTCAAGATCTAGGCGTTCAAACAAACTTCCGGTTAGCATAAATAAAGTGTAGGGGTCCCTCTGTCTTCTTTTATATGATAAACAGACTGCTGGCAATTTCTCCTTGGAGATTTCACCTATTATTATAAAATTTTAAAGAATTTTATATATATATAGTATATAATAAATAATAGTATACATCTTAGTCTTCTCTTCAACATCTTCTTTCCCACCAACTTGTACACTTTAACTATTGACTAACTTGACTTTCACTTAAACTGTCTTACTTTTCTACCTTAAGCTGACTTTAAGCTTTGCTGACAGCTGAGTCTTAACTCAGCCCTTAGCTAAACACCTTCACTTTTTTACTTTCTCGCAGTTTCTCTCTATTGCTCTCCCTATCTTAAGCTACTTCCGCTTTGATGAAAACCTTTGCTTATTTACCAACACTGACCAAATGAAAACACTTTCCGCTCACCAGCAAATCAATCGCAAATCGCCTATATATGCATAGATTATTGATGTGTGTGTGTGTGTGTGTGTGTGTACCACCCCCTGTCTACCTCTTTCAACATTTGCCTAAGCACGTATTAACCTCATTTCTGACGTAGATACTCACTGTCCGCTCTCCAGCGCTCTCTCCGCTCTACTCCAAGTTGCATGCATCATGCTATTTGCCTTTTTTAGGATTAACACTTGCGCACAATTTTCAATAAAATTCAACATGTTGCTTGAGTGTGTGTGTATGTGTGTGCGTATCTGTGTGCGTCTATCTATGCAATATGCATATGCAGGCTTATTTACTTTTGTATATGTGTGTATGTATTCGTGTCTATGACAACTTCTTTTTATATAGCACTAAAGCTGACTAGTATTCAAAAGCCCACTGCAGAGCCTTCGCAATGCCATGGAACATTTTACGCTGGCTTTCAAAATGTCTAATTTGTTGGCCATAAGCAGCTTACGTGCAGCAGCAACTTTGGCAGCACATCAAATAGCATTTTAAATACACTCACACACAGATACACACGCACACACACACAAACACAAATACTCACAAATACACCCGCACGACTTTAAAGCCGTAGAGTGCTGCGCATACTAAGGCGAACCACACGTAAAGTCGCCCACTGCGGTCCAAGCCAAGTGAAAACTACCTCAAAATTCTGGGAAAAATTAAGAAGCATACTTTAAAGTAGGGCCCAAACCGAATTTTATATAGTCTTCATAAATGCTAATGGGTGTGCCTTTTTAGGATGTAATTGTTGGGGTATTCTCAACTTTACATAGGAGAATAATTTTGTAATAAGTACATTCTGAAGCATTTTTGGTTCGATTTCAGTGATGCCCATTATTCGAAAGAGTTTTATATTTAAGAGACTTTACCTGGAATAATAATTTCTGATAGTAAGTAAATTCTGCAGCATTTTTTAAAATGATGATATACACTTTCTAGTTACTTCTTGTTGTCACATAAACCCACCCGAACTTCACATACTCTATCTACCCTATAAAACCTGCAAAAAGAAGCTTTAAAAAAGAGCACCCGGGCTATCACTTTGTGCCATTCCACATGCGTGTAATACGCGCTACGAAAAAAAAAATAAAATGGAAATACGAAATATAAAACCATAAGAGTGGAACTCCAACATTATTTACTGCCCTTGGGGGGCAGATAGCAGCTTAGAGTCAGCTGCATGACAGCGGCAGCAACTTGAGGTGCCTCCAAATGTCCAATATGATGAACGACAACGTTCGTAGGAAATTGAGCTGGCCCACAAATTGATTATGTGCATTGCTGGGGACAACTTTTTTTTGTGTAAAGTTTATGTGCCTGTTTTTTTTTGGAGGAATTGGGGGCATGTTATATTACATATTTTGTGGCCATTTGGGGTGTGCTTTAGACCTGAGGGCAAATAGGTAGGTAGCCTTCAAATTATTTAAAAGTTTCACTTGTTTCGTTTTTTTGTGAGCTTTTTTTTTGGATTTTGTACCTTTTTGTGAATTTAAGTGGGGCTGATTGAAGTCAAAGTTGTTGTAGTTGTTGTTGGTTTTGTGTTCAGAGTGCAGTTTGTATTGAGTACACGTCAAGAGGGATCTTAGGGGTACCATATTGAGGGTGCAAGCGCCCCAAATAATATCTTGAGTTTCTGTATAAATATGGAACATGTGTGACTCAGATCAGATCTCACATGCTCGTATAGTCAGAGTGAATGGAATTTAAAGTGATCTCGAAATAGTTGCTCCTGATCCGCTCCTGGCAACCGATTTCCGATATCCAATTTCCAACTGATTCTATTTTAAACTCTTGCGCTGTAGTATTTTGCTTCTTAGCCTAAATATCAGACTATTTCTTTAATTTTAATACCCTCGATACTTTTTTTCTTAATCCGCCCCTGTCTCTTGATTGCTACTTGTGAGGAAATCCGTTTTCCTACTGGTTCTATTTGGAACTTTGCGCTATAGTATTTAGCTTATCATACAAAAATAAGACTGTAACTAAAATTTTGATACCACTCGAATTGTATTTTCTTGATCCGCTCCTGCGTCTTGTTTGTGACTTGTGCGGGCATCTGATTTCCAATTTCCAACTAAGTTCAGCTTAGAACTTTGCTCTTTGACTAAATAGCTATAATTTTGATAAACTCGAAATTTTATATCTTGATCCGCTCCTGCCTCCAACTTTACTTTACTTACGAAAATTCGAAACACTTAAATTATGTGAGTTTCTTACAAATTTTATAAGTATTCCGAAACGTATTTATAATTTTGATATCCTCAACATTATTTTCTTGATCCGCTCCTGCCTTCAATTTTACTGCACTTGGCGAAAATTCAAATTCTTAAACTATTTAAGTTTTTTCCAAACTTTAAGAGTATTCTGCTTAGTAAACAGTCCGAAAAATATTTATAATTTTTATAATTTTGATACCCTGGAACTTTTTTTTAATACACTCCTGCCTCCAACTTAAACTATCTGAGTTTTTTACCAATTTCAAAAGTATTCTATGCTGCTTTGTAATATTAATTTTGATACCCTCGAAATTTTTTCTTGATCCGCTCCTGCCTTCAAATTTAATCAGTCGGAAGTATGTTTATAATTTTGATACCGTCCAAACTTTTGTCTTAATCCGCTCCTGCCTTCAACTATACTGTACTTAGGAAAATTTAAACCCTTTAAACTATCTGAGTTTTTTACTAATTTTAGAAGTATTCTGCTTGGTAATAGCAATCAATCGGCAGTATATTAATAATTTTGATACCCTCGACATTTTTTTCCTGATCCGCTCTGGCCTTCAACTCTACTTAGCGAAATTCGAGCATCTAAAACCATCTGAGTTTCTTACAAATTTTAAAAGTATTCTGCTTGGTAATAATAACCAGTCCGATATAAATTTACATTCCCTTTAAATTGGTAAGTGATTAAATCCGCTCCTGCTTACTTACTCATATTATTCCTTATTTTACTGCTCGGTCAAAAATGAAACTGTGAGTGAAGTTTACTAGCCCCTAAAATATTTTCAGATTTCACTCAGATGACCAGATTTTGTTAAAAATTCTGAGAATATTTTATAATGAATTATATACTGGAAAAAATCTTTACATGCACTTTTAATACGTCCCGCATTTTTTCTTGCTCCGCTCCTGCTTTTTTTTATCAGTCGAAATATATATTCATTCCCTTAAAATTGGTGAGTTTCTTAAATCCGGTTCTGCTTCTACTTACATTGTGCCCCTTTAAATTGGTGAGTGATTAAATCCGCTCCTGCTTCTACTCATATTATTCCTTATTTTACTGCTCGGTCAAAAATGAAACTGTGAGTGAAGTTTACTAGCCACTCTAAAATATTTTCAGATTTCACTCAGATGACCAGATTTTGTTAAAAATTCTGAGAATATTTTATAATGAATTATATACTGGAAAAAATCTTTACATGCACTTTTAATACGTCCCGCATTTTTTCTTGCTCCGCTCCTGCTTTTTTTTATCAGTCGAAATATATATTCATTCCCTTAAAATTGGTGAGTGATTAAATCCGCTCCTGCTTCTACTCATATCATTCCTTATTTTACTGCTCTGTCAAAAATCGGACTGTGAGAAAAGTTTGCTGACACCTTAAATTATTGCACGTCCAGAGGATCTGTCAAATTATTTAATTTTGTTACAAATTCTGACGAAGTCTCTATATTGAGTAATATACAGAATAAAATTTTCTTTGCATTTTTAATACCATCCTCATTTCTCATTTCTTGCTCCGCTCCTGCTTGCACTTATACTTATATATTTATGTATGATATATAAACTTTGATTAAAAGTCAATGCAAAGCATTCAAGCGCAACAAGAGCCTGTCCAAGGCATTAGAAAGAGCAGTCAGCAAGTTGCATACAAGGACACATGACATCATGACAAAGCATATATATTAATGCATATGTATATAACATACATATATATACATGCATACTCACATTTAGCGTATATAGTTGTCTATGCTTGACCTGGTTTACTTTTCTAGCCCCCACCATTTGATACAAGTAAGCATAAATTGCAGCAGCAACATATATACATATATACAGCGCAGTAAATACATAGTGTATGTATATATGTATGCAACTATGTGCAGCATTGGGCATTGTGCATGCTGTCAGCCAGGCCTTGATGCATTTTTTTGGTACAGTTGTGCTTGAACAAGGTCACAAAAGCCATAGAGAGCGCGCGAGAGTAAGAGAGAGCACGCAGCCCTGTTCGCGAGCCTTGTGCCAATTACTGTAACTCAGTAATTTACAGCAATTTTGCTCTATACATAAGTGTATATATATACATATATATATATATGTGTGCGTGTGTTTAACAAGTGATTTTTTGTATTTTATTTTTTTTTTGTCAATTGACATACAAAGGCACAAACTATGGCACAGCCCCGGCTTTTGGGGCACTACTAGACGATGGCTATGTTACTACGACAATGAGCATTACTGACCCACTTAAGCTTACTGTACCCCTGGCACTAGCTGCGTGCGGCACTTGGCTTGCATACTGGGTCAACATGGCAAAAATGCAGGTCACACAGATACACTCGACGCCCTTCAAATAGACTCACCCGCAGCAAAAAAAATAAAATAAAAAGCGAGCTTAAATTGAAATAGATGAGCTGCCCATCAGGCACGCACACAACTACAGCTTTATATATATGCACAGCTTAACTTGCATTTAGCTATGTATGTGTATGTAATACATATGTATATACTAGATGTATATAGTATGCTGGCTGGCTGCTCAGTCACTAGCTGTCAGTTAGTTGAGTGCAAAGAAATGTCTTTGGGAATAAGTTGTCATGTGGCAAAGACCACAGCAATTTGGCATTTTATTATAAGCCAATTACATGCGCAGCCCTGGCTAAGTCCCCAAGCTGTACGGCAATTATTTTCAACGCCCACTCTGTGCTTTAGAGTCAGGTTCAGGGTCAGGATCTTTAAATTGTTATTAGTAGTTGGCTAAAACAACAAAAAACCAACAACCACATAAGGCACACTGGGGCAAAAGCTAGGTAAAAAATTAGGAATTTTTGAGTGGTGTAAAAGTTAATTTTTTCGGAGAAAATTGTTTTATTGCAATTCATAAAAGTAAACTTAAGAAATATATTTTTTAATTTATTATCTTAAATCAATTAAAAAAAAAAAATCATTTAAAAAATAAGTTTTGTTTTCCTTCTCAGAAAATAACTTTATGAAAAATATATAAAGTGACTCCAATTCTAGTTCAACTCATTATTTGTAATTAAATTGGCTTTCTTTATTTTCAAAAATTTAATTTTTCTTTTCAAATTAATTAGAAATTGTTTTTTTAAATAACACAAATTTTGGTATTTCATTTACAAGAAGTTCAGCTGACCATAAAAAGATTTTCATAACCATATAAAAAAAATATTTATTTTTTATTTTCCTTTTCAATCAATCAGAATCAGTGCTTTTAAAAAGAATATTTCTTGCCTTCTTAGAGAATTATTTTATTAAAAATATATAAATTGATTCCAGTTCTATGTCCAACTTATTATTTCCAATTCGCTTCAGTGAGTTTCAGTAATTTAATTTTCTTTTTAAATTTAATCAGAATGACATTTTTTTTAAATAATAAAATTATAGGTAGTATATTTATAAGTCAGCTGACCATAAAAAAAATGTTCATTAACAATATTTAAAAATTATTTATATTTTATTATATAAATTATTATTTCCCATGAAATTCACTTCCTTGATTTTCAAATATTTAATTTTTCTTTTAGAATCAATCGAATTTAAATTTTTCTTAAGCAATAAAAATAAAGGAATTTTATTTACAAGTCCCTTAGCTGATAATAAAAAAGACTTCTATCCACAATATTTTAAAAATAACTTAATTTTAATTGAACAATTTGCTTTATTTGCTTAAAGTTAGCTTAAACTGAGAAATTTTAGAAAACAAATTTATAAATATAAAGGAGTATGATTCGAATATTACTTGTTAAGGAAAATAATGCCAAGAAAAAATCTTTATTATGATGGAAAAAAAAGTTTAGTTTAGTTCCACTTTTTGGTGCCAGTTCATTTAGCTGCCTTGATTTTCAAATATTCAGATTTTTCAACCAAATTTTAAACATGGAACATCAAGACCTGATACGCATAAATTCCCAAAAATTTCGCAATCCTCTAAATCCAAATACTGAGAAGAATCAAGTATTGAAAATTTGATGGATTTTTTAGAACCAGCATCACCAGAATCTCCTGAACCTTTTCCAACCAAATTTTATCCCTGCAACCTGATTCGCATAAATTCAAAAAGATTTTTTGCTTAGTTATAAATCCAAATACCAAGTATTGAAAAGTTCAAATTTCAAGGAGTTTTCAGAACCAGCATCATCAGAATCACCAAACCTTTTTCAAACAAATTTTATTCATGGAACTGCAGGACTTGAAGCGCATAAGTTCAAAAAGATTTTTCGTCGTTCTATACATCCAAATACCAAGAAATTTGAAATTTGAAGAAGTTTTCAGAACCAGCATCACCAGATTCCGCTGAACCTTTTTCAACCAAATTATATCTCTGGAACTGCAAGAATTAAACACATAAGTTCAAAAAGATTTTTCGCTATGCTGTAAATCCAAATACCAAGAAAAATCAAGTATTGAAAATTTGAAATTTCAAAGAGTTTTCAGAACCAGCATCACCAGAATCCGCTGAACCTTTTTCAACCAAATTTTATCCATGGAACTGCAGGACTTGAAACGCATAAGTTCAAAAACATTTTTGGCCGTGCTATAAATGCAAATACCAAGAAAAATCAGGCATTGAAAGTTTGAAATTTCAAGAACTAACATCAGCAGAATCTGCTAAACCTTTTTCAACCAAATTTTATCTCTGGAACTGCAAGACTTGAAAACATAAGTTCAAAAAGATTTTTCACTATGCTGTAAAGCTAAATACCAAGAAAAATCAAGTATTCAAAATTTGATGGAGTTTTCAGAGACCACCAGAAACCCCTCCGAAATCTCTTTCCACGGAATTTCAACCCAATATCTATCCATTGGAGCACCTAAAGTTTGCTTTCAATGCATTATTTTAAGATGACATAATAATAAAAATTTCTTCATTAGTGCTTTCAAGTTAGGGGTATTCCGTAGTTCTAATAAATTCGATAAATACTGCTTTAATTTATCGATTGCTCAATTCAATTTAAAGCCCATTTCCGCTTTAAGCCCAAAATATATTTAAATATTTCATCGCTTCTTAGAAATTATAAAATTATTAAACTTCCACTTTTGCCTGCCCCTGGACCCACTGTGCAATGGCCGCCGCAGGGCATATACAAGTTTTGTGGTAGCTTGTCATTTACATGCTTGTTTTACTGCTGCACTTGTCTATATGTTCACTTAACCAAAAATAAGACAACAACAAAAATAAGTAAAAAACTTTAAACTTAATTACCACACAAATGCAATTTAAATTCAAATCAAATTTGTTGACATTTGCCGGCTTGTATGGTCGGTCGTTGTGGCAACAGAACAGTGCCTACTGGGCCAGATCTTGGGATTAGCCAAAATGCCAAGTTGCAGCTTAACTCAAGCTCCATTTGCCAATTACCGCAGTAATAAAAGTCAACGTCAAAAGCAGGAGTCCTAGCAGCAGCAGGACACAAATTTTATTATCACTGAAATTTACGTGTGTCAAATAATAATTTTGCTTGGGCTTATCTTGCTTTGTTGTTGTCGACTTGGCAAAATAAGCAGCAGGGACAAAAAAAAAACCCTTTTTTTGAGGCAAGGACTTACGCTCCAAGTGCTTTGCCTTGTCGCAAGTGTTAACAGAATTTACATTTTACAATTTACGAAAATTTTTATGTCATAATTGGATTTCAAAATGGCTAAGCAACAACAACAACAGCAACAAAGAGCGAAAAGTTGGAGATATGTGACAATGGCATTGATAACAATGCGGCTCAGCCAGCCAACAAGGATTTAAAGCGAAAGCCCAAATAGGGGTTAGGTTAGTGTTGGGTAAGGGTTTTGCCTTTTATAAAGGCAGTTTTACATAGCGCGTGGTTGCCATTAAATTTGCGGCAAAGGGTATGCAGCGCTTGTAATTTGAGAAATTTATACTGATAAGCAATTTTATATATGTATGTGTGTAAGCGTGTGGTTGGAGTCAGCTGGGGTTTGTATATGTTAGTAGCTACGGGCTGGGCTGTCTGCAGCTTGGGGGCATGTTGTGTTTAATTGAGCGTGCCAGAATATTGTCGTCGCTTATTATCAGACGCACACGCATGCACAGGCACATAGATACACACACAGCGACACCGAGCGCCTAATGTGCAGGCCAGCGGAAATGTAGTCTTTTAAAATGGCGTCCTGCCGTTGTCACGTCCGGGAGCAGGCACACACACACACACATGGATATGGACACTCGGACATGGCACAGGTGCCTGGGCATGTTTTGCGGCCTTTTGCTGCCTGCTGTCGTTGTTCCACACTCTATTAATATTTAATTTGCTTGCTGGTTGAGTTGTTTTGCCTGTGTGTGTGTGTGTGTGAGTGTGTGTGTTGTACAAACCCAAAACCCGGATGTTGTTTGCCTTTGGTTTATTTATTTTGCATTTGCCTTTTAGAGTTACTTCCGCTAACAAATAATGCAATTTGATTGATAACAACATTTTAAAGTTTCAACTTTTTACATTATTAAAGTGTTGCATAACGCATAAATAAAACTAAAATGGCTGACAACTTGCTGGCGCTTCATTACAGGACTCATAATTTGAGGCCCCAAAAAAACATTTTTGCATGCACATATTTTTGGAGAATTTATGACTGCCGCAGCTTTATTTTATTACATTTGCTTAAGCTGAGCGGGAGTGAGGGGGTGAGGATGAGCTGGTAAATACGCAAAAAGCCGTCTTAGATATGGGTCATGCCTTTTGGCTGCTACTGTATATGGAACTGGGGCAAACAAATTTAATGTGGCATACTTTCGGGCGTTGCTTGCAAATTGACAACATTTAAAAAAGTGGCCTAAAATGTTATTTTGGCTGTGTGTGTTTTTGCCCTTGCCAAAACTTTTCATTTCATTTCGGCTGTTTTTTATGCTCTCTACTTAAAGTGATGAGGAGTATGTCAAGTTCGTTTAAGATGTTGTAACAGAAGGAAGGCGGCATAGTATAAGCCAAATTGTGCGGTATAAAAAGGTTGGTTATAAATGACTTGTATAGCTTCTCATTACGAATTCTAAAAACTCAGCTATTATTTTGCTGAAGATTTGTGTTTAAATTTTAAAAACAAACTTATAAAAAAGCACCCTTTAAAAGATGTAGATTTACAGAATTTGGATACTAAGACTCATGCAACGTTTTTGCTTAAACTTTCTATTGATTTGATAAGCCTTTTTGACTTAAAAAAACACCCTCTATATGAGCTATTGCCTCTTTAATTGATATGTATAAAAAAAGTTCCGATTCTATATCGAAAAGAACCTATTGATTTGTCGTCTTTTCAACATTATATCTCACAGTCTGTAAATAAAATAATCTACTAATAAACGAAAACCATGTATGAGTTCAGCTACGAAATGCTCTTCTACTCAATGTTTGGAATTTTCATTTAATTTAAGAAACTTTTTAAAGAGCACGCTATGTTGAGCTTTTTTAAACTAAAAACTTTTCACTAATGCCATTGAAAGCCTTTTCGATACTTACTTCAAGTTTAAAAATTATTTTAAAAAAAATCACCCTATATATGAGGTAAAAGTATTTGACACATTGGAATAGTGTAACGCAAATTGTGCAGCATAAAAAGCCTGGTTAAGAATGACTTATATGACTTCTCTGCATAAGCTATAGGAACCTATTGGAAGCCTTTTTTACTAAAAAAAAAGACCCTCTATATGAACTATAGTCGCTTAATTTGGCTATTAAACTACTCATTTATGAAAAGCCTCTATGACTTCAGCTACGATAATCTCTGCTGCTTGACATTTGGAATTTTCATTGAACTTAAGAGTCTTTTAAAAGAACACCCTATATATGAATATTTTAAAATTTACTTGAACTTAAAACTTTTCATTGATGCTGTTCAAAGCCTTTTCGACATTTACTTATTTATATATTAAAGTTAAAAAAAAAGTTTTAAAAAAATCACCCTATATATGAGTTAGAGTCAACGAATTTGAAGCCTTATGCAAGCCCAACAAACAAATCAAATCCGATCTTTTGTTAATAAATTACTGAAAGCTACATCCATTTAGCACTGTAATTTCTATAGAGGTCAAAGTTTAAACTTGAAATTTTTTAATTCTATTTTGGAACCCCTTTTTGACTTTAGTTTCGAAAATTTAGGCCAGTTTTCGATTTAAAAATCAAACAGCTATTTTGTATTATAGTTTCGCGTGTGTTTCCAGTTTGGACTTGAAATTTTCGAATGCCATTTTAAAAAGCTTTTTCACTTTAGTTTCGAAAAATGAAAACTTAATGATATTTTGGACTTAAAACTCAACCAGCTGTTTTTTACACTATTTTTTCGTGTATTTCCAATTCGGTCACTCCCGACTTTAACCAAAGGCACTTTTTTGTTTTTATTTTATTTTTTTAGTGTTAAAACGTAAATTACGCAGTAAAACTTTCATTTCAAATATAAGCTGAACTAAAGGCAAAACGGCTTAAAAACTTTTGCCACGAACTTTTCGCATAAATTTTGTATTTATGTAGACAGCAAATGTCTAAGTGTGTGTATGTGAGCAGTATATAAAAGGCAACCCTTGAGCTGATGTTTGGTAATTTGCGCTATGTCAAAGTCAGAATGACTTTTAGTGCGACTTTTGTCGATTGTTTGTCTCGATGTTTTGTCTGTCCGTCCATCCGTCCTTCAGTCTGAATGTCGTCTGTCCTAAATGTCTGACTGACTGTCAAAGACTGGCGCTGTGTGTGTGAAAATCAACGCCATTGTCATTTTATTTTTCGCTGTTTTATCAGCGCACCCTTATATTGTCACAGACACACACGCAGTTACTCCCACACACACATATACTCCCACACACAGATACTCACATATACATATGCATTAAAATCAACAACATGAATGGAATACTCGTTTTGGCAACAAGCTCAATCATATTACGCCAACACCAACACCAAACCCGCCGGAGCAATGACAATTTCGCGTGTGATTGTCACATCAGTTATGCATGCATGTGTGCGTAATCTATGTTTATGTACATCTTTATTTATATGCATACATACATACATACGTATATATTTGTATAAGTGTATCTATGTGCGTTTATCACTGTCGCTTGTGTTTATTTATACACAATCAAATTAAGTTTTAAGCGAATTGACAGTGGGAGCTACAAATTGAGGTAATCATATTTATATGCCCAGCCATGGGCTAAATTCGTAACTATGGAATTTATAATGCTGCAAAAATTTTTACAGTCACAACAAAAGAAGTTTGACAGAAAGGAATATACGAATAGGATATACGCTTTAAAATTTGAAAAAGTAAGCAGCCTTAGAGCTGAAGTTTTAAGTGTTTAGATATAATTGACAGCAAGTAACCAAATAATTTGTTAGGGCTTCGATTTGAAGCACAAATTAGTTATTTTGAATCTTGAGCTTCAAGGAAATACTATTATTTATCCTTAGGTATTTATTATTGTTATAATACAAATAAATTAAAAACAGCTGAAGCAAATGACAGAAACTGAATGCCTGCATACTGAATTTGTTAGAATGCATCGAAGTACTTAAACAAATATTTGGTATTTTTAGTATTTTATAACTATTTTATAACAGGAATTTAAAGGAATTTTTTTTATTGATGAAATTAGTCACTTAGACACATATGCTGAAAATATTCATTATTATCGCAACAACGCATAGCATTCGTGGCAGTATTAATGAATTTTAGTATTTTCTGTGGTATTTTTTCAAATTGGCTTACGTCTGAATAAAGTTAAATCTGTAATGAATCAAGAGGGCGAAAATCTTTAACAACTGAATAGCTGAATAGTGACTTTGCTCGAATACATCAAATTATTAAAACAAATATTTGGTATTTCTAGTATTTTATAAATATTTTTTGACATTTAAAAGGAATTTTTTTAGATCAAATTAGCCTCTTCGACACATATGCTGAGAATATTCAGTATTATCGCAACAACGCATAGCAGTAGTATTCATGAATTTTAGTATTTTTAGTGGTATTTTTACCACTTTATTTAGTTGTCTAAGATCTGAATAAAGTAAGATTTCTGAAAGATCGTGAGACCAAAAAAATCTGGTTGGTGCATTTGCGCGAACACATCCAAATTTTAAAATAAATGTATGGTATTTCTAGTATTTTTGAAGGATTTTTTTAACATTCAATCAGTATTTTTATACAGATTAAATAACCTACTTTGACAAATACCCTTGCAATATTTGTAATCTTCGCAACAACGCATTGCGTTTGTGGTATTAATGCATTCTAGTATTTTCTGTGGTATTGCTTATCACATAGTTGTCTAAGATCTAGTCAAAGTAAAATCTTCAGTAGGAACTGAATAGCTCGATTGTAACTATGACACATATTCTTAGAATATTTTTAATCGTCGCAACAACGCATAGCATTAGTGATATTTTACATTTATTTTAAAATAATCTTTATTTGGAACTCAATAGCCGCAATGACTGTGTCCCATTTCCGCGAATTATTGAGATAAATGTTTAGTATTTCTAGTATTTTTTGGCAGCTAATGGTAATTTTAGTTTAGATTACTCTTACTCTTGTTCTTAGAATATTTTAAATGCTCGCAAGAGCTCATTTCATTATTGAGATTTATGAATTCTAGTATAGGATGTGGTATTTTTTACTATGTAGCTGTCAAAGAAATAAATGAAGCTAAGTCTGTGAGAGATCGAGAGGCCGAAGAACTGTAGAAGCTGAATACAGCAAAAAAATATGAAAATATTATTCTAGTATTTTTTAAGCTTTTTTTTATATTTATTATGAATTTTTATATAAATTCAGATATTTCTTGCACATGCCCTTAGAAGATTTTTAAATAAATATTATAAACTGTGAAATTCATCAAAATTATTTTAATACTAATTGTAAAGTAGCATAACTTTACAGGAAATAAATATTAAAATATTCTAGTATTATTGAAGATTTTTTGATATTGAATAGGTATTTTTAATAATAAACAATTTTACACATGCTCTTAGAAGATTAATCATCTAATTAAAATTCTTAGATAATAATGAATTCTAGTATTTTTTTTGGTACTTTCTATTTATTCATATATTTACATGCTTTAAAAAGAATTTCAAAGCATGGCCCTATTAGTATAAATCAATTAAATATTTTAGTATATTTTTTTTTGCATTTGATTTCATTTATCTGCGTACTGCCTACAAAACTTTTTTATGTTCCGGATCAGTTTCAATAAGCACCTGAGGGCAAGTGCTATTGAAAAAAATGTTAGTATTTTTTTAAGCATTTGATTTCATTTAACTGCGTACTGCCAAAGACTCTTTTGTATGTTGCAAGTAGATTTTTGTGATATTTATATGGTATTTTGTTGCGGCTTAAGATGTTTTCGGGACAGTTGAAAGTAAACGCCTGAGGGGAAGTACTTTTGAAAAAAAATCTAAAACGAAATGCTTTATTTAAAGCAATGGCAAAGCAATCCAATTATTCTACAAGCATTTTTTGTGCTGTATTGTTAAAATTTAAGCAGATTTTCTATTTCGATTCAAGCAAACAACTGAAAAGAAGTTCTAAGGAAAAAAGGCTACATCGAAAGACTTAAAACTCAAGTCACTCCTCAGTTAAGCCGTAAAAATATTTTAAATTCATATTTCTAGAATACAAAGTAATTAACAATTGTTGAAACATGTTAAACGTAGCTACAAATTCTCAACAGCAACAAAAAACCCTTACATCAAAATGTCGAAAATGGGCTAGTTCTAGCCCAAAACATTCAACTTTAGATTTTTGACAGAAACTCAATAAACTCCCTTTTACAACACTTACAACACGTCTAAAGTGTATCAAAATCCAAAACACATGCCGACAGCAGAACATCAAATAGACATTTTAGAGCGCTTTTGGTGTGCAAATGTTGCCTACTTTTGGGCTGAACAACTTTTTTACTAAACTATTTTCAAGTTGAGTGGTTCGCTTGACTGATGGGGGGCAAAGCAGTGTGGTAGTGGGTTTGTGGCGGGGGGTACTCTAAACGGCAACCACATTAAACTACACACAGCCGGAAGTGGTTCGCTTGTGGCAATTATGGCCTAACGTTCAACTCGTTATAAAAACATTTCAAAGTGATGTGAGTGTGTGTATCTGTGTGAGTGTATGCGGTCGTATCTGAGTATTTGTGTGTATTTGTGTGTGTGTCTGTCAGTTGATAAAGCGCCAGAAATGTTGTTGAAAGCGAGTCAATGTAGCTACGTTGCTGCTGCCTGCTCTTATCTGATGTGACCCAATTTCCGTTTACATTTTGTTTGTGCCTGGCGCACGTTGATGGTTTTACATTAAAGTGATAAGAGTTACCAGAAAAAAAAAAAAAACAGACTCCAACACGCAAATTGGCAACATAACTTTTTAATTTAAATTAACAACCGAAGCATAGGTAAACAATCAATGAAAGCAAAAAGCATAAAGCATATACTCTTTACTTGTATATAATTCCCGCAAGGAGCTCTCTTAAGTATTTCTCTCTCGCTAAGCAGCTAAGAAATGCAAATGAGCAAAAAATAAAAATTCCCAGAGTTGTGTGTGCTTTGAGGATAAAGCAAACCAACCGGCAAATGATTGGCAACCAAAAATTGCCATGACGCGCTTAAACAGCTTTAATAGCGCATGCAAAATTCGCTTTGGCTCTCGACGTCCTGTCCTGGAAACCAACCGGTAACCACCTCAAGGCGTCTTAGCGCTTTCTTATATATTTATTGTTGCCTACTTTTCTGCGCCTGGCTTTTATGCGACTCTAGTCTGTTGAGTGCGTGTGTGTGAGTGTTTGTGTGAGCGCAGCAGTGGCGTAGGAGGGAGTTTTCGCAAACAGGGGGCTAACAATAATAATATGTATTAAAATTTAAACATCTTATATACATTTTATAAATAAGTGGCTTTGGCACGAGAGCTTTAGGAATTTTTGTCTGATTTTTAAATATATAGAAAATCGGCGTTTGATTGCCCTCGTAACCCCAACTAACTCTGCCACTGCGTTAAAGCGTGTGTAGTACTTTGTCGTCTTGAGTGCAATTTGAGTTTGGCAAAAATTAAGCCCTATTAGGCGCAAAGAATGCGAGCGCATAAACCATGAAAGCCAGTGAAAATGGTACAAAATGGTAAGGGGGTAATACGGATATAAGGAAATACGACAGAAAAGCAGCAGCAGCAGTGGATTCGGGTAGGGAGGTGTGGAAAAGATTTTCACATTATTAACGGCAGCTGGGAATTGTGCGTGAAAAACAGACGCGTTTTTATTTTTTGCAATTGCGAAGTTGCCATTACTAAATTGTGGGGCATACTTTAAGTGGCAGGGGGTGGATCCGGGTGTGAGTTTACTTTGATGCTAGGTGATTGACGTGGTACAAAATGCTTGATGGACAAAGCAAAATGCGGGTCGATTTTTTGCGCAGAACTTCTTTTGGAGTGATTTTGGAAGTGAAAAAGGAAGCTATTCAAACTGGCTCCATCATAACCTCAAAAAATTTTAAAACGTGTTTTTCCGAAGTATTGGGGTTTGCTTAATCTAAAACCGTCTTCAAAATAACCACAGCACGTGCCGTTGTTTAAATAAACTCCAAACTGCTTTATTTTATGGGGAATTTTTTAAGGTTATGTAAGGAGCGTGATGTGTTGGCGTTTTTTGGAACTTGTATTCGAATCCGCACTTAGTTAAATATAGAAACTCCTTAATATAAGTAAGTCCAAAAACTACAATGACGGATTTTCTTCAATATATTTTCAAAAGTTATTGGTTACAGCCAGATGCGGATTCAGAATTTGGTCGTAAGGGAGGTTCTTCACTCTCTTCTTCTTCTTCAATCCCCATTTGTTGTTAGGCGTCGGGGTAGCCATCGGGATATCCATCTTCTCCAATTAGGTCGGTCCCGGCTCTCTCTTCTCATCTCTACCAGGGCTCTGCCTCTGATCCTTCTCACATTCTGGATGCGATTTTCCCAAGTTTTTCGGGGTCTTCCTCTCGGTGCATTGCTTTCCCTTCTCATTTCCGGTACTTCTTTCGAGGATTGCCTAATCTAAATACGACTTCAAAATAATCTGAGATAAACTCCAAAAAGCTTTTTTTCTATGATTTTTTAAGGTTATGTAAGGAGTCTGATGTGTTGGAATTTTTTGGAGCTTGTATTTCGATCCGCACTTAGTTAAATATAAAAAGTCCCTAATATAAGTTAGTCCAAAAGCTACAATGACGGATTTTCTTCAACATATGTTTAATAGATTTTGGTTACTGCCTGATGCGGACCCAAAATTTTGTCTAAGGGAAAGTTCTTCCATTCATAGTGCATATATATTACTGCTGACAAAAGACTGTCAGCCCATTTTTCTAACTTTTAGGAGGGTATGGACCCGAAAATATCTCCCATGGATCCGCCAGTGAACGCAGCAGTACAAATTGTGTCTAGTATACTCCTGTATATACCCAAATACCTTTCTGCCGCCATTTTAATCTTACAGCTAAAATCTCATCAATTTTCAATCTCTCATCACTTTTCACCGTCAAACAATTGTTTTTAATATAAGCTACCAAACAAAAAAATTTAATTGAATTCCAAATCAATTTACTTTTTGAGCAGGCCAACATTTTTCTGCAGCATCAGCCGCAAATTAGCTGCTTCCCAAAAAAAAAAAAAAAACTTCAGCTGTCCAAAGCTAAGCCACCATGAATTTACTTCTTCAGAGTCACTGGGATTTCCCCCAAGAGCTTTGGCATTGTCAGGAATTAACTGACTTTAGCTCATGCCCGGAAATTGCGCAGTCCCTTTGAATTTCCAGTGTAGCCAGCCCGCCCGCCCACTTCTTGAGCTGTTTTCCGCCAGCTGCAGTTCTATTTTCCTGCTTGCTGTTGTTTTTTTTTAAGGAACTTCACTTTCAACTGTGCAGCAGCCATTTCCACAGCCAACCTCAATATACATATAAGTTGTGCTATTTTTAGCTGCCTGTACGCCTGCCTGCCAAAAGTCAATATATGTACATAAAAGCATATATAAACATAAACACATAACGAAGTTATACATAAGCCTATATATAGCCATGCCAGAGCAGCAGCAACATAATTCACTTCCATTGACCTAATTTGTGGGCAAAATCAAAACAAACATACTTCCAGGCGCTGCAATGTTAAGAGAGCGCGTCTGCGCTGTTAAGCTCTCACGCTCTTAGTTGTGCTCTTTGTTGAGGCTGTTAAGTGCGCGCTCAGTTTTAACAGCGCTGTTAGTGATAGGGGCCGCTGTTTTTGGCCCAGTTTTTTCAAGTTAACAGCGCCACAGCTCTGACGCTGCCACTTGTATGTATGTACACGGCATATGCCGGGCCAACGGCGCTTGCTACCCCTGCGGGGTCACACACACACCTAGACACCACTGTACATGGCTTATATATGCCCAAAATTCTATATACAGTTGACCTAATTTCGTATTTGTCCTTACACAGCTGTTCTGGTTTCTGCTCTGCCTTTGCCTTTGCGTTTTTATTTGTATTTTGGTTCGTTTGATTGCCGGAGTGGGTGTATTTTTTTTTTTTTTTTGATGGTTTGGGGTTGTTTATGCTTTTGGCCCGTAAGACGGCAACGCACAAATGGCTGAAAAAACCCGTAGAAAGCAAAGTGGAACTTTTATTTATACAAAGCACGTAGTGCTTTATATGGTATATATATATATGTGTGTGTGTGTGTGTGGGAGTTTCGGCTGTCAAGTAAATTTTCATTGAATATGAAAGATATAAGGAAATTGCATAGCATAGGGAAACCCGATAAGGCCGTTTGCAGCTTTGTGCCAACAAATTGCGCCAACTTGGATAACATCTTGCAAAAAAAAAAACTGGTATATATATATTTTCCACAAGATATGCTTATAAATATGTATGTAGTAGCATGTGCAGCTAGATTAACAGATATTGTGTAAGCCTAGTTCTGGCATAAAAATTTTACTCAAACCCTTAAGCGTTTGGGAAAAGCAGTTTTTCTTATTTGAACTTGAAATTGATATGAGTAGCTGGAGTAGCTGAACACGACTAGGGTTTCCTTTTGGCTAAGCCAACTACCTGTATTTGTTTATATTAAGTTTTTGTTATAAAGCTTTGTAGGGTTTTTCAAGTGGCTTCATATTTCTCTTGAAGTTTTCAAAGCGCTTGAAGTTTTAGGTAAATAGTTCTTTAGACAAGAACAAACACAAGTATCAAAGCAAACTATTATGAGGATGTAAACAACGTTGAAATCGTTGCAGTCCTTTAATTTGACGGGTTTGGCTGCATACAAAGGGAACAGAGGTGGGCCTTCTTCATGGGAGTAACGAAGTTAGCAGGAGGTGATGCCCCCTAATTACTCTGAATTTATAGAAGGGTTAGCTGCACTAAAGCGACTATAGAATTTAACTTTAATTTAATTAACCCAAATACGATTTAGATGTTTTAAGAATGCCCTATACTTCTCAAGAAGTTAAAGGAATAAAAGAAGAAGAGAATATTTAAAAAAATATTATCCAATTGTTCCACTTATTAGAAAAAAAATTGTTTGTTAAACTAAAAACTCATTAGTACTCTCGAAGCAACAAAGCAAACAGGTAGCAGAGCCCCTTTTTTTAGCCTATATAGCTTATATATATAAAAAAGGTTTAGGTGCACTGAAGCGACTATACATAGAATTTAACTTTAATTTAATTAACTCAAATACGATTTAGATGTTTTTTGGAGGCCTTATACTCCTCAAGGAGTTAAACGAATAAAAGAAGGAGAAGAAGAGAAGAACTATTTTTAAAAATGTTATCCAATTGTTCCACTTATTACAAAAAAATGGTTTGTTAAACTAAAAACTCACTAAAATTCTCGAAGCAACAAAGCATACAGGTAGCGGAGCCCCTTTTTTAACCTATCAGCTTATAAAACTATTTTTTGATTACCTCTCCGATTGACTTCAAATTTGTACCGAATAAAGATTTCGACGTGACTGACAGAAAAGGGTTTGTCATATAAACGGCATTTTAGTAAAACAGCAGGAGGTAGCACCCCCTATTGAACATAGCCGCAATCATAATAAACGTTAAATTTTGAACTTATTTTTGAAGCTTAAAAAAGTAATAGCAAAGATGATATATGATTGAGTAGAGCCAAGCCAACAGGGTGTGGAGCCCCCATTAAAACAATTAATTGAAGAATGCTAAAATTTGTATTGATAAAATATTTAAATGCTGTGCTACAAACAGGGTTACAAAAGCATCTAAAAATTAAAAAAAGTTATATTGAGTTGAGTAAAGCAAGGCCAACAGGGTGTGGAGCCCCCATTAAAGCTATTAGAAGAAGAATGCTAAAATTTAAACTAATACAGACTTTTAATGCAGCACAGTAAAAAGAGAGTGTAGCGCATTTAAGGACTCCAAAAAGTGATATAGAGTTGAATAGAGCAAGCCAACAGGGTGTGGAACCCCCTATAAAACACTTAGTTGAAGAATACTTTAATTTGTATTAACAAAAAGTTCTCAGAGAGTGCAGCAAACAGAAGGTCTGCGCATTTAAGGAATACAAAAAGTGATATAGACTTCCGTAGAGCAAAGCTAACAGGGTGTGAAGCCCCCATTTAAACACTTATTTGAAAAATGCTATAATTTAAATGAATACAAACTTGTAATACAGCACAGCAAAAGAGTCTATCGCATTTAAGGTCTACAAAAGTCCTTGCTGAACTTGGCACCAATTTTTTGCAACTTTTATCTCACTGCATTTGTGGGTGGCGCCCCCTATTGAACACATTCAGCTGCATATTATCTGTTGAACTTGAAACAAGTTTTTAAAGCTTTTAAATACACAGCAGCAACAGCATAGCAGTTGCTTATGACCCAGTTAATAAAGGCCATATGTAGGTCTGCAGGATGCTCCAACCAAACAGCTTAAGTGCAGCAGATACAGCTTTATTTATTGTAGAATTTTCTCATTTTGCTAGACTTTGCTACAAACATTAAACAAGGATTTGTTTTGTGGACAGAAAAGGGGAGTGCTTGAGAGCTGCAAATAAACGTATAATATAAATAACCTTTGCTATAAGAACACTTACTTATATACACAGATCAGACGCACAAGTGGCGCCACCAAACGGCGGGTGTGCTCAAGAAATAGAAAAAAAGGCACAAAATTGTTGTGCTCAGCAAAAAGCTGGAGTTATAGCTGGAGCTGAAGCTGGAGCACAAAACAGGGATAGCTCTGCTCCGTACCTTCGCCAAACTGCCCCAAACAAGATACGCATTATTCCTACCATTTCCGCCCATTTATGTTGTCTATTTATGGGTAGCTCTGCCTGTCAGCCTTTAGGCCTGCTGCCCTGGCCGCCTGTATTTTATTCCTGTCTACCCCCCGCTGTGCTGCGCCAGCGTCGCCGCCGCCTCTGCCTGTTGGCGCTAAATCAGAACATAGTGCGGTAGGAAATGAACAGCCATTGTGTAATGCTGCCTGCTGCTCACAGCACGTCAAAAAGATGGAGTCCTTTGGGTTGGGGGGGCGCGATGGCGGCGGCGGCGGCTGTTTGCTTTAAATGCCAGTTGGAGTTTTCTTGGTTTATGCCATCTTTGGCTGCTGAATTTGCTTTATGGCACAGAGACAGTGCGACCGACACACGGCACGTTGGCAGTGCCGTCAGTAAATGGCTTTGTTTCATTAGTGGAAAAGCAAGCGCCATTTTCCTACACTGGCTGTCATTAGAAGCAACATAATTAACACACACAAACGCAGCAAAAAGTATAACACACACAAACACACACACATACACATCATACATAACTCAAGCTGCTTTAATTTACTTTTGGATTTGTGTAACTTGGCAGGTGGCAACGTCATAGCTGAAGTGTTGGCCTGGTGATGCGGGTGTTGTTGTTGTTGGCCGGAACGTAAGTGCCACGTTGGGTTGGGTTTTCGCAAGCCTGTCAAGAAATTGATAGCCAAAATGATTTCTAACTTGTTTGCGCATTAATTGAAAATAATTGAAGTCAAAAGCAGACTTTGTTTGACTGTTTTTCTGTGCACATTAAGTATACGCCATGCTGGCACTTTAGCAAAACTTTATGGCAACAAAACGTAAACAGAAAGAGAGAGAAAGCGAAAAGCCTTAATAACTGCTAGCAGCTCTCATTAGTACAAGTCTAAATACAAAGTTTTAGGTTTAATTTAATTTTATAAGCTACAATTGCTGTGTTTAAGCCTTTACTGCTTGTAGCCATAAAAAACAAGGCTTACACGTAATTTAGTTGCTTTCAGCTAGCAGTTGAGCTTGCTGCTGCATTCTGAAGCTATTTTAATGAGTTTAAAATTTAATAGTCGATAAAGAGACTTTTATCGATAAATTATATCGATAGATCTTTAACATTTATTCCAGTTTAAGCAGTTTTTTCCATTTGATTAGGTCAAAACGTGACACAATTTATGCTTAATGAGCTTGTTTGTGATTATAGGGCAAAATTAATTATATTTCATTAATTATTTTATTTCAATTACATTTAAAAAACAAATTCCCGCAAATTAATTTTCGCTTAATTTTAGTGAAAGTGAAACTGCTCAAAACATAAAATATTAAGGAAATTCAATTTAAAACAACTCACGTTTAATCAAAATGAAAAGGTAGCATTTTTTGAAGCACTGCCAATTTTCACATCCGCCAAGCTTGGTATTTGCTATACTTCCTGGTTTGGGCCTTCATTTCGAAATCCCAGTCTGAAACTGTTTAATTTATTTTAGCCTTCTTATTGTTGTTGTTGCGATTGGCATGTATTATGCTTATCATGTGACGCATATCAACGACAAAACGAGTCACATTAATAAACCTGTTTAGTTACACACACATATACGCACATGAGTTTATATACTCACACACAACACACACACACACACACGTTTAAGGCCATGCATATTAATATGCCAGGCACAATTTCAACCGCAGTGCAAACAACAGACGCACCGCCAACACACTCACATCTGGCACAAATGGCGGCATTTCTATGTGTGTGTGTGTGTGTGTGTGTGTACATACATATTTATTACCTGCTTTGTAGCCAGGATATGCGCTATATCCTGCTTGGCTGGCTGGCCGCAAACGAATTATTGCGCCACTAATTGCATGGAGTTAAAACGAAAAGTGTGTAGCTCTTACACCCCTCTGCCGCTCTCTGACTCTCAAAATGGCTACTCTCACATATATACACTCAAGGCTATGTGTGTGTGTGTGCGTGCGTTAACAATTTGCGTCGCTTATGGACCAAGTTATTTATGTTTATGATTACATTGCGGTTAGCAACTTTCACTTTCACACTGCTGCGCGAATGGCTGCAACAAAAAGCAAAGCCAGATAAAGCAGGCATCAAAAGCAGAGCAAAAACAATTTGGCTTAAGTTTTGCTGTGCGCTTTTTTTGTTCGTTTTTCGTTAATTTATTATACACTTTTTGGGTTATTTTCGGCTTAAGCTTGCGAAAAACACTTGAAAACGCAATAGAAAGGCAAAAGTGTTAGGGGGTTAGGCTAAGAACGATTAGAGAGTGGGTTGGGGGCTCTAATCGAGGATATTATAGATAAGGTTGGAGGATCTTGACAATATATATTTCTTTATAACCTACCTGGAGGTTATTATAGATAAGGTTGAAGGATCTTGACAGTAAATATTTCTTTTTAACCTATAATATGTCAAAACCATTCTTAAGCAAATCTTATTGATATTCATAGTTTAGCCAACTTTTTAAACCAAGACAAATTTCTCTTTATAGAATTGCCCTGAAAATTTTGAAATTCTAATTTATATCTTAGTGAAATTCATAGATTACCCAAAAAAAAATTTTATTCTCTATATGAATTGCCCTGAAGACTTAAACAAAACCACTTTTTTGTAGCTGCTCTCTGCTTCAACCCAGCTTTAATGTTGCAACCAAATTTGCCTAGTGCTTAAAAAATGTAACCTAATAAGTTTAACTTAAGTTAGTGGCCTCAAAAGTCAACTCTTACAAATATTTCAACATTATAGAACAAGAAAAATCCGCTTTAGCTGTCCAGAAAAACTTCATGACACCATAAACACGCCTAATGCAAACCCACCAAAAATTACGCATACGCCTCTTGAACAGCTGAATTTTTTACACGCTCTATTCCTTGGCGATTGCTTATGAAAAATTGTTGCCTTTCACAACTTTGCCTTCTGGCATATGCATCTCAGTTAGACTCAGCATATTTTTTTTTATACCAAAACCCACCAAACTTTTCGAACAAATACAAACAAATCAAATGCCCACTGCCTTTGCCGCCGCCGGCTTAGCATCCCAGTCTATATATCAAATACCCAAATAATGGCCTAAATATACATACATCACTTGGCCAACATAACTCTCGAGCGCAAGTTGTAAACAAATCGTTAATCATTTGCCCACAAGGACACACACACACACACAGCTGCGCCCCAAGTGTACAAAGTTTTTGGTTATTTTTATTTGATAGCCAGGATACGCTAACTCGAGTCTATATGTAGCTGCCAAAAGCCGAAAACTCAATTTTAATTTGTGCAGCGCCAAAGCCACACAAGGCCAAAGCGCAAACGAGTAACAAGGACGCAATCAGGCCCCAAAAACTATGCTGCATGCCACATAAAAACCCCGAAAAAAAAAACTAGGCCAACAGCGCAGTCAACGTTGACGTTACTGTCTAACCTTCAACATGAAACGCAGCATAACTGCAGGCGCGCTTTCTTGCAACAAAAGTCGACAACCAAAAAAAGTTAAAAAAAATAACAAAACACAAAATAAAAAAAACAAAATCAACAAAAACAAAGCATGTCAAGGCTTTGGGTAAAGCTGCTGCACCGCACGCCGCGCCTGTGCTGCGCTCTCAAGGTGACGACCTAGTATATAGCAAACGGTTAGTGTGACCAGAGCTTTATATACGCTGTATACGTATACACTGCAATTGGCACACGTGCGCTCGGTAAACTCGGCTACGCTTCGTTTATGTACACGCGCCACAAGGACATATAACATGGCCAAAGCCACGTTATCAGTAGTGGCAGCAGCAGCAGCACTCCGGGAATGCAGCTCGTGCGGCATCGTTTGATGTTCGTACAGAGGCCAGTTTGCAACCAGCCAGTTGCATTGTCCGCACCACTACAGTCGCATTTCACACCGGCCCGGCACCGGTTCGATTCTCTCTCGACGCGCATTTCACACCGTTACGTTACTCGCGCCATGCACACCGCTGTCGCCGCATTAAACTACTACGTGGAGCGCTGTGACTACGAAGCGCCGGCGGATGTGGCATATAGCGGCGCCAGCGAAAGTGAGGCCAGCGATGGCGGCCGTCGTTCCTCATCCGTTTCCGTTTCATCGCGTTCCCGCTCCGCGTCACCAGCATACACAAAATGTTATAAACGTCAAGTATGTCAAACGCCAAAAGTTCACCACATATCCCCTATAGATATAATAATAATATTATTATAACACATTCTTATCAATCTGTCTGTTTTTATCTCTTTGCAGAAAAAATTCCGTTGTACCTGGAAAGGCTGCAATCACGTTGAATACATACAGTCAAAAATTGAACATCACATAAGATACAAACATTTGGGGTAAGTTCAAAGTGAAATTCACAAAAACACACACACACACACAGTGACTTACTATACACATATAAGTAGGCGTCCTGTGAGGCAGCAAAGCTTTGTGCTTTTGCGTCAAGTGTATTAAAGTGCTGAGGGTCCTTGAAGGAATGTGCAAGAGCCAGAAGCAGCAGCAACAGCAACTAAAACAACAATAAAGAGCAGCAAGTGGGCTTGCTTTACCTTGACTTAGCAATCCACGGAACTGGGCAACAAACAAAAACAATACGAAAAGCTGCACAGTGGGACCCAACTATATAAAAAGAATTGTACAAAAAAAAATGTGCTCAAGTAGCTTTTGATTGACGTGCGCTTTGATCTTAAAATAATTAATTGACAGTGTTGATTTTTTTTGATCCTGAAACTTAGAAGCAGGTAGGGGAGACAGTGGCAGTTTTTGTCAGTTTCAAGTAGAGCTTGAAGCATTTTTAGAAGAATTTTTTTTAGATTTCTAACAAATATATTTATAACTTAAAAGAAGTCCTGTATACATGAAGTAGTCTAGCAAGGATTAGCCTCAGGGTTGAGCCCATAGTGCTATATCAATCATAGTGTTGCAATCAACTCCTTAATTGCAACTGACCCACTGTGCTAAATTAACTGTCATATTATGCTATAGTGTTGCAACCAACTCTTTGCTTACAACTTATTTGCTAAGTCAATTAGGGTATTCACGCTTGCTCTTGCGTTGAGTAGCTTAAAAGTTGCACAAAAACTCAACAGTCTAAAGCGTAAACGACCTTTTTGGTTATTTTATGAATTAAGTTATTGTGTTTGAGATATTCCTGTTAAGATTTGGCGCCTAAACAGCCCACGCCATTTTGGTATTGTGTCTGGCACTTAAAAGTAATGTTGAATAATAATTTTTGTTTGAAAGCTGTATAAAATAATGCAGCAAATTTGATCAAATGCACGAAAAAAAAAAATGGAAGCTATATGAAAGATAATACAAATTTTGAAACACAGGATTTTCAATTCAATTTATTTCATGATTTTGATTTATTACATTTCACGCGATTTCTAATATAGAAAATTTAAGAGTTTATGTTGTATGACTGCAAAATTTACAATGATAGGATTATGCTATAAAAGATTATTGAAAAATATACAAAAATAGATTAAAAAAATTAATTGCTTAAAATCTAATTAAAAACTAAAGAGGAATTGCCCAGATCATTGGGTTGAGATATGTTGAGCTGCAAAATATAAGGGAAAATTTTGATAATTTGAAATTGTGATAGGCGCTGGGGTCTGTCTTCCAATAATTCAGTTTTTATATAATATAAGCCGATCTTAGCATAAAACCAGGGATAATTGAATATCATTTCCTGGATTTTGTTTTGAAGCAGCTGCATCTTTTTTAAATGGCACTTTGCGGCATCAGTCCATGCAAATTATGAATGGGAAAATCAATCTGAACATTAACAATTTATTTTCCAAGTCCAATCGCCAGTTTCTGTTAATGAATATTATTCACATGATATTAAGTAGGCAATGCAATATGAATATGCTTTTTGTCGATATTTTTTATGTACTCTGCGGATTTAAGTTTAAAAAAAAAGAAGAAAAAAATCACAAAAGGATATGTTTGAAGATATGTTGATCAAATTCTCGACCGTGTTAAATTCATTGAATCATTGCTGAAAACTGAGCTAGAAGTAGTGTGGTTGAAAAATAATTGGCAAATTCTGTAAAAAAAAAGGCTAAATCGAAACATAGTTACAAATTTCGTAAACTTAGGGTATCACATTTTTCAAAACTTGTATTTAGTGTATTGCGTTCATGAACATTCCACAGCCACGTTTAAATAGGAGTTGCCCCCAAACACTGTACAAGCGCCAAGTTCTTTGTTTGTAAATAAAAGACGGATAAATTGTAAAAATGCTAAATAATTTATTTTAAAAGCGCTAGGGGGTAAAAGTCCCAATTTGCTACTTCCTTAAGTATTCCAAACTTTAAGCAGTTCCATAAACCCAATATATTCGTGTAATTTTTGATACGTTTTTTTTGTTATTGCTTCAAGTTATTTTTATACACATACTAATCTCAGCATTCCAAAGACAACAAAAATTATACCCACTGCGCATCTTAAACGTAACCCCCAAAGTATATAAATTTTAATTCGCGCGTTTATTGCCGACCCTTGAGTCACTGTGCGCTGCTTAAAAACGCAGTCGCTGGGGCTGCACTCTGCGCTCTTCCAACTTAAAAACTAGAACACTTGTACATATAGTAAGCAGGTCACACATACACAGTCAACTACACGCACACCCACACCCACACACGTGTGACTTTTGCGTTGGCGTCGCTGCCGCCGTTAACTTTGCGCACCTGCATTTCAAGTTGCGCAGGGGTGGCGCTTAGAGGGAGCGTGTTGCTCCAACTGGCCTGATGACAACGAGTAGCGCTGCAATTTTGAGGCCAAGGTCCACTGTTGATTTCTAGGCTGATTTTTTTTTTGTTTTTGTGCTGCCCGCCCCCGACTCGCTGCTGCTCAAAGCTTAAGCTTTGACATTTGCCAATGTTTCCTATGTACAAATAGTAAATGCAGCAAGCTGCAAGCAGCGCTGTAGCGGCGACGCAGCAGAGATGTCAGCATAGACCGCCAGCATAAAATGAAAGACCATGTTTAGTTATTGTTTTTTTTTTCGTTTTGTTTTTGCATTGAAATTATTGTTTTCTTTTCTCATAAGTATGCATATAGTATCTATATATCTATATATAGTTATTATGTTTATATTTATGTATTTGTAGTATGCATTGTATGTGTTTGGTGGTGTTGGTGTTGTTATTCTTGTATATTGGCAAAAAACGAACAGCTTGACTACACTAAAAAGTACAGTACATATAAGTATGTTTATAATATACAGTATGTCAAGAAAGTGTTTTTACAAGAGGAAAAAACATAAAATTTTATGTTTGGTCGCAAAAATATATAGTTTTAGATAATTTTTTAGTAAAACAAAGTATGCAGTATGGTTAGTAACTTAATTTTAAACAACATAATACAAAAAAAAGGAGCATTAAACGTACTAACCTAACAACAAAAGACTAAAAACTAAAAATACACATTTTCAAGCGTGTCAAGAAAGTGTTTTTACAACTCTTTGGAATTCCTTGTGGTCGATCCCGTTACTTTTTTTTTACCGTTTTTTTGCATTCCTTGTTTCTACGAACTGTCTGCTATTGTGCTGACAATTTTGCTAGCCGTTTGCTAATGATTTCTACCTGCGATCAGTGTGTATTTGCAAGAAAACTATGCCCGGAAAAAGAGTTACATTTGATCACGCCCAACTGGTATATTACAATCACCAGATTGGAAAAACCGTCCCACAATTGTCAGAAATGTTTTGCCTAACTAGGCAAACCAATTACAACATTTTAAATAGGGCCAACAAGGAGCATAGGCTGGAAGCAAAGGTGGCATGTGGACGGCCCCGAAAAATTACAGACAGGGAGGAGCGGAAAATAGTGAGGAAAGTGGGAGCAAATCCTCGAATTTTCACTAGAGCTATTGCTACCGAGCTTAAGGACGAGCATGGCAATGATATTTCTCACAAAACCGTGCAACAATTACTTAATCGCTATGAGTACACGTCAAGAGTAGCTCGTAAGAAGTCTTTGCTTTCTAGTGTAAACATAGAAAAGCGGCTGTTATTCGCAAAGGAGCATTTGGAGAAGAGCTCCACATATTGGGATGATGTTTTATTTTGTGATGAAACAAAAATTATGATGTTTTATAACGATGGAGTCTGGCGGAAGCCCCTAGCAGCGCTGGAAAATAAAAACTTAATCCCAACCGTAAAATTTGGAAAACTGTCGGTGATGGTGTGGGCATGCATATCCCGCCAAGGGGTTGGAGAATTGGCATTTATTGACAACACAATGGATGCTCCACAATATTTGACCATTTTGAAATCATATTTGCCAAGTAGTGCCCGAAAATTTGGATTTTATTGCGACAACAGGCCTACTTTTAAATTTTATCAAGACAACGACCCAAAGCATAAGGCTCATATGGTGAAGATGTGGCTCCTCTTCAACTGTAAAAAAGTGATAGATACTCCACCTCATAGTCCAGACATCAACCCAATTGAAAATTTGTGGTCCTTTTTAAAGTAAAAAGTGGCCAAACGGAGCCCCAAAAGTCTAGTTGAGCTCAAAACCGCTATACAGGAAGAGTGGCAGAAGATTCTAGAGTCATATGACATGGAAAACCTAATTGATTCGATGAAACGTCGACTGGAAGCAGTTTGTGTTGCCAATGGTAGGCACACAAAATATTAAAATCTTTTAATTCACTTAGTATTAGTTGGTAATTTTAGTTAAACAAGAAGTGTAAAAACACTTTCTTGACACTCCTAAAAATGTGTGATTTTAGTTTTTAGTCTTATTTTATCCTTTTTATGCATTGAATGCAACATTTTTTTTTATTATATTGTTTAGAATTAAGTTACTAACCATACTGCATACTTTGTTTTACTAAAAAATTATCTAAAACTATATATTTTTGCGACCAAACATAAAATTTTATGTTTTTTCCTCTTGTAAAAACACTTTCTTGACATACTGTATATACGTATATGCATTTAAATATGTATTCAATCTATACTCTTTCTCTCAGTGTGTGTAAATATATTGCAAGATGGAAATATTCAAATGTATATCAATAATAATAACTTGCAGTACACACACAAATACATATGTAGTTTAACATTTTATTTTGTAGCATGCAGGGATACAAAACGAAACTAAAATCTGAAGCAGCTTAAAACATTCGATTTTGCCAAAAAATAAAGAGAGACTTAAATTAGAATTTAGAACGAAGATTCTTTGTCTAGGTAAAAAATTTAAAAATTAAGCAAATAAACTGCCCCAAGACATTTTTTGCGCTGTTTTATGAGAACAACTTATTTCCGAGTATTCGATTTTCTTCTAAAAGTTTGTTTCTCAACGTCTTAAAAAACTTCAAGTTTCGCTTTGGCTCCCTGATAGCAACTGGTAAACGCGTTTTGGCAGGCTGGCAGCAAATTATGAGCTTGGGATGATGCGTTTTATTCAACACAAATCTGTCTTGCACTTTAGTATAATGTATTTATAAATATTTTTTTGTGTTTTGTATGAAAAATTTGAAAAAACTAATACAACTAAAATAATGCGACATACACATACATAAAACTTAACTCGAACTTTTACACTTTACACTTAACGAACATATAAATTTAATCTCAGATGCAGTTTGCTTTCGACAATTGGTATACATATAAATAAACTTATAATCTACAAAATGTATGAGCAATTGATAAATTTGAAAAACTAAATTACATAAATATCGCGTTTTAGCATTTTAAAAAAATTGTAAAATTGAAACTAGTTGGAGGTACATGAAACAATTGAAATACAGTAATATGTGACTTTAATTATTAAATTAAATATATATATATATAATATAATATAATATAATGCATGTGGGTTGGTTTTGTTCAAAGCTTTTTTAAACTGCATTTCAACTAAGAGACTTTAAGCTTAACGGCTAGTACTAGAGTTACAGTTATTGTTACTGTTATGACGATTATTGTTATTACATACACAGTACATTTAAAAACTTTTTATTCTAATGGCTAAAATTAGCTTATAAACAACTACATTAGTCTGCCTTGTTGATTGTTGTCTACATTCTCATTGTTGCGGATATTGTTGCTGTTGCTTCGATTTTTCTTTTTTTTTGTGATATAAATTTTTTTAAGTGTACATACAACAAATGCCTAGCACATACAACATTGGGAAGAGTTTCGAGTACATACGTGTATAAAATGCGGAATCACGAGTACATAAAATAATTTACAATTTTGCTTTTAAAAGTCTAGCATTAAATAAATAAATAAATTTGGGGTTTGCGGGATTTGTAAGGTTTAACAGAAAAGAGCAAAACAAAACAACAAATTGTAAAATAGAAGCATTCGTAAAAATCTAAGTCCTGATAAATTTTTGCAACATATATATTTTCACTCAAACTGAGTCTTAGTGTGGATGTATAAGTCCGTGTGCTATATCCATAGCTGCATCGCCCATACCATTGACATTCAGGCCGCCGTTCAGCATGCTAGTAGCTACATAAAGCAGAGAATTAATAATTTTAGTATGTCCATAGAAGAGACACTTTTTAGATTTATAGCATAGCTTGACTACCTACAGTTACGCGTGACCTGAGTGTCCATCTGCGTCCAGTACTGTTCAGATGGGCTCTGCGTGCTAGTTCCCGGCGGCGCTTGCACCGGCGCCCCCGTGTACCGAAAATACGGATTCTTAAGATCCAAAGTATTGCTAGATGATATTAAAGTACCCTCAATATGCAGATCTATGGTAACATCATACGACTGTCTGCGATTAGCCTCCAATAAGACGCGTCCCGTCAGCGTCTGACCTTGTTTAATAAAAATAGGCATGGGCAGCAAACAGCGCACCTGATACCAATGCGTTAGCGGCGCTGTGGGCGAGGTGGATAGCCAAACGTTCTGGCTGCTGCCGCTGAATTCCACATCAAACCAAAATGCTAGGCCATGGCAGATGCCCGTTTGCAATATGTGAAACTCGAGGGGAATATCTGTGAAAAATCACAAAATGTGCTTAGTATAAAGTTCAAACAGCAAGCTTTGACTTTTTATAACTTACCGATTACATGCAAATCATCCTCCTTATCGTTTAAAAAGTCACACACATGGCGCACCGACTTGGCCATGCATATACGTATATCAAAAGTGTCTACAATCGGCTGACGGAAGTATTCTTTCATGCCCTCCTTATGCAAGGTGGTCAAATCGACGCCATGGAAAGTCGATTGATACCAAAAGTTAGCTTTGTTATATTGCTCAGAATAAAGTGACTCATCGGAGAAGGGTGCTATATGTAAATCTCCATGAGTGGGAAACATTTTGCCCTGAGGCTTAAGCCATTTACGCGCATGCAAATAGGTTTCCAACATACGTTCGTTGTAAAGCATATAGCCCATGGGCTCTGATATGATAACATCCACCTTTTCAGGCAGTTCAATCTCCTCGATTTTGCCGGGTATCACAGAGATCTTATGTTGCACATTGTTGGATTCAACCAGCTGCTGCGCATATTGAGCCATATTGGAAGCCTCAATAGCATATACCTTAGCAGCGCCTGCCTGCACGGCAAAGAATGAGAGTATGCCTGAACCGGCGCCAACGTCCAAAACAATTTTGTCCTAGAAGGGGCATACAAATAGAACGTGTTTAGCTTGTTTCGCTTTAGCGCTTGCAACCCTTAGTTAGTTACCAGAAAATCAACTGAGTTATTTAAAATGGCGCGTTGATAGGTGCTTGTTCTAACATAGTCCTGCATCATGTTCTGCTGCTGACTGAGGTAGCCATAGAATTGAAAATACTGTGAGGCAGAGGATTCCTCAGTGCGCTGTGAGAACACAGATTTCGGCCTTAAATGCTTAACATCCTCCACCACCTTGCGAAACAGCTGCTGATCCTGCTCGCTGGCAAATCGCAGCACCAAATTGTCCGACTCTAAAGTAACCGCATAACTTCTTCTGCCCATTTGCGCTGCATCCGTATCGGCCGAAATCATATACTCCTTAAGCACGTGACCATGATCGTTGTCTTTTGTGGGATGACAAAGAAAAGTTAATTTATGGTTTTTGGATATTATAGAAGGCACTCACCCAGCACAATGCGCAGCACAACACCTTGGGAATCATAGCTACAGAGCAGCGTACAGCTGCCCTTGTATTTATTGCTAAACTCAAGTTTTTGTTCATCGGCTATCGTGCTAATTACGACGCCCGTAAACTGGCAATTGCTGAGTGGACAGAGCGCGGCTGCCACTCTATTGACGCTGCTGCTGCTGGTATATTTATTGTTTTGCTCTAGGCGACTGGAGGACATTTTCGTCGACTTTTAGTTAGATTAGTTCTGTTAGCGTAGGAAAAGGGTTAATCACAATGATTTACGTTTTAATTGACACTTATAAATGTTGGCTGAAATATACAGACAAGCACACACACAAACATGCACACAACACACACACAGATGCCCAAGCGAGACTCTTGCGACGCGCAAACTTTTTTTTTTTTGCTTTCGGCGGCAGCAAAAATTTTCCACAACAAAATGACGACCGCTTTGTTGTTATTGGGCGCTTAAAAACTTAATTAATAGGCGCGCTGGCTCGTATAGGCAAACTTGCAATTTATTATTAAATTATTAAAGCGGTCGCTTAGCACAAAAACGATCGATTTTTGTTGATTTCGTATTGATTTCGACCAAGAACGTGCGTATTTTTTGCGAACATTAAAAACAGTGTGTACACAGCATGCGCACGTCATAAATGCTATCTCTTGCGCAAAAAACAGCATGGTAGCGCTTAGCTGCTCGCACCTCAAGACAGCTGTGTGTGGTTCGTGAGCGAACCAGTTCGCGCGGTGCTGCCAGCTGTGCGCAATAAGTGGCCACACTGCGCAGCGCATATTTATGCATTTGATATTTATTGCAAGCGGAATATTAAGCAACTTGAAATTAATAACTTGAAATGTTTTTAATTATGCGTTTGCAGCAAAAAGGCCTGCAGTGACGATGAGCACGAAGAGGAATTTTATTATGACACGGAAGACGACGACGATGACGAATCTGTCAAAACGCCTAGTCCAGCATCTCCACCCACACTCAGCCATCGGGACATGGCACGTCCCTGGCACGAGAATCCAGAGATCCAAAGAAAGTTTGTTGACGATTTTAAGTAAGTCTATTTTTGTAATGTTTATAGGTATGTTGTGGTATTAATGTTATTTACTTTGTACACAGACAAGGACGCGCTATGACTTATTACCACCAAAAGCAGCAGACACCGCTACTACACCGCTCCATGCATCTCAGTAACAACAACAACAATGGCACACACATCACAAGCACTCAGCAACAGCAATTGCACAACAACAATACCAGCTGCATGCCCACATCGCCATTGGTGCATAACAACTACAATTGGCCAGCAAATTCTGCAATTACAGTGACCACCGCCGCAGCCGCCGCCGTCACAGCGACGCCGCCAAATCAACACCAACAGCAGCAGCAGCACCATCACCCACATCACAGCTCGGGCTCCTCACTCAAACATACACGCCCATCGACACGTCCGTCCCATTCGACAGCGCCATATCCATCACCCACTTACGGCTACCAGCATCATCATCATCACAATTATAGCAACAGCGGTAGCGGCAGTGGTAGCAGCAGCAGCAGCAGCCCGGTCATACACAGCAACAACAGTGCCAACAATATGTTGCAACAATTAACGCAGCAGAATGTTACCGTCACTGCGCATCATAGCGCCAACAACGGTGGCAATCAGCAGCAACAGCAACAACACCACCTGACCGGCGTGACCATCACGCCGAATTACCATCCGTCGCAGCAGCAGCAACAGCACATGCGCGGCCAGCAACAGACAACTGCCAGCAACATGGTTGCAAATACGCAGAACGTGCCGCTGCAACACGTAGCCGTGCAGCGTGCGGTCAATGCGTCCACATCAAACTCACCGAATCGACGCACGCGTGGCGAAAATAAGAAATGCCGAAAAGTATACGGCATGGAACGCCGCGATCAATGGTGCACACAGTGCAAATGGAAGAAGGCTTGCAGTCGTTTTGGCGACTGAAAGCGGCAGAAATCGTCGACGGAGGCCATGAGCACTACCGGCTCCGCGACGACTAAAATAGCAACAACAACAGCATCAGCAGCAACAGCAGCGTTAACTACAACAGCAACAACAACAGCAACCAAGTTGACAACAACTGTGGTCAGATTGGCAGCCGAAGTAGCAGCGGGCAAACAGCTGCCCGCCTCCTTAACCATCAAAACCAATAGGCGCTATGGCGGTAGCAGCAGCAGCAACAACAGTAATACCAGCAGCAGCACTGGTTTGCCGCCCATCAGCGGCGTAGCCACCTCTGTTATTGTGGCGCCCATTTCGGCAGCTGCCACACCACCGCCCACGCCCTCACCCAGCTCCAGTTGCTCGTCCAGCTCTGGCTCGGTGTTGGGCGACAGCGTTGCTGCCTATGAGCAACAAGTGGCTGCTGCCAATGGGCTACTGGCCTGGAGCCGTGCTACCAGCCAAAAGCTACTGGTGCCCGCTAGTAATGAAGATGATGCCGCCGACGCCGCCAATCACTCGCTGCTGCTGCCGTCCGAGCATCAGCAGCAAGCAGTGCTGCTGCAATGTTAAGCGGCGCAGCTGCGTATTTGTTATTGTTGTTGCGTGCTATATACAATATGCCGTAGAAGATGAAGAAGAAGAAGCAAACAAAATATGGTCTCTTTCTTATTTACTCTGCATTAACTGTGCACACCCTAAACGTAACGTAACATTATAAACGTAACGTAACGTAGCGTATTCGTTACTGTTACTGTAAACGTAACGATAGCGGTAACTGTAACTGTATCTCTTTTGTTGTTGTGCTGGTGTTGCCACTGCCGTGCAATATGATGTTCTGGCAACATTTGCGCTGGGCAACATTTGCAATTTACAATAATTATTAAATATTATTATTATGCATAAATACATATATATATATATTTATTTTAAAAAATGACTTTGTTAAATTTTATGTTAAAGAATAATGCAAAAACAAACAAAAAGAACATGGCAAAAACAATTGCCAACAATTTTTTTTATATACAAACAAAAAAACACACAACATACAATTAATATATGTATATACATGAGTACTATATATATATATGTGTATTAAACATAACGAAAAACAAAAAATGAACTAAAGCAAATATACATTTGATTTTTTTTTAGTTTTAAGGCTCTAGTAAATTTTTTTCATAGTATTAAGTACAATTTTTGTTCTACTTCTTGCTCTAAACTACAAAAAAAAAAACAAAATGAAAGTAAAAAAAAAATAAACAATTACCCACAAAAAAGCAAATCAAAATGAATTACAAAAGCAAGCAAGCAAAATATTAAGTACATACATAAACACAATATGCATATAGAAATATTCAAAGCGTTACATCTACATATAATTAAAGCAAAAACAAAAAACAATTACAATAATTATTTACATATACAAGTACATATATAAATTAAATAGTTAAATTACTTGCATATAATTCAATTTCAAAGCAGTTCAACAATTTGTATGTGTGTCTATACAAAAAAAAAACATAACGCTAAAAGTTAAGTATTAAATAAAATAAAAAGCAAATCATGCATACAAACTGTAAAGCGAAACATACATACATATTTAAAACTTAACTGAGGGATTCCCAGAAATCCACTCATCAAATATACTAGTTAAATAAGCAAACACATCTATAGAACAATTACCCCAGAAACCGCAACCAGCCCAACCCCAAAAAAAAAGAACCCAAAACCACATTAAACTGTATCATAAACTAAAACAATTTAAACTTAAAAATATGTAGTTAAATATATATATAAAAAAACGTCAAATCAAAAGCAGCTACCGTGAGTAAAAAAAAAAAACAAATTCTTTGGAGCCAAGAAGCAAAACTTTTCGAAACATGTTCAAATTCTCTATTAAGCTGATTTATATTTTCAAAATTTTATTCAATTATGTAATTAATTTTAAAACAAAACTAACTTTAAAACAAAAAAAAAGATTTAACTCTTTTTGCGTTGTGCAACTATTGTGAATTATTCAAATTACGGCGACGGCGGTGGCCCCAAAACAAAAGGGAAAAGGTACTAGACGACAAAGATGATAAAGATGTCACAAAAAGTGGGAGAACAGAAGAGAGAGAGGATTAGAAGTTACGCAAAGGAAACTAGTTTTGAGCAGGAAAGCAGAGCGAACTATGGGCAAAGGGAAATGCAAGAAAAATACACAAGGAATTTTTAACCAAATTGGAAGTACAAACTAAAATCTAGAATATGTATATAAATAAAAACATAAAAGAAAAAACGACAAAAAAACAGAAAAACAAAAAAATATTATGATGTTATATATGCAAGCAACGCATATATAGTTAATATGTATAAATAAATATATAAAGAGCGAATTGGAAGCGAAGGAAGCAAAGATTGAAGCCAGGATTGATTGATATGGGAAGTTGAAAATTATGAGCAAAATTATTTTGAAGTTAAGAAAAGAAAGGAAAATATATTGGCAGAAAACTGCAAAATACGATTATGAGTATTCAGAAAAAAATTGATGGAAATTTAGGTTTAGTAAATGCTGAAAGAAAGCCAGAAAAAATTTTGAAGAAATTGAAGAGATGTCAAGGATTTAAAGATTTGAAGTGCGAGAGCAGGGCAAAATGAGCGCAAAGAAATGTGAGCTGAAGTTTTTAACTTTTCAAACAATAACAAAAAATTTTATTGTATTTCTTGTAAAGAAACAAAAAACAAAACTTTTCTAGAAATAACATACATACATTGATGTTTTCCAAATCTCAAGTTTTCTACAAGAATTAAAAATAACAAATAAAAAAAAAACAAAAACAAACATATAAATTATGCAGGCACACATTTCTTTGAAATTGTTTGCCGTGATTTGAATGAAATTCATAATGGTGGCCATTTTTGTGTAATGCAAAAAAGTTTAACAAATTGTTTAAGCAAAAACAAACATTTTTACAAACGTATTTCGTTTTTTTATTATATATAAGTTTACAAACAAACAAAACAAAACAAAAAAAGAAAAGTGCAGCAACAACGTTTGTAGTTACACGTATATACATACAAATACATAAAAAGTAATTACGTATGTAAATGCAAAAAGCAACAATTAAAATGGAGAAATTACATGCATACATTTTACATTTGAAGTGACGTAACGTTACATGTAACGTAACGTAACGTATGTGTCGCCATTTCTTTTTTTTTATTGATTATCGAGTATGTTTATGATTATTATCATCATTATTATTGTTTTTCTTGCTAATGCTAATTTTCGTGCACCAACACACACACACACAAAAAAAAAACACACACTCTCTCACACACACACACACACACACACAGCCACACAAAGAAACACACTCGATTTTTTTCGTTGCGTTCTGGAAATTATTTAAATTTAAGTGATATTTTAAAGAAAAGATAAAAAAACTATCCATTATTGTATAATTATTGCTAATATTTCGTACTATTTTATGTTTATAATTATCAAGCAAAATTTTCAAAAAAAAAAAAAAACACTAAAATTCTTTTAAACAAATGGATCCTCAAAATGTCGTCGACAGCACTAAAACAAAAAAAAAAAGAAAACAAAATGGCCGATTTTTTGTGAGCCACACAAATACAATGCCAGAAAGTTATAAACAAATATGTAGAAAATTGAAATGTATCTACAAAATAAAGCAAAGCAAACTATTAAAAACTGCAACAGCCGTAAAATACTTCAAAATACTTTTGCAATTTTTATGTTTTATGAAAATACATTTTTTTTTCTTAAAAAGAAATTAATTGCAAACCATTACAACAACAACTAGCAACACTAGAAAGTACCACAACAACAGCAAGCAAACACCCGTTTTATTAAAAATATACAATTGTTATTTATAATTAAAAAAAAAACCAAAAAAAAACTTTACTCTTTGTTTTTATTTATTTCTTTTTTCAGTTTTTTTTAATTTCAGTTGGTCTTGAATATTCCTTTTTTTACTTCGTTAACTCTGATTTTTGGAGCTGTGACCGGAAATGTGAAATTTTTTGTTTAGATTTTAAAGCATTTTATAGATTTGGCTTTAATGCGAGTTAGGATGGAATTAGATTAATTCTTTATTTAAATTGCGGATTGCATCTATCAGATCAATTAGGATTTGTGCAAAAAACGAGTTATACAAAAATTTTGAATTTGAAAAATGGCGCTCAAGCTGGAGTTTTCAAGTAATCTACAAATATCGGGGATTCGTAAAGCCATTGCAGAAGTGAGCCAAGATTAAGGCAATAAAATAGTACAAAAAAATGTTTTTTTTAATAAATTTATTTAAATAAACCAAAATTCCGGGATTCTATAAGCATTTTCATTAGTGAACCAAAATTAGACAAGTATAAAAAAAGTAAAATTTTTGAAAATAAAGCTTTGAAAATATTGAAATTTTTAAAGTATTTTAATATTTATATTTAAATATTAGTGTTAGAAAAATTTTAATTTTGAAAAATAGTTTTATCAAATTTGGAAAAAAATTGAATCAAAAATTCAAAATAATTAAAATTTTGAAACTTTAAAAACTTTTCAAAATGGAACTTTAGATAAAAATTTAAAAAACGACAAATTTAAAAAAATGCTAATCTTGAGAAATATAAAATTTTCAAAAAATAAAATGGATTGGAAAATATTTAAATTTAAAAGTAATAAAAATAATTAAAAAATAAAAATTTGGGAGTATTTCAAACTTTTTAAAAACTAAATTTTTCTACTTGAAATTTAAAAAAAAATTATAACTGAAAATTAAAAAAAAAATTGAAATTTTGAAAAATTTTAGAAGGTTTAAATAATTCCAAAATTGAAAAATATAAATTTAAAAGTAATAAAAATAATTAAAAAATAAAAATTTAGAAGTATTTCAAACTTTTTAAAAATTAAATTTTTCTACTTGAAATTTAAAGAAAAATTATAGCTGAAAATTAAAAAAAAAATTGAAATTTTGAAAAATTTTAGAAGGTTTAAATAATTCCAAAATTGATAAATACGAACCTTGAAAAATAATTTAATAATAATAATTTTTGAAAAAACTAAATCTTTAAAAATAATATTTAGAAAACATTAAATTTTGTAAAGACTAAAATTTGGAAAAATTACATTTTTTTTAAGAGTTCAAAAAAAAATTGAAGAAAAAAATAATTTCGATCTATTCCATCTAAAAAAACAATTTTGGAAAACATTGAAACAAAATTTAAAAACAATTAAAATTAATAAAAAGTTAAAATTTTAAAGCATTTAAAATTAAAAAAAAAAAATTATTTAATATTTGAAATTAAAAAATAATTAAAATTTTAAAACATTTGAAAATTTGCTAAGAACGGGAAAATTGCAGTTTTGAAAAATACAAATCTAGAGAAAACAAAAATTTTTGAAAAAAGTATACCTTCAGAAATAATGTTTACAAAAAGTTCGATTTTATAAAGTTTAAATTTTGAAAATATTAATTTTTTTAAGATTAAAATTTATAAAAAAAAAAATCGTTTGATCTATTCCATCCAAATAAATCTATATACGTTATATGTTTTATTAAACAAAAGTGCTAAAAACATAGTTTTCAAAACTTTTTTATATTTAGCTTATTATTTTTAAGATATTTCATTTCATAAAAGGCAATGTTTTATTTATCAATAGGTTATTTTTTCAAATTTTTAACTCACTTTTTTTTTATCAATTTACTGATATTATTTACACAAATGTTTTTTTCAAGTTTTCGGTTTTCAGAACTCTTGGGAAAACCCATAACCCTTGCTTTACTTTAAATGTATTATGTACTATGCACTATCTCCATTATATATCAAAAATAGTAATTCTCAAAAATGTAAATGCCACAAAAGGAAATATGTTAGCAAAAAAAAAAGAAGAAAAATCAATGTAATTTAGGTACTATATATTATGTATAGATCAGTGTACGTGTATGTATGTGTAAGCAAAAGTTTAAGCTAAAAAAAATAAAAAAGCTAACTTAACAATACAGTTATGTATGTACTATGTAGATTGAAAAACTTATGATATTTCTTCTGATATTTACTGTATCAACGTTATTGATGTGTTAACAATAATTTAACCTACATAACTCTAAACACTCGAGAGCTGCGTTTCCGTTTCCGGAACTGCAAGAATCGAGTGTTTTTTACAATTAGGAAAACTCATCGGCAGCTGGCCAGGACTCTAAAGGAGCTGGCATAGCAAATGCTGGTACAGCGCGGTATGTTGCATCCACTAAGTATATAATAACTATATAATATACATATATATACAAATACATATATAGAGTATGTCTTAAACTACATATAGGCGATGTGTGTGTTCTGTTAATTTGAAGTTTGGTAAGCTGAAACCGATGTTAAATTGAGTGTCGTGATTTTAAGTACATACATACTTATTAACTTACTTAAAATATATATATATATATAAAAAATATAAATATATTATATACATATATACATATATATGAATAATATATGCATGTAATTGGTTTTTGACTAAGCTTATGAACAAGCTGGCCAAGGCGCTGCTGTCTCTGTGTGTGTGTGTAAGTGTGTGCGTTATGTTGTTGTGTAATTTTTCTAATTGGAAAGCGAAATTAGTTTTAAAAAAAAATTGCATTAAAAATAAGGCTGATTTATTTGACTTGTTCTTTTTTTATACAAACGTATTTATATTATAATAATAATAATGATAAATAAATGGCACGCACATTAAGACACAACAACAATACTGAAGCGCGCACACACACATGCGCAAAAAGGCGCTCGCAACAAAATGGCCGCCAGGCTTTGCATCATATCAGCAAATGAGTGCAGTTCTTTAAAGCATTTGCGGCTTAAGAAAACAAAAAAAAAAGATTTAAAAAGAAAAAACAAGAGAAATTAAGTACGAATTCCATTTAAAATTAAGTCAAATTTTTACCAAGTGCTCGCATTAAATTGTTTAATTAGTGTATCAAGCAAAAAAGACTTGCAAATCATTTATTTAGCTGCGTTTAAGACTCGCTACAACAAATATTTCACTAGATATTTCATTCTAAGAGGCATGTTTTTTTGAAGAAGAAGTCGAAAAGCGTCAGCAATGCAATTATTAAGAGTCGGACGTAAAATCGACTGCGATATACTCTTTACTCAACTGGGATAGTCTATAACCTTTTAAAAAAATTAATTTCCAAGTTTCCCTTGCTTCTATAAATTTGATCCAATATTCTAGAGCTATCTATTTTTTTTGGATAGAAATTGTTTTTAATGCAAATGTTTAATTTCATAGTTTAACTTTACGCTCTACGAAGTAATCTAAGAAGAAATTGGTTTTAATTTTTTGATGGCTATGTTCTTCTAACTGGGCTGAGAACCACTGTTGGAAAAAATCGAGTCTAGCTTTAGTAGTTATCTATTATAATGATCAATTTACTACATACTCGTATATCTTTTCTAGGCTCCAAAACGCTTTCTTCTGCTCGCTGAGTAAAGAGTACAAAAAAGTATTGCATAGTTTTAGGGGCGCCTTTCGCGTTGTTGGCTGAAAACATACAAATTAACGACAAATGTTGTGACTGACAGCAAGAACTGCTTAACACTGCCAACAACAACAACAAGAACAAAAATAACAACAACAAACATGCCAAAGCTATAACAATTAAACGTAAACAACAAACAAATTGTTTACATCATTCAATCATTTGCCTTTAACTAATAAAAGCTTTTACAACTTTTCATGCATTCACTTCAACTTGTCCAGCCATTAAAAAACACATTAAAGTCCTTTAAAAGAAAAATTCTATAGTAACAGTACTTATATATACTATATATAAAAAATAAAGCAATATGCTGTTTATACAATCATATGTGTTTGTTGTAGTACTACATAAAGAGCCACAAAAAAAACAAAGTTTAAACATTAAATGGCATCATACGCAATCATACACACACACACACAAACGCATACGCACTCACACATTTAAACTGACTGAAACTTCAAAAAAAAAAAAACAAAAACGTAATCATTTAACAAGTCTAAAGAGAGCGCACGCCATTGCAAAGAGAGCGCAAAAAGCACGCAAAGTTTGAGAGCGCAAAACGAAAATGGCGGCGCCGCTTAATTTAAGTGAAAACGTAAAATAATTTCAATAATAGTTTTTAAATAAGTTTTTCTACCCAAGTTGTTGTAACATTTTTACGATTTAACCTTATGATAATTGGCAAATACATATTTTGTAGCTAAAACTAACTTTAAACAAAAAAACCATGAAGAAGAAAAACAACAAACTAAAACTTAAAACAAAATGCGCGCGTTCAGTGCGAGTAGCTTTCAAATTTTCTTGAAAGTTAACTAAACAATTAATTATACATATATTTGCAAAAATTGGCAAAAAAAATTTGACAAAAAAACCACAAGATGTCTTCAAAATTGGCTATAAAAAATATATAAAGGAAAACTTTACTTTCACAAGACTTTGAACTAAGGGCAAAAAACAGTACCCACAATTCGGCATAAACATAAATGAGAAACAAAGAATTAACAAAATTAACAAAAATAAAAAAAAGAAAAAAAAAACAAATTAATAATTAATTGCACATAACAATTGTACTGAGCGTGCGACAAGTATCTTAAAATTAAACAAATATTTATAATGATCATTTAATATATATTTTAATTTTAAAAACAATAACAAATTACAATTTGTGCTATTTGAAAACAAAAAAAAACAACAAAATTTTTTAACGCATATTTTAAGATTTAGGCATATGTAGCACGCATATGCAAATTGAAAGCACTTCAACTGACTTAATTGGATTAATTAATTAACGTTGTTATCATTAGGTTGCATCTATGCGCTATAAAACATAGAACACACACACATTATATACCAACACATGCATACGTTCATTTATATATAAGGTTTCTAAATATTAGTGCGGCACTCCAGCCCAAAGACAAAAAAACACTCGAAAAAAAATATGAATAAATGTGTAGATTTTTAATTGGGAACTTAGAGTGAAGAGAGAGCTTTTGGAAAGCTTTAGAAAGCTTTTATAATTTTATAATTTGGATCTTTTGAAAGGAAAAAAATTTCAGTTTCTTAAAATACACTACAACAAGAAGACTGTCTTAAAGATTCTAAAAAGAATGGAAATAAATATTATTTTTATTCCCATAATTCAGTTTCTTAAAATACACTACAAAAGGACTGTCTTTAAGATTCTAAAAAGAATAGAAATAAATATTATTTTTATTCCCATAATTCAGTTTCTTAAAATACACTACAAAAGGACTGTCTTTAAGATTCTAAAAAGAATGGAAATAAATATTATTTTTATTCCCATAATTCAGTTTCTTAAAATACACTACAAAAGGACTGTCTTTAAGATTCTAAAAAGAATGAAAATAAATATTATTTTTATTCCCATAAAGCAGATTAATTCTTAAAACTTTTTATTGAAATAAAAGCTTTATATTAATTTTATAATTGGGATGTTTTGAAAACCAATAAATATTACAATTACTTAAAATACATAACACCTAGAAAGAACTGTCTTGAAGAGTCTAAAAGGAATTGAAATAGTTATTATTTTTATTACCATAAAAGTATTTTAATTTTCGAAAATTTAAGCAAATCAATTTTCAAAGCTTTTTCATGAAATAAAAGCTTTACGTGAATGAAAAGGCAACCATTTCCTAATTTTTGTACTTTAATGGGTTAAATTAAAAAAAAAGAAGGGATAAATTAATTTTTTTAAGTGTAGTTTCTTTCGAAGACAATTAACGGATGATTCATTAATGACCTTTTTTATAATTAATGATTTGGCAAATTCAAATTTTAAAGGAATGATGGGACTCCAGCATACTGTGACTTTCGATAAGGGAATATTTTATGGACATATTACAATTTTTTAAAATACATCAATGAAGCCCGTTCTATTTGGTTAACTGAGTTTTAAATAGTCGATCCTGAAAGTCAGATATTAACATGGCTGGGTCAAACATATCTTTGGCCTGACAGTACGAGTATGGCGACTCCAAGTTGCGTCAATCCTTACTGATTTGTTCACGTAAACTTTGACTTACGCAACCTTCAAGATGCAGTCGAGCGGTGTGACATCGCACGATCTTGGCAAGTCAAGTACGTGTCTCGTACTGAAATTAATCTCTCAAGATTGACCTCGCAATAGAGCCATTGTTTCATTGGCAATGTGAACCGGAGCTTCTTCCGTGTTGGAACCAAATGTCGTCGAGATCATGGGCAACAATTTCAGACAGCAAAAAGTCCGTTAACATGGTCCGATAACGTGCGCCATTGATGGTAACGTTCCATCTTGCTCATTTTTGAAAATGCGGACAATCATTGGCTACCAGTCCACAGACCGCACCAAACCGTTGTTTTCTTGGATATAATGGCAGTTGGTGAACCTCTTCGGGATGATCTTGCTACCATCAACATATCAAGTGATTAAATTGACTGGTTCGACTGAGCCATTCAGACGTGGTCGTCACAGACACCGAGATTTGATGAACTGACAACGCTGACTGTTTGATCTGATCCACACATAGAGGCTAGTTCACCTGGCAGAAAACGTTCAGAAATATAATGTCGAGCGAAACTTCGATGACTTTGCCAATCCACAATAGTTGAAGAATTTGCCATTTGAAGGTAGCTTGATGCCATCAAGTTATCAAAAGGTACCATTTTCACCATAAAACACGAACATTTGGGCTTGAAAATGCTGTTTATCAAAGTGGTTAGATCGCGCTTCCTACAAAACCAGAAGAAAAACAACGAACTTTTCGAATGACAGAACTTGTGGTCGACGAGTAGATCATGATAGTGTGCTTCAAATTGTCTAACACCCCAAAATCCAGTTATTGCTTAACGTCTTCAGATCTGCGATCACTCTCAGCGATCACAACACCATTTTCTCCACAGATCTTCAAAATGATGGTCTGTGGCAAGGAGATTTCAGCTCTAGATGATGTGCACTGGTTGATCGCACGAAGCACTACGAAGCTGTTATCTTGGGTTTGCACTCGTTAAAACACTTTTCTGGCTCTACAAGACACGTTATTCGAAAAAAAGTTAGACGAAATCGGTTTAATGCCTAAGTTCATCTCTTGTCAACAAGGAAACTACATTTCGATGGATAAAATATGAATGTACTAGATAGAAAATTGTGTTTTTCATTAAGATATCAAAAAAGGCTGAATCAATAGAATCCCATTTTTTAAATTGAACCCAAACACATGAATTATTATGAATTTAATTTCAATTAATAAAATCGCCAATCGAGCCCTAGCAGCTGACGCCATATTTGATGGGTGGCCATTTTTGGGCTCCATTTTAAATCGGAATCAACTACTGTTGATTTGCTTTTAATTGTTATCCAAAATCAATAGTAACCAATTTGTTTCTTATTTATGTTTAAGAAACTTTAAATTTGGTTGTAAAAACTTTAAATTTAAATTCTTAAAAAAAAGCTATCTCTAAGTCCCAATTAAAAAACCAAATTTTTCGCATTTATTAACGATTAACAAGCATACACATAAATCCTTTATAATCATAACATAACGTTAAAAATTTCACGTAGTTTCTAAAAAAAATAAACTTTATATAATAATTAATCTACAAATAATAATATTACATAATTGCTGTTGTGTCTTCATCCTAAAAACCTTAACAATCTTTACAAATTTAAGCGGCTCTTAAAAAACCGCAGCAAAAAAATAATTTTGTTATGTTTAAAAACCATTTTGTTTTTGTTTTAAATTGTTGACATATTTTGCTGTTATGCTAAACATAAACCTCTAAGAAACGAAAAAAAAAAACAAATATATATACAAACTATTTATGGTTTTTATTTTTACATAATATATAAAACTTAACTCAGTTTTGCTTTAACTATTAAAAACTAGTTGAACTGGTTGTCATTACATTTATATATGCATCTAACTAGGTTTAATGAAATGTATTGTAATGAAATAATAGATGATCACCGTATAACAAGGTACAAATTAGGCACACACACATAAACAGTGAGACGTCCTGTAGAGACGCTCCTAGAGCTGTTTAAACAGCTGGAGCAGGTGAAAAACAACAACAACTCCCATACACACACACACACACACAGCCACACACAAATACAACTACATACAACGTTGATTTTAGCGTAACTAAATAAGCAAAAAAAATAATAAACAGCAACTTAAGTGTCGTGAATATTCATGTTAAAAACTTGCAACTACTATATAAACATATATACAATATACAAGTACAAGTATATAAATATACTTACTTACATATATAATAAAAAAAAAGCATATAACTAACCAAAATTATGAATAGAGCATGCAAAGTAAACATTTAACTACAGCTACAAAAGATACTTTTCGAATTTAACGGAAAAGCCCAAAAAAAGCAGCAAGCATAAGCATATATATATATATAGAATATACATATATACAGTTACTTAGTATGGGTTCCATAAAAAAAAAATGCAAAAAAAAATATACAAAAAAAAAAAACAGTTGCAAAACTTGCTTAGCTTTGTAAATGCTACAACTTAAAGTTAAAAAAAAAAAACAAAAACAAATCAAAAATCAATAAGTATATGTCTATACACTACATACATACGATACATGAGGACCCAAGCAAAATCTAGATATTTGTGAACGTAACTACATACAAAACATTTGCAATTTACATAAGCAACATAAAGTAAATAAATAAAACATAAATACAGCGTAAATGTTGGAAAATTTAACGTGAGATTCGTGTACCTACAAAGCAAGGAAGCAAAACAAAATAAATCTAAAAAAAAGTAACAGAAAGTATATATATTTTTTGCAGAGCAACAATGTAAAACAGTGTAAAGTACATAAACGTAAAGCAACAACTAAGAAGCAGACATTTTAAATAACAAAAAAATATATAGCAAAATTTTTTAAATTTAAAAAAAAAACAGTAAACATATAAAATGGCAAAAAACTTTAGAAACCAAAACAGTCAAAAAAAAAGAAAGCAAGAAAAACTACAGAGTTATATATCTATATATATGTATATATTTTGCGTCTTTATATACAACCACAAAGTGTACACCAGGCATATTTGTATATTTACACTCTTATACACATACACCATGTACAATACAATACACACACACACACACTCGAAACTTAACTAAAAGCTGTAACACATTTACCTGCATAAAATAAAATACAATGAAAGAGGAAGAAGAAGTAAAAACAAGCAAAACAAAATGCAAATTGTTAATATTTTCGCTTTTTATGCTTCATTTTGTGCTTATTTACATAAACACATACACTTACAACCGGAAGCTGAATATTTTACCTATACATGTGTAGTAATGCAAAAAATGTAGCATACTTTCCAGCGTATGCATAAATTAAAATTTACATAAACACACATTTGATTGTCATATACATACACCCACACACACGCACACACACACAAACACTTGCATATATAAATTGTGCACATTTTGTACTAGCTTATATATGTACATACTATATACAACAACAACAACTATATATATATATAGGTATATATATGTAACAACCCAAACCCTACCGCCCACACATAAACACATAAACAAACAAAAAATAAAACTCTCTCACTCATATACATACCACTTAAGCGATAAAATTAAAAGCATAAAAAAAACTTACAAAAAAAAAGTTCATGAGTATATAAACTAATTTAAGCAAGAGCATATGAAATGGAAAAATAAAAACTCAACAAACTTCAAGAATCATTAAAATAAATGTGTATTGTAAATGTTGATTTTAAACAAATGAAGAAAAAAAAACAAAATTCAAAAACATTACAAAAATAATAATAAAAACAAAGCAAAAATTACAAGAAAAGAGAGTTAATTAAGAAAAACCAAACGAAATAAAATACATTGAATATAACTATAATAAAAATGAAAAACAAGAACAAATGATACTTTGAAAACTAATTATACTTGGTTTTATTTATGTCAGCTTTCAGGATTTTTTTGGAAGAAATTTTTCTGTCGCCTTGAAATGGATGCCACTTTAATTTTACGTTGGCGTGGTTCTTGCTTCAGAAAGCATCGTTCTTAAGAGGAACTGCCTGGTTCAGCTCATTTGGTTCTTTTTTTCGTAGTGCCTTCCTTTCGTATAATTTCTTACAGGTTGGAAACGCAATGATCCTATGGACGGTTTCTAGGCCGATTTTCTGTTTCGATTAATTCATTTTGGCAGGCTTGGATATGGACTTCTAGGTTGTTGAGCGAATATCCTTGCTGCAAACGGAAATTTTGATAATGGTGTCTAAATAAAGTATTAATTTAAAATAGGGTTTATAAAAAAAATTGGTCAGCAGGATTCAGGACTGGTCTATGTTTCGTGTGAGAGCTGCAGATGATCCATATTTCAATTGCAGTTTTTTTTTTCATCTGCAAATCAACAAAAGCCTAACGAAGCTTTAATGCCAAAAGAATGAAGAACTAAAGACCATCCTGATATTAGATAGCTACACAAAGCCGTGAATTGAGCGGAATCTTTACTGGTCATCTGGAAGTGCTGTCGTAAGATGATTTTCCGGCAGCTTTTTATTTAGAAGGAAACTTAATTAAATGCCGAAAATGGCTTAAATATGAACTTTATCTGGCAGGAGGATTTCATGCATAGCAAATCAATGAAGACGACAAACAAATAGTGTTCCAAAAATATGGATTTACTCATTTCAGGATTGCTTTTATGAAAACATTAAGCTTGTTCTTTTAAGTGCAGACATTTAATAGAATACTGTATAGTTATTAGAAACGATATTGTTGTTTTTATATAATTTTATATTTTTATACGAATAAACAAAATTATTTTATGCTTAAAAAATTGTTTATTTTTAATTCAAAACTTTTGTAATTTAATTTTTTTTAATTGCGATGACGACAAACGGATACAATTTACCAAAGAATATTATTTTAACTACAAACACTAAAAAGGATATAAAAAATCGACTTAAGAAACCGAAGTCCTTTTAGCGTCTCTTCCTATACTTATCTGCTTTCGGTTTACAGCGAAAGTATTTTATTTTTTAAACTATCGATATGTGTATAAAAAAATATCGATAAAAAGTTCAGGCTTCAAGATGTTTAAAAATAACGTACTTGAACTAATTTTGATTTTAGTTTTTTGCCCAAAATTAAGATTTCCGGTCAGCTGGGATACCAGGCGCACAGAAAACAGCAGCAGCTCACTTTAAAGTGGCAACTAAAAGTATGCTACAATATTTTCTTGCTTTTTAAAAACTAGTAACTAAAGGTATGCTACACAATTTTTTGGTATATTTGTTCTTGAGGCAAAATAGCAGCCCAAAAAGTGTAGCATACTTTTAGTGACCATTTTGAAAAAATATTTTTCGTTCCAGCTACTTGCTATCCATTTCTGTTCGCCTGGTAGATCAGCTCGTAACAAATCAAATTTTCAGTCGATTTTTAAAGCGAAATTTTTTGTTTAAGTAAAAAACATTATTGTATTCTTTTAAAATCAGATATATATTTATTAATTATTTTAAAAATATACAAATTTAAGGTTTAAACATAAAAATGTTTCTTTATTTATTATGTTTAATTGAGCTGTTTTTCTCTAATTAAAATAAATTAAAAACATAAATTTTTATTTTGAGTACACTTTAATTAAATTATCTATGCAAATCATTGTTGTACGTTATTAGTCTGTTCAGTAATTAAGTCTTAGTTAATTAATTAATGTCAATTGTAATCTTTATGCAGCTAACATCTTAACAACAACAGAAAAAGAAAAAAAGGCAAACTTATAACAAATAACAATAATAATAACAAAAATTAATTAAAAGCTAGGGTGGAGAAACTTCAGGAATAAATTGGATTGCACGAATCGTTATTTTTTAAGCTGCCTTAAAGGCATAGCGCCAAGTAAACTCCTGAACCCTTGATTACCATGGGTTGGATGTCTTCACTGGGTTAATCTTTAAATTCAATTAGTGTTGCGAGCTATCTTTGGAGAGGAAGATCGGCAGTGTAAAGCGAATATAGGGGACCAAGAACGCTGCCTTGCGGGAATCCAGCTTTCCTTAGACCAAGGCTTTTGAATCTTGAATACTCGTCCTCGAAGATTAAAATAAAACTGTCTCATTAGGCAGGTTTGCATAGGATTCCTTTTAGTAAGCCGTGTATAGTTGATAATTCTGTAAATTAGGAGAAATATAATAAAAATTAATAATATTCAGATTATTTTTTTATATTATAAGTCAAACTTTTGCTTCAAACATAATTTATATGCAACAGCTCATGGTGCTTATTTATCATTAATAAAACGTCAAATAAAATGGCCAAAAATTTATTTAATTATCAAAGAGGTTCGACTTACTTTACTACGATCTCGTCTTCCTTTTTTATCGGCGTCTACTATCCGATATATTACTTAAGACCTCTAAAAGTTATTTTATTACCAAATTTTGCCACGATATCTTGATAGACAAACAAATTATCCATCTAATAACTTTTAATTTTTTTCGATGACGTCTGAAACACCCCGATATCGAAAAAATAAAATAAGTTTGGTTGCTCTAGCTCTTACCATCTGTGAGATCTAAGCGTTTATCAGACAGACTGACGGACATGGTTATATGGGGGGTCTCCGACGTCTCCTTCTGTTTGTTATATACATTTTCGGCTTACACAAACTTAAAATACCCTTTGTACCATCCGATACAGGGTATAAAAACTTCTAGTTCTGAAGCTCCATGTTCTATTGTTCAATCGGATAGACAGACATGTCCGCTCAAGAATATAATGTATCCGACGTAGTTTCCACGCCATAAATTAGCAAGAACTTTTTATGCGTATTCTTTTAACTTGGTAGAGTATTTAAAAATTTGGTTGCAATGCTTAGGTAAGTAGGTAAAGTGGCTGTCATTTGACGCACCTAGGCCTGTTGTAGGCCCATTGTGATGGTTGCAATGCTTACTGATAACGATTTGCATCTATTAAAAAAATAAAACAAAAACTATCAAAAATATTTTTACAACTAGTTGGCTATAAAGTTAAAATTAATAGTATGCATCCATGTTGCTAATTTTGCTCAGCAATGGCGCTGTGACGTCACGGCGCATCGACACAGGCAAATCCGTGCAGACCACTGGCTTAGGCTGATAAAATCGTTTAAGCGGCTTATGGATCTGGATCATATCTGAAGTACTCTTGGAAATGCTACCTTAAACTCTGCATATTTTTTTTACTTCTTGTTATTATTTAAGCCTCTAATTCGCCACATTTACAGTCACTAGACGCTGAAAAAGCTCTCTAAATCGAACTCACAAACTTGGCTCATGGCAGCTGCCGAATCCATCGATCGATCGTTCGATGAATCGATCGTGTTTTAGCCAACAAATATTTGTACTTTACCATAAAGCTGCAGCAACCAAATTTTCAGTTTGTTGCCAGCATTCACGCGAATCAGTTCGCAAATCGTCGAACCGTATAAAGTGGAAGTCAAAATGTTTTGCCGCGCGCGGTTTGAAAATTTTAGATCTAGCTCAAATAGTGTCATCACCTTGAAAACGAAATAATATAACCCACGGCTAATTGAATAAAAAAAAAAAAACTATTTAGAGTGAAAACTTGTAAAAAAGTAATGCAATTTAGAAGCACTCAAAAAAAGGGTTGCTAATTTTTTGCTTTTTACAAATTGAGTGTTAGTGTTGGCATTTATTCATGCTTCAGTTGCAAAATTGGAATATATTTTAAAACCCCACAAAGAGCATAAACAAAAAACGGCTGACTCCCTCTAATTACACCCATCAAATGTGCATTTATTTCAATCCCACCAAGGTCAGCCGCAGTTAACTCTAAATAAAACCAAGCCCCAATTATGTGCGCCTACACGCTACCATATCGAACTGTCTATTGGGCTTTATTCTATAGCCTAACCCTAACGATATATATCGCTGAAGCGCACTATATACAAATCGATCATGAGGAATTTCGTGCCAGCGGTTTTCCACATCCACATTTGCCACCACCCATGCCAGCGCTGGAGCATCTGCCACAAGTGATCTCCGCCAAGGAGCTAACCCCTGCCGAAGTTATGGTCGATCTGACCAATGATCTGACACATCGCATACTACATTATCACTCCATACTGAATCGCAATAATTTCGCCTTCTCGCCCACGGCGCTGGTCAGTGTGCTGGTAGCCCTGTATGAAGCATCTGCTGGACGCAGTGCTCAGGAGCTCAAAAATGTGCTGCAGCTGCCCAACAATCGTGACGTCATACGCGTTGGCTATCGTGACATACATCGGCGGCTTAGGGTGAGCTCTCTGTTTCTGTGTGTCCAAACTATTGCCAGTTCATAAATGTATCCAAAACGGCGGCATGCCAATTTGGTTAACTCAAAATAATAAGCCAACGCACTTTTACATGCATCGTTAAACACCACCACATTGGTGACCCAATCTCTCGCCCACTTCTAGCCGCTTACCTAAATAAATTCTATTGATAAAGCAAAAGTGCCAGCAACCGGCTTGGATTTGGTTTGGACTTTATGTGTTCTTGTAGCCTTTGGGCAAACATCAACCACTTGATATAAAATGTTACACATTTGGAGTCTAACGATTTGATTATCGTAAAACGTGGATCAGCAGTTCGTTGAACCCTTTTTACCAATTGATCTAAATACTGTGAATGATTAAGCATAAATTTTTAAGTAATCGATTTTTTAATTGCCTCTTTAATGAGTATTGTAAAATAGAATTTTTTTTGTGTTTTTAGGGGAAATTGTTTAAATAGTCGAGCTATGCTTCATATTAAAAAATCTACTGGCTACTTCTCCTTTTTTTAAGTGTAGAAAGAAAAGTGGTTTTGTTTACGATGTTTTTGTGTTATGTTAAATATTTTAAAACGAACAACAAAACAAGGTTACAAAAACGTGTTGAAGAATCTCTTTGGCCCTTCTCCTCTTTTTAAAGTGTGCAAAGAAAAGGGATACTTATAGAATCCAATATGCCAAATATTGGATCGTAGCTTTCTTGATAACATTTTGTTTACGACGCCATTGATTTTAAACAAAAAAATTATTTTCCTCTAAATCTATGAACCAGAAGCAAGTAAGCCACAAAAATATAAATTTAAAAAATAACGCATAAGTTAGAAAAAAAACATATTTTTTGTCATGAATAAAAATCAAGTAATATATAAATTTTTTTACTTCGAAAATCCTACGTGTATAACTAGAAAATTATGTTATAAAGATTGCATAAAAATTTCAAATCGATCGAATAAAAATTAACAGAGTTTCGAGAAGAACGTGCTATCAAAAATCACTTCGTACATCATTTCCAACATAATTCTCTACCAAATCTACGATTTCTGAAGATTATATACTGCAGTTACCCCTTAAGATTAACTTTGATCCATTTTTTTTATTATATTCTTCAAGCTCTTTGAGATTTTTTCCTCCAACGGAAGTCAAAAATTTGTTTTTATACCCTTCACTGTTTCTACATTTTGAGGAGCATGAATTTAAATTTTTGATTTTAAATTTAAATTTTTTTTAGTGGGTATCTTTAATTTTTTTTATAAATAAAAATATATGATATATAAATAGAAAGTTAAAGCTTGACAAAAACTTTAATATAACAATCCAACAAAGAAATTTGTATTTAATCTTAAAATAATGTATTTTTGAAATTTGATTTTATAGATTAAAGAAAATTTCTTGTTGGATGGCTTATATTAAGTGAAATTCTGGTGCGTGTAACTTGGGAGTGTCATTCCCAATTAGTGAATATTTTATCTTTCCACCCGATTTTAAACAAATTTGCAACCAGAGATGGTTCGTAGTACTACGAAATTCTAGAGAGAAAAAAAAACATTAAACTGAATGCAATTGAAGAAATAGATCACACACAGTATCCTTTAAATTCCAAAAATATCTTTTAAATAAAATTAAATAAATTATTTATTAAAAAAAAAAGATATTTTATAAAATAATTTGTTTATTATAATATACAATTTTGAATGCAAATACGATTTTTTACATTTGAACTTATTTTTTCGATTTTTAAAAAATTTCTAAAAATAAAAATAAATTGATTTTGAGCCAAAAACCAAAAATGTTTTAAGGTACTAAAATTAAAACAATTCAAACTCGAGACTTCGTTTTTGAGATTACCAAACCGCGGAATTGGTTACCGAAATCAAAGCGTGTATGAGAACTTGATCGAAATTGAAAACTTTGAATTTGTATAACATCTGTTTTAACATAACCTCAGTTTTAACATATAGAAGGAGAAGTAAGGTCAGCTCAATGACGAAAAGTATAATCAGGATGAGTAGAAATGCCTTTATAGACATATCAGTCTGTCTACCCCTTATAACGGCATTTCGCAAATATTAAGACGAGTTATAATTTATATATTTTACTTGGGTGTACACAATAGTTTCTTATATGAATAAATTAATGGAACTTAATCTGATTTGGCAGAAATCTAATTTTATTGTTGATTTTGCAAGCACAGAAGAACCGAGAAATATCTGACCAGTTTTGATAAGCTATGTTTCAAAAGCTGCTTTAATCCTGCAATCTCATCAATCTCTTAATTTCAGACATACTTCTTTGGCTCCGATAATCCTTTAAAGGGTCTCAGTCTGAACAAAGGCAACGTGACGGTTTTAAAGGACTTTGAGATAGTACTTACTTTCTACGGCTACGATCTCAGCGTGGATATGATATCATCCATAAACGCCAATCTGACAGCAGATGTTGCCAACACAACCATGTCTAGCAATACGACCACTGAACAAATGGAAACGACGACACTCGTTGCGGAAACCACAACAACAGAGTTGCCTACAACTACGACAGAGGCCACAACAGAAGCGCCCACAACAACAGTAGAGACCACTACAGAGGAAGCTGAGACCACAACCGAAGCGCCAGCTGCAGCATCTGGCGAAGAAGCCGCCGAGGCAGCAGGCGAAGGTGAAGAAGAAGCTGCTGAACTGGTATCCGCCTTTGTGGCTGAAGAGGACGCTGAACCATTTCTGCGCATACAAAAGGCTAGAGTATCCCGTTTGCCGACCAGCAAATTGCAGGCACCACTTAAGCATTCCAATCCCATAACACCAAAGCCTATTTATTTACCGAGTGCGCGTCAAATGGCCACCATGCCTATGATGGCACGTCAGGTGGCAGCCACAACGCCTGCGCCGCTTAGCAAACCAATGGTCCGGCCTATCACACCAGCAACGAAGGCACAAAGACAAATGTCTACTACTAATACTCCGCCGCCTACAACAACTGCTAAGCCTAAGAGACAAGCGCGTCAGAAACGACACATAGGCTACAAGGAGCTAGATGCCAATCTGTTTGTCACGCTATTCAGTCCAGATGCACCACATCCACATGAGCATCATCATCATCTACTGCCTTTGCCACCAGAACATGCCTTCACACACATATCCAACGAGTTTGCCATAGATGTAGAGCCGCATTTTATTGCCAATCATGGCGAGCCCAAACAAAACTACAATACGGATGTTATCAGCCATGTTTTCTACCTAGGCAATCAGCAGGTAGTACACACTACCTTCAAGGTATATAATGCCGTGCTCTACTATAAATACTTTGAGCATCTAAAGATCAGTGTGCTGGAATTAGAGCTAGACACGCCGGAATACAACCTAATGATACTACTGCCAGACTATCACATGGATATTGTGGCTGCTGCTGCCTCTCTTAAGCTGGGACCCACGCTGCGTCTAATGCGCAAACAGTTAAAGCCGCGCTGGGTGCAAGCCATCATACCCGACTTTAAGCTGCATGGTACCATGTTCCTGACTAACGATTTGCAAAATGTGAGCAGTCACTGGAGATATAGAGACATAGCTGTAACACTTTTACTTTCTGCTATTTTTATACTTTTTGCAGATGGGCATCTGTGATATATTCGAACCGAACCGCGCGGACTTTAGGCCCATGACCGATGAAAAAAGCATCTATGTGCGTCATATTGAGCAATCCATAGACGTGTCAATTCGTACGCATCCCATCAATCAGCTTAAACGTGAGTATACTATTGCAGCACACCCGAACGCACTGAGGCGCAACTGAATGTTGAGCCCCACCTGCAGATTCCAACTGTAAGATTGCAACAACACTTTGTAATAACTATTTCCTTCTGCTTATAGGCAACTTGGGCGCCCAAACAAAGCCAATACAGATCTCTGTAAACCATCCGTTTTTGTTTTTTATTATCGATCGTGACATGGATGTGGCGGTAATGGCGGGACGCATATTGAATCCATTAAATGTGCGCATACAATGAGCTGAAGTTTATACTATATACACACATACACAATCAACAAGAAATAAATAACTTTATCATAAATATATTTGCACTTTTCTTAAATATTTATAAAACCTTATTAACTATCTTTAATATATTTATAGGGTGACTTGCTGTGTATAAACTTTATAACGAAATTAAAATGCCCACATTTTTCTAGGCAGGGTGTTCAATTGAAGGTCATAGTATTTATGCTTAGTTGCGTATAGAAAGTGAAGCTGGGAGCAATGCACTATGCCCGCTTCCATTAGGTTACACATCATTAAACAGATGTTATAGTAACAATTAAAACATAAATTTCAGCAGCTTTGTTTCAAAAAGCTCTTAAAATAACTTATTTTAACTTAACTTATCACTGCGGTTTAAGTTCTAACATCTAATTAGTATTCCAATTGTTCATTTGGTATTTGTTTAATATTATGTCCTGCTGCTCTAGCTTAGTATTGATATGTACCAAAGACAACGCATACACAAAACAAGCTAGCATTGCTGTAGACATCCACAACCGAAGTGTCACATTCGGGATCCCAGCAGGTACGTGTGACAAAATGATTGCCGGCACCTAGCTCTTGAGCCAACATTACTTGCACCACATGCTTATAGCGTTTCACTTTGGGATTGGCTGCAATTTGTGAATTGACCTCGTCGGCTACTTCCATGCTCCATTTACCGGCCAACTTGTGGTCATAAGTTTTATCTAACAAATAGTTAAATGTTTGTTGCTTAGCGACAATATTGCTTTGTGTATTCAAAGTGTTACCTTTTAGTTTTTCAGCCATGACTGTATTGATTATGTTTCTAACTATGGGTATTGGAAACATTTCACCAAAGGCTGGCCGCAATCTATACGCATGGGATTGTGGCGACGCTTCAGCTTGGAGCAGTTCCTCATTTGCCGCTTCGATCGCCGACTGCGTATCCGGCGCCTGTTTTGTTTCCACAGCCTTGGGCGCTGCAGTCTCTATATCCATAACTGCATCTATAGCTTTCGTTGCAGACAACATTTTTCTTTATTTAAACAGCTAATATTAATAATAAATACAATTGCACACGAAGTAAATTGCGTTGCATTCGCAGTTGATATTGTTTAAATTGCTAGTTCTGTTCACAGCTGTGTTTATTTAGAGTTGCCACTGGGCAGCCACTTTCGTCTGGCAACACTTCGTTTAAGTGTTGTACAACATAAAAGACAAGGAGATAAATTGGCTATGTGTGTAAGCGAGTTGGCTAGACAGCACAGTATGCTTTTCTTTTTTCCGCATACATATATAGCAAGCCAAAGAACTGGTTATTTTTTAAGAGACGTTATTTTTAATTTAACTTTAAATTTCAAATCTATCAGTTTTTATTTATAAAATTTTCTAAAAATAGTACGCTGATTATTTAGTTTAAAAAACAACAATCTGTTGATAAAAACGTAATAGAGTTCTATATAAAGGATTGTTATGTATGAAAATACTTTTTTAAATTGAGCGGGGCGTTAAAACTGAATTTTTCCGCCTTGAAGATTTTGTGGAAGGATCTGATATCCGGATATTTAAAAGTTGTAGATTCTGAAAATCTGAATTTTAATTAAAAATTAGTTTAAAATCAAACTTTAATAAAAATTTTGGAAACCTTAAATACATACTTGTAATTCTATTTAGATTCATAATAATGTTCAGAAACGAAATATAATGCAAAGTTAAGAAATTAATTTGTTTAAATTATAAATAGAATTTAAAAAAATTCTTTCATAATTTTAATGCCATATCCTTCCCACCTTGTGACACGGTAAATAAATATTTTTGAAGATTTTTCATATGATTTTTGTCTTGTGAGGCTTCGCTAAAATCCCTTCTCCCTCCTGGAGCGTCAGTAATTCAAAAATCAAGAAATAATTATTCCATTTTTGACCCTTTTCTGGCATAGTTTAAAAACACATGGCAAATCTTCTTTTTACATTTCGTAAAATCTTTATTCATTTTTAAATAAATCAAAAAATTACATAATAAATTCGATAAATATTCATTTTCATATATATGCAGGTTATAAATAAAATTACACAATAATTTAAATCATTTCATTAGTAGTTTATAATATATAGAAATGTAGCGTATTGTTTGCCTTTATGTATACAAAGCATACATCGATTTATTTCTCATATATAGAAAATATTTGTGTGTATATATTTGTGTTAATTTTTCATTTAGTCGGGCAGCAAATTACATTTGTAATAGGTTGTAAAAAGCATACAGAAATAAATAAAATACGTACAAAAGATACCCTCAAAAACACAACAAAAAAATATTATGGAAAATAATCTAAATAAAAATTCAAAAATTTACAAGCATTTTTAAAATTAAATTCAAGTACATTATTTCCATATACAAACACGCTCAATTATAAAACTTTTTGCACATACATTTACATGATAAGTGGTACATAAAATACATTACATAACATAATACAACATAGTACAAAGATCAGACAATATCGTATTGCATGGGCAGCAACAATAAAATTTGCATTTAAAAAGAATAAAAAACTATGTTAAAATTTTTAATTGCAAATTAATTTTTGGTTTTTGTTTTTTCAAATTGCAAAAAATTAAAATTTATGTTCAAAATTCTTATACATGCTACTTAATATTTAAAAATTGTTCTGCCTGTTTTTCACTTTGAATAGTTTTTGCTCGTTACTTTTACAGCTCTTTTAGTTTAGTTAAATTATTGTTTATGTTCAGCTGCTTTTAGTTTAATTTCTTCAAATATATATTTTTTTTGGTACGTTCTTCCTAAGCATTTAAGTTTAAAACTCCTTGAAAGATTTCGTAGGCGAGTAAATTCCAAGGAAAATTTGTTGCTATTCAAATCTGCAAATAGATAAATGTTTAGAAAATGTTTTAATTGTATCTGACGTGCTGCTTACATTCGATTCCTCATGTCCATGTGGCTGGCCACGTGATGTAAGCGTAATGCCCGCCTCTGTAGTGGTGGAGGCACCTCCGCCAACACCCGCGGCAGTCAAATCTAATTGTGAAGCTGTGGGACGCAGTGCAGCGCGCTTTGCCACAATCTCCAACATTTCATTGAGTATTGCACCTTCGGCGGCTACATCCGCAGAGCTCTTGTCGAGTTCTAAAAGAGTTGAGCAGAAAAAATGAAATAAGTAACTGCCTTTGATAGCTATGCAGGTAACTTACTATTGCTGGACAAACGAAGATTGAGTTCCTCCTTAAGTTGTGCATGCCGATATTCCAATTGCAGTTCCTGTTGTCTTATGGACAGTTCTTCATCGCGTTTTCTGTTAATATAAATTTTGAAAGAATTAGTATTTGAAACTACGAAATAGAAAGGAAATCGAAATTTATGTGCTGACTAAAAATAAATAAATCAACTGCCGAGTCCTTTACAGTATATATAGCAATCTATAAATTTGGAGAGTTCCACAATACCCCAATGCACTAGGGTTCCAAAATAACCTCCAAAATCACCAAACAATATTTTTTCAATTTATAGCTTTAAGCGATGTTATAATGAAAAGGCTTTAGCACGTCAGATTTCTGAGATAAAAGCATTTTTTTAGATCTCACGTGGTCTGACTTCGATCGACGACATTAAAAAATCGAAATACATTTCAGTTCGAGATCACTTGTCCGACAATGTTTTTAATATATTTTTTGCTTCGATGAATCCGAATCGAATAAGCCCAGCTCGTCAGGCTTTTTTTGTACCCTTCAAAATACCCCTAATTTTGTTTTACACGGTAGGCACGTTCCAGAAAAAATGCCATGTATAAAAAACCGTGCACAAATAGAATTGGGTGTACTTTATTTTATAGGATTTTTTTAAGTTATTTCAGAGTCCTTGGGTTTTGAGGGTTTTTGAATCTCGGTTTTGAATATTTCTAAGGAGAACATGAACAAAAACTTCCTTTACAAAATTGGGTCTAAGCAGTTGTAATATTTTTTAAGTGATCCAGAAACCAATCAACACTGTGAGTGGCAGGGCACAAAATTCGAAGCAACTTAGATGTCATCCTGAAAGACATCCCGATCTTAGGCATAAATTGAACAAGCCTTTAATCAGTACAAATCGTTGAATTGCATTCAAACGATTCATGCTAAACATATGATCCCAAAAGTTAGTGAAAGTAAACGCCTTCATCCGACCGCATTTTAGTCACAGATGCACACCACAAGAGATTCGACCGTTTATGATTCGAAAAACCCAAAAATAAAGGTTTGTGTATTTTTCACAACGACTTTCTTTCGTTCTGGATAGTCTCCTAACGGCTTGCCGAGGTCTAACTTAGACCTACAGGGATCTTCAAAGAGCAATCAATGCGTCAGGATTGCTGGTTACAAATTGTTCAATTTGGTGAGCCCAAATAGATACAGGGTCCCATTGCCATACTTTATTACACGGTATGTTTTCGGTCTGCGAAAGCTCGCTGCATCAAGTTACTAGCAAGATAGCCAAACGGAGAAGGTCAGGTTGAACCCATCCAAGCCGACTACGCATTTCGTTTATGTGCTTAGATAGCATCTTCACCAAATGGGTTTATCGATAGAAACGGAATGCAGATTCCATATTCACTCTTGATGTCCATTCTAGCGCAGCGTCCACGTCAACTTACTTGAGTGCTGTGATGTTACGCCAGATTTCCAATAATTCCTTTAAAAGTTTCTCATCGTTGTCCTTTGTCGAGTCCAAGCTGCAAAAAAAAAAATCAAGCATTATTAACGATTTCTGCAACTATAAAGCATTACCAACTTACGTTTCAAAATTGTGTGCTTCACCGCGCAAGGCTTTCTCAATGAGTACACCACGCGCCTCCAGTTCCTTTAATTGCACTTCGATCTCCTCCTGTTCGCGCTGAATTTCTTGAGCGATACGTAATCGCTTGAGCTCAGCTTGTCGTGAAGCCTTCGATATGGCACGTTGCTTCTTATGCTCTCGTGTCTCGGTAGCGTAACTCTCATCTGTATAAAAGTTAAAAAAGAAGCCAAGTTAGTAATGTTGCAAGCCAAGAAGCCACAAGCTCACAGTCAAACACAGGACGAGAGATTGGGGTACAATAATATGAAATACATTCTGTGATGCATAGTTAGAGTTTCAAAACATAAAACATAGTAACATCTACAAACCATCGGATCTTTGATAGTTCAGTGGCAAAGGCGGTATGGGTGGCGGAGTCTGATCATCCAGGGCTTTAGCGGAGGCCAGATAATGGGGCTTGTGTATATACAGCTGCGGACTCGATGATGAGAAGTTTTGAGCTTTTGCAGTCGTTGTTGGGGCACGCGTACTGTTCGTTTGCTTTTGTTGGCGACTGTTGTTCGTTGTGTTAAGATGATCTTGCGAGTGTTTTGTTTGTGATGTTGTTGCTTTTGTTGTTGATGTTGTTGTTGATGTTGTTGTTGTCGGCATTGTTGTGTTTATAAGCAGCCCATCCTTTTCCTAATGTTTTGTTTGCAATTGAATTTATAGAAACATTTTCAGTTATAAAAGAGTTTTGTGTTTATTTTTCGAGCAAGGAAAAAAAAACATGGCAAAAATAAGAATTTCAAAAATAGTTATTAACAAAAGTGTATAACAAACGTGCAAGTAATGCCAAAAAAGTAAGAAATTCCAGAATGTACCGAAACCAAATAAAAAAGTCGAGCCCATAGCCGGGGTAAACAATTCATGCAGAGGTTCCAGCAACTTATACTTAGGCTTAAAAATAAACTATAAAGAGTTTCCGAACACTTTCACACATTTAGTAACCAACAGGCGCGTGCCAGAAATCTCTTTCGTTTTTACTTTAGTTAACTTCTTTAATAAATGTCTCTAATTTAAAAGCATTGAAAATAGTTGTTCAATGCGCTCTTGAAATTTGTTTTCTTTAAAAGAGATTTTCGGCATACTCCCGCATACTGACTGTATCTTTTACCAAATTGAAACATATAATACTTAAACTTATAATACGCATTTTTGAACCCTTTTTCAAATGATTTTCCAAACCATGTTGTGTTCTTGAATTTATACAAAAATAAAAAATTTTACCATTTAAAATGTCAATAAAAAATGCACAAAAATGTTATGCATAAAAATTATGTCAGGTAAACTTAAATTATGGCTTAATTATTTATTTTTCAGCTGCAATCGTGAAAAGAAAATGAAAATAAAAAATAAATGAAAGAATATAAAAAATCATTCCTGAGATAGCATAAATAAAAAGCAGAGTTATAGATATGTATATATATAGAAAGCAGTTAAAAGCAGAAATGGAAATAAAAAGGAGTTTATTTTTAAAGAAATCGAATCGAAAAGTTAGATAATATTAAGCGATTTTACGTTATTGATTTATCGAATCGAAAAGTTAGATAAAATTAAGCGATTTTACGATTTTACCGAAAATTCGAAAGTATTTTTTATTATTTCATATTTTGTTTACGATTTCAAATCTATATTTATAAACGAAAGATTGTTTAAATCACTAGAGCTGTTATTAAATTGCATGCAACTTTTTTGAAACAAATGTTACTGGATTTTTTGCAAACAACCGTTTTAAAGCAAATTTTAAATTTTTTCATGTAGTTGCAAAAGTCCGCCCGGAAGTAAATCCGCTTTAATACTAATAAATTGTATGCAGTTTTTTATATCAAATAAATTAACATAAGTAAATTGTATGTTTTGCAAATAATCTCTTTATAGAAAATTTCACTTTTTCGACGCGAAATTGTAATAATTACCCGCGGATAAGTGGTTACGTAGGCCATAATTAAATTGTATACAACTTGTACACTGCCGCTCAACTGAATAGGTTCACGATTTCTATAAAAGTTATTAGATCATATCTTTTTAATTAATTGGCCGATTGTGATGAAATATATTTCATTTTATAGAAAATTTTATTGTTAATAATAAACAACAGTTAGCGGTCTCTAACATTAGTACAAGTAATTTTTTTTTTGTTTTCCATTAACATACCAAAATTTGACTGTTTATTTAGGCTCAACAGAATAGGTTCAATAGTATTTCACTTCAATTTGTGAGCGATAGCCATAATTTAAAGACGTCAATTCTTAAGTGTTTATCAATTTAGAGTAATTGCAGCTATTATTATGTAAAATGGGCCGCGGAGCTCAACTAAGTGATTTTGAAAAAGGTAGAATAGAAGGATATGTCGAATCTGGTCTAAGTCACCGTCAAATCGCAAAAAAATTTGATCGAAGTCAAAATGTTGTGAGTAATTATCTTCGAAATACCTCAAACTATTGCAATAACATGAAAGGGGGTGCAAAATACGCGACAACGGTAACAGGCAGAAGACATATTATTAGAACTGCATCCAATTCAACTCTCTCAGCTGCCAAAATCAAGGAAGCATGCGGTGTTAAGGCCAGTCTGGCGACTGTGAAACGCATAATTCGTAGGGCAAAACATTTGAGGCGGTTGAAAATTAAAAAAAAACCACCTATTAATGATGTGCGTAAAGCTGCACTCCTTCGGTTTGCTCAAGATCATATGTCATGGAAGGAGGAATGGAACACTGTCGTGTTTTCCGATGAGAAAAAATTCAATCTGGATGTTCCGGATGGGTATAATTACTACTTCCATCACCTACGAAAGGAAGAATGTGTTTTAAGTCGCCACCACTCTTGTGCAGGTGGAATAATGGTGTGGGGAGGCATATCCTATTATGGGACTTGTGAACTGCAGTTTGTTTCATCAAAAATGAATGCAAATGTGTACAAAACTGTACTACAAAAGAGTTTTCCACAATTTTTCCATGTGTTTCACCGGCTGTCATGAACATTCCAGCATGACAACGCACCTATTCACACTGCAAGAGTGATAAAACAGTGGATTGCAGACCAGAACGTAAGATTGCTCGAGTGGGCACCATACTCCCTGGACCTAAATATTATGGAAAACGTTTGGGCGCTATTGTATCGAAAAGTTTATGAGGGTGGGAGACAATTTAAAGACACAGAGTCCTTAATTGACGCCATTAAAAACGCCTGGACAGAGATTTCTCTTGGAGTTATCGAAAACTATTATAAATCTTTGCAAATTGGATATATATGAAGTTATACTAAAAAAAGGAGGGCATACTAATTACCAAATTATAGCGAAAAAGTATATATTTTTATTAAAAATAAACCATACTGTGAATAATTACTTTTTATATTTTTATTTCTTATTCGAATCTCTTGAACCTATTCTGTTGAGCCAAAATAAACAGTCAAATTTTGGTATGTTAATGGAAAACACAAAAAAAAATTACTTGTACTAATGTTAGAGACCGCTAACTGTTGTTTATTATTAACAATAAAATTTTCTATAAAATGAAATATATTTCATCACAATCGGCCAATTAATTAAAAAGATATGATCTAATAACTTTTATAGAAATCGTGAACCTATTCAGTTGAGCGGCAGTGTATATAGCAAATAATCATGATTTATATGCGAATAACCGTTTCTAAGCAAGTTTCAGACTTTTGACGTGTAAGTGTAAAAATTCCTCCCGAAAATGTGTTTAAATTAGTTGCGCCGTAAAAAATAAACAAATTCTAGCAAATATTTTCGATATATGTGCAATAAACAAAATCTAGCAAATATTTTTAAATTATGTGCAAATAACTGCTTTTAAACAAATTTCCGGATTTTGCATGTAATTATAAGAAAGTCGTCCGAAAGATTGTTTAAATCACTTGATATAAATCAATTTTATGCTATTCTTTTTTAAAGAATATGTTTTGGATTTATTTGCAAAAAATCGCTTTTAAGCAAATTTACGATTTTCGCTGGGTATTTATAAGAATTCCTTAAGAAAGATTAGTAAAATCACTTGGGCCATTATATAATTTAATGCACTTTTTTATAGCAGTTATCTCTGATTTTTTGGCATTTAACCGATTAAAAACAAATTTCTTATTTTTGGCGTAAAAAAGTTAAATCTTTTATATTAAGGTGGTCATGACAACAAAGGGAATCATTTTAGCCGTATTTTATACGTATACGGACCGTTCCTTCGTCTGTCCAAATTTCTTATTTCTCCCAGCCTAAAGAAGCTCGAAGAATTACATTTTTCCTCAAACTACGTCTAGAGTGTACTTCTTCACTTGCATTCAGTTTGATATGCCCGACTTTTGGCGAATTTTGTAACCAAAAATATTAAATCTTGCCACAAAATCGGTTGGTAACTTTTCGAAATAAAAGAGTTAGTCAAGCAAAATTAATCGGAAAAGTCCAGTAAACACTTTGCTGGCTGTTTATAGAAGATTGACCAATATATTTGCTACTAAAGTTGGCCTGGATTTTGAGATGAACAACCACGTCGTAGGTAGGACCGGCGTTCTATTTATTTCTTTTTAACCAATAAAGAAACCGGAAATAATTTTTTTTTTTAAATCCGTTTTTGTAACCGATATCGTATATATATATATAATCGTTCGATTCCTTTATTTTTAATAATAATGAAAACAATGCAATGAAAAATGAATAAAATGGTTAAAAAAATAAATAAAAATGTGTAAATCTTTAAAAACAAATGTCAAAAAAATACCGATACTACAATAAACTTTCAAATACAAATCTCCCAAAATCTAAGAAACAAAGTTGGTCTCCCATAACCCATGACCATAAGACCCCTAATTCCATTAAATAACGCAAATATAACAATAAACTATATATAATAAATAAAAAAATAAACTAAGCACATAAAAAAAGCCATGCTTTATAAGAGCAGCACAAATAAAAAGTTCGGAAATTTAGAATTTAAAGCATAAGAGTAGTTAAAAAAAAAAGTTCTTACACCAAACCCGAAACTCCTCAGATCAAAGCAAGACTGTAAAATGTTGAGAAAATTTTTAGGGGTTAATATTAAACACTTTATATATAGAGCAAGTCATCGGACTAAGTTCGCTTAAAGCTACGCTAAGTCCATTTTTTAAATGATATCAAATGATTGAGTTGCATGCTAACTCCTGGATTAACATTATCACAGGATAGACAACATTTATGGAAAGAGCACCACAACCAGTTTAGTTACATATAAACATATAGAGAGCGCAACCTTACCTTTGATTTCTCTTTGGACTTTGGCGAGATGCGGAAGCGACTGAATACACCTCCGCCGCTACCGCCGCCATCGCTGGTCACGGAGACCGTGGGCGTGCCACTGCTGCTTGTGCCTGGACGCTCTGGTAGCTCAGAGTGATTGGCAGCGGCAGCAACGCCCTGTTGTTCCTTTGAACTGTTGGACGCAGAACCTAGCGTTGAAGAGTTGCCCTTGTGGAAAAAGCTCGACAACGATTGTATAAGACTTTTGCGTCGTTCGGGATCCTTTTGTCTGCGCCCAGATTTAGTTTTTACCAGCTTGCTCTCGTTGCTTGCCGCCAAATTGGGATCGGAGGTGAAATCAGCCGCCTTGGCATTGACTACTGCAACATCATTGTCCAGCTGCTGTTGATGCTGACTAGTCATATAGGCCAAATCGTTGACACTCTTTGAGGCACTCATCTTGCGTGCTCGTGCAGCCAAATCTTGAGCTAGTGTTTCCACATTGGCAGCTATTGTTTGTTGCTTGGACTTTGTGGCACTGTTCTGGTCATATTGCAGTCGCTTGCGTAGCAGCTGCATTTTTTCCTCGGGACTAAGGCCCAGCTCAGAGTTGGACTTGAGGCGTGCGCGCGCACGTGCCTCGCTACGCAGATTTTCCGTTGATGCGGATATATTGGACTCATTGGCAGCTGGATTAGCTCTTTGTGTGCGCACTGGCGCTATGGGCGTCGAAAATTCACCCAATTTGCTGCTGGAGTTATAGCTAAACGAGGGTGTTTTATTCAGCTTATAGCTCTCCAGCGCGCTTATTTGCTCTGCATCAATGTGCTCGCTAAAGGGACGCGGCTTGTAAAGATCGGCGGCGCGTGTAGGCGCCTGTACTGTGCGATAAGGTGATACATAACTGACGGACTTTTGCAAGAGATTATGCTCGGTTGGCGTTGTAGCGGCGGCACGTTGTACATTGGGTCGTTCCTCGGCAGTTGAGACATGATAGTGCGCCTGGCTGGTGCAATTGGCATCGTTTGTGGTAGCGGCGGCTGCTATCTTTGGTGTAGGACTAAGACTGGAACCGCTCGCATAGCCGCTGGTCAGCAAACTGCGCTGGCGACTACGATGTAAACGTTTCTCGGCGTTTAGCTGCTTCTTTGACTGCAGCTTGTCCATGACCAGATCATGTATAAGATCCTTTTGTTTAGTACGCTCCTTGGTGATTTCCTCCAGTTTGCTGGTGAGCGTCGGTATTTCAGGTACTTTCTTTGAAATGCTACTGGTTCTTGGTCGCGTGCCAGTTACACTTGAGCTCTCGGTTTGTGCGTCGTTTTGTGGGTTTTGGTTCGCCGGCATGGCAGTTTCTATCACAGTTTGTGCTGGCAGATTTGGTGGCTCACCCTTGGAGCTCTTGCGTCGCTGTTTGCGCGAGTCTAGCGAGTCGCGTGCAGTGCTTATCTGCGAGATACGCTGCTGCAGGGCACGCACGTATTCAAATTGGAATTGCAGCTCATCGCCTTGTGCGTTGGGTGCTGCTGCAGCATCCTTGGAGCCTGCGCCAGAGCTGGTGTTGGATGGTCCACCGCCACTGCCACTGCTTGTGGTCACCGTTGATTGTGAGGTCTTGGGTTGCTTCTCTGAGCTACTGGGCGTTGAACCGCCTGCAGTTTCTGCAGAATCTTTGTCAGCTGCCAGCAGCGTAGCGAACTGATCTAAAACACGTGGTGAGGAGGTATCTAGTGGACTGGTCACTACAGTTAGCGCTTCGCTTTCTTCCGTAGTTGTGGGCTGAGTTTTGGTGATTGTCTGTGAAATACCCAAGCTGTCATCATCCAAATCGTTGAGCGTGCTGGAATCGGTTAGCGACTGCGTCATTACGGATGCACTGTTCTGACGCGCTGCGGTGCCTATGCATATAGGTGTCTCATTAACGGGTGTCTTATCATCTTGCATTATATATGCGCCTTGTTCAATGTAGTCGATGCCCAGCTTTTCGTCACGTTTGGTTAACAAGCCCCTTTGATTGTCTCCAGCCAAGTTTGTAATAGCACTATTCTGCGTACTCTGTTTGGGTGCATTCTCAATGTACTCCATGTAGCCGCGATTATGCAGCAAAGCTGTATTTGTTGCAGAATAGGCCTCTGCACAAGAGCCCTCTGATCCGGTATCCATAAATTCAATGTCGTCAATGTCTATACACTTGAATATACCATCCATATCGACAACAGGCGCCTGGCGCGCTACCTCATGCAGCACCTTGTTGCAGCCGGCTATTTTCGGAGCACTTAGTCTTCTACGCTCTTTGCGCCGTTTAATAGTGCCTTTGTTGGAGTTTAATACAAATTCCATATCCACAAAGTTTTCGGATATACAATCATCCGCTGTCCAGTCTGACAATTCGGTTTCGGTCAGCACTTGGCCAGTGCCTGTTGGTTCTGTTTCAGAGTCTGAGCCGCGCGATTGCAGCTCTGCGGTCGGTGTCTTGTCGCTATCATGCTGTGGCGTTGCCACTGGCGTCGTTGGTGTATCCGGCGTTTTTGCTAAGCTGCTTAAATTTAGTGTTACGGGCTTTACCGCCTTGACTGTCTCTACGTTGCCCTCAACTATAAGTGGCAGGTTCTTAAGGCTCTCTATTTTGTTTTCGTTCTTGCTATCGAACTTTAGATTGGCAGGTTTCATCTTTGGTGGTCCCGTTTCCGGTAGAGGTGGTCCCTGTGCAGGCAGTGGTGGCGGCTGACGTTCGGCTTCGATTACCGTACACTCAGCTGGCTCCGGTGTGGCAGTTACTGGTTCAATATCCACATCATGCTCTTCTTCGACCTCAGTGGTCTTTATACTTGCTGCCGGTGGTACAATCACGCCAGCAGGCATATCCAAAAATTTCACATCTTCCGGATCACCTATGTATTTGCCATCTACAATCATTAAGCTATCCACTTGCATAAGTGCTCCACTGCTGTCGGTCACTTCCAAGCGTGGCACATTATGTTTGCCATTTGTACCCGCTAAGCCTGCAGTCTGTGTATCCGGACTAGTTGTGGACTCTAGTATATAGTGCTGTATGTCCTCAATGCTTGAGCTGTCTGAGCTGCAGCTGGAGCCGCTGGTAGTCGTAGACATGGCCTCTGATTTTGGTTTATTCCACGGTATATTGGGCACTTGTATTTGCACCGTATCTGGCTCATATTGATCAACCGCTTTCTCTGGTGAGTCACGCTTCTCTTCATCCGAATTGCACAATAGTCCCTGCTGCTCTTCTACATTGCCGACGATTTGCTTTTCTGCATTAATATGACCCAATATGTCTGGTATGCATTCCTTTACATCCTTGGATACATCCGGCTTGGTTGTCTTAGCTGCATCGTCCTTGATGGGAGTAGCAATTGTCAGATCAATTATTTTATTGCTGTCGCTTGTGGGTGTGCCCTTCTCCACATTGCTTTCCACAAGTTTTTTGGTAACCTCTACAGTTGTCAAGTCTATAATGGGTATAGGTTTCTCTGGTGTTACAAGATCTATAACCTCAATTACAGTTTTGTTGTTGGTTGGCGTTGTAGGTGAGGATTTCTTGCTTAGCAGCTCCATTAGTGTTGCATTGACCGTATCCGAGTATTCCATGCCTTTGTTAAGCTCATTTTTGCTATTGACAAATACATTTTCCTTCTCATTGTCTGTGGATGTGCTCGACGGCGCTTTTTGTATTTTAAGCTCTACGCGTAGATCGTTGATAACATTGCTGGTGGCCGAGCGCATGAGCTCATTGCCACCAGCTCCTTCACCCAACTTGGTGCGATCCAAAAAGCTTTTCATGCCTGCGCTGATATCACTGCTGGGATTAAGCAACTTTTGGCACTCGGAGATGTTAGATTGAAAGCTGCGTATGCGCGAATCGAGTACCGAAGTAGAACCGGACTTTTGTATCTTGTTGCCATTGGCAGGTTCACCAAGCAGATAGCGTTTCTTAAGCTCCAGACTCTTTTTGGAGGCTATACCCTCAGTGCTGGCAGTTTTATTTAAGAGATAGTCACCGGGACGTGGATTTTGCAGCGGCACACGATTGCTGCCTATAAGCAGTGTGGGATCGACTTGCACCAAGGGCTTAAATTGTGGCGCAGCTGGTTGTGGCTGGTATTTTTGCAGATAGCTAACGCCCTTTTCACGCACCGCCAATTGTTTCTGATGCAGCGCAGAGCCGGCACTTGGCGTAATAATGCTGGATTTTATCTGCGAGAAGTTAGGATTAGTGAGTGATTGAACAATATGTGTAAACATACAAAGCTTACCTGTACTTTAGTGGGCTTTCTTAGGTGCGTGTCATCGACAAAGTTCTTAGGCGCCTGTCGTATGATCTCATCATTGTCGAACTCCGAGTCGGTGGAAATTTCTGTTGCTGAGTTAAGCTCAACTTCGTCGGGCGATGTACTTTCTGACTCGGTTTGTACCTGCAAAGGAATTTTTACCAAATAGCTGTTAGTTAAACGTTAACAAAGATGCAACAAAAACAAATAACAAAAAGAATAAGAACTTTAAAGAAGAGCAGGAGCAGGCTTATGTTCAAAGCGTAGCTGTTATGCTGAGCTGGCTTTAGAGGCAGTCAAACATGCGTCATTTAATAATTAGTCGGGGTTAATCAGCATAGGCGTAGGCAACGAACGACAAAGACCTGGACATGCCTGGCGGTACGATCCAGAAAGGTACAACGAAAAAAAAACTTAACAAAACGAAATGCAGGATGACAACGACGGCAGCATTTGGACTTGGGTTAGCTGTTCAGTTGGTAGTTGGATGGAAAATTGTGGTAAAGTAAATTATACGATATAATACGAGACAAAGTCAAAGACAACAGAACGGCACAACAATTCTTTCTATCAGATTTTTCTTTTTTAGAGACTACAAACTTTTGGCTCGGGCTGCTCGGGGGTTAGCGCAACATTTCGTGTACAATTTTGTTTGAATTTACCTTCATAGATCGTACCCAGACGCATTTTACATGGCTAACAAAGGTGTGTGTGTTACTCTTGCTCTCTTTCATTGGACTCTTTGACGCGAAATTAGGTGGCAACGCCAAAGCAAGATCACAAAATTGAGGACTAGTTTGCAGGCGTTGCACACTCTAGAGCAGACAGGCGGGCGGGCGGGCGTTGAGGCTAGCGTTGGATTGGTTGGTACTTTGGTTGGGTTGGCTTTTGGAAGACTGACGTACAATATATTAAGAGAGTTCTATCTGGCTGTGTTTTATGTGCATGTATGTGTGCTTGTGTTTGGGGTTTATATGTCTTGGTTTTTTGTAAGGATTTGATGTTGGCCTCAGTAGAGATAGTGGTTGAGACGACGTCTATAGTTGTTGTGCGTTGTTTGTTGTGGGGAAAAATTTGAAAAGAAAATTGTTTGTTTTGATCAACTAGTAAGCAAAGCATACAACTAAGAGATAACGCACGACTCTTTGCTGGTGGGCAGACCGTAGTCACCACGTCCATAGCTGGACAAATTTGATACGGGGCTGCTGCGTTTAAACAGATCGCTGAGATGTGAACCACGCGTTGTGCCGCTGCTGGTTCCATAGCTGGGATAGTAGCTGCTGTTGTTGGTGCTCAATGGCGTTGAGTAGGGTCTTCTGCTTAGATAATCACTGCTGCCGAGGTAGTCATAGTTATTGCTGCGTCCTACATTGCGTGAGGAGGGAAAACGTGTAGTGCTAGTGCCCAGACTGCTGGCATAATGTCGTGGTCTATAGCTAGTTAGCTCATCCTCCGGCTCATAGTCATTACGCTCCGTGCGTATGACATCTCGCATATAGGGATTACGTTCTACCACGCGTTCGTTGACAAAATCTCGTTTGCGATTATGCAAACGTTTGCCACGATCGAGCAGCGCACGCGTACTGGCATCGTCCTCATAGCTGGTGTAGCTCAAAGGACGCGGAGCACGCAAGTCCGCTGCAGTTATTGTTGAATGAGCTTCAGATGCGTCTAAGCTGCTCTGTTGTGATAGCGATTGCATTGAGGCACCCTTTTTGAGATCGCTATAGGACTTGGATGTCTGACGACTGCTAGGCTGTAGTGGCTCCAGCGCACGTAAGCCCTGTGGCGACTGGGAACGCGGCTTGCTTAGTGCCGCTTTGCCACGCTTTTTTATGCTCAATATGCTCAGCAAATCATCTGTTTCAATGGATTCGGCACGTTGTTCTTGCTCGAATTTAGTTTTGCCGTCCGGCCATTGGCGATTCTTAAAGATCTCTGCAGGCGGTGAGTCGGAGCGCGCGTATTCGGGCAGCTCTGGTTTTTGAGTTTCCTCCAAATCTTCGTCCTGTACGTACTGTCCTTCAATTTGAGCTTTTGGCCAAGGTCTGTCTTTGAAGACCTCCGGCACTGGCTCATCAGCTGCTGCAACCGTTGGTACAAACCGCGGCGGCTCTACCTTGGGCAACTTTAGCTTTTTGGGCATGGGCACTATCACTGGTTTGTTATCTTGTAATTCTATAAATGCAAATGAACTGCGCCGCGTAGATGACGCTGTTGTGTCTAGTATTGAGTTAGTATCTGAGCTGCTAACGTCCAGCTTTTTGAACATGGGTGGTGTGCCCTCGTGCTTAGCTGTATCCACTCGACTGCCTTCTTTGGTAGTACCACGTGGCATAGATTTTGGCGTTGGCGGCGGTAGACTATGCTTGCTGCCACTGGAGTTGCTGCTGCTTTGCAGCGACTCGCGTCGTCGTTGCTCTGCAGCCGTAACCTCGAAATTTTCATCACGTTTGATCAACGCCTGTCGGCGTTCCCGTTCGAATTCTTCAATCAGACGACGTTGGGCTGCTTCCGAGTCGCTATCATCCGGCAAATGATTAAGCAACTTGATGGAACTAGTAGGTGAGACATCATGAAGTTTGCTTTCAGCTTGAGCTGCTGTGCGGCGCCGAGTTGGCATTGGACTTTTGGGCAGCTTCTCCATGTCCCATTCAAGTGAGCTTTCCTTGCTAGCTGCCATTGCAGGCACCTGTTTGCGACGCGGCATCGGCGAGGCGGGCATCTTCTCCATATCCCACTCAAGTGAGTTCTCTTTACTGCGCGTTTTGGGCGGGGCAACTATCTTAGGAATAGGCTCATTTAAGCTACTACGCGAGGAGTTTGTGCTTAGAGGGGTTACTATCTTAGGTGGTTCAGTAAAGCTACTACGTGAAGAGTTTGTGCTTGTCAGAGGTGTAATGATCTTTGGAGAAGCAGTTATGCTCTCAGGTACGACTGTTGTCTTCAGTGGAGCTTCCAAATTGGACAAAGATTTAATGTTGTCCATATCTTGTTGTTTGGTTTCTATATTTGGTGTTGGAATCAATGAACTCTGTGTAGACTGAGTTATATCTACTTCCAACTTAACCTCCGCCCGCTTTTCTTTTGCAGTTTGAATCTCGTCTATTCCATTTGCCTTAGACTTAGCTTCGTTTATGCCGCCATTATCCAATTCATCCTCTGCGCTTTGTTGTCTTGGAAATCTCAATGTCTGGCCAGCTTCTATAGGCACCACTACAGCGTGCTCTGGCTGCACATTTTTGTTATAAACACTTTGCAGTAAGTCCTGCACCGAAGGTGCCATATCCTCTGGACATATTTTAGCCAGCTTCTTCTTCATGCGTTGTGGCGCTATTGGCGCCAAAGATGGCTCACTAGATGAAGAACTACTCTTCTGTCTGCGCTGTGGTCGGTTGGGGAAATGTACACCATCAATTTCGTCGTGTCCATTTATTACGTGCTTCTCAACCTTTTCGGGTTGTTCTAAGGGTTCTGAAATTCTAAGCGGCACATCATCGCGTTCCAGCGATTCCAATTTTTCAATAAAGTCTCGCTCTGCGGAGTTGGTAACAATAGTGGCACGTGGCGTAATGCCTATCAGTTCATCATTGGAATCAAAATCTACATGAACAAGCATTTCATCTGAAAAGTTGCCAAAAAGCTTTTCAATGCTTTCCTCCTCAGAACTACCACGTTTAACCACAGTTATGGGCTGCGCACTAGGACTCTTACTAATAGTGGTGCACAGCGAATCGTCCATGCTATCCTCCTGGGCTTGCGCTGGCTCTGCCGGCAACTGCTCCAACTCCTCAACCATATTTTGAAAAAGTTCATCTACATGTGCTGGATCTGCTGCTCTTTCGCTTTCCAGGGTGTTAAGCGCTTGAAGCGCATCCTGTTGCAGTTTTTCAGTCAGTGATATGTCGGACAAACGTCGGTTAGAGTGTAAGCTAGTTTGAGAACCACGCCGTGAATTGTTTTGCGACTTATCACAACCCGTTTTGGGCAGGTTCTTAATATCCTCTACAAGCCGACGTGTATTTTGAGACTCATTTGCGGTATTTAGCAACTCTACTGCAGCTGGCACTGCCGGACTCTTTGTTTGTGAGCGTTCGTGATCTCTGGCTAAAGTGGCTTTATCAATCAAATCTAAAATCTCAAAGTCGTCCGGCACTGGACTAACGGGCTGTGGCTTGGGCACCTCCTTGGGCTTGGCTTCAAAGTTATTGCTCTTGCTCTCAAACTTTTTGATTATATCGACAGCTTTTTGAGGTTTCTGCTCCCGCTTTGCTTGACGAGCATTACCTATGTTGGCCAGCTCCTCGAGCGAGTTGTTTACCTTCGGAGATTTCAGCACTTTTGTAGGGGATTTCTTTTTCTTTATAGGCGATTTACGTTTTTCAGGTGTTTTGCGTTTTTCTGGTGATTTACGTTTCTCAGGCAATTTGCGTGAAGCCAAACCAAAGAATTTGGCCAACTTGGAATCACGGTATTGCACTGGCAGACTGTCGCGCATAAAAGCGGGTGGCTCCTCTACTACCTTCTGTTCCTCCAGTTGAGATTTTTGTGCGTAGAATTTGTCACGTTTCTTTTGCAAAAAGTTGGTGGCCTCGTTGCGCCATTCATTGCGCAGATAGTCCATAGTCTTATCCAGATCACTCATGGAGTCCACAGACTGCGAGGCCAACGATGCCATCGAGTCACGCGATCGATTCAAACTGCTTAAGTTACTGGTGGTAGATTCCATGCGACGCAGCTTAAAAGCTTGATCTTCGTTGGACTTTATGGAGCTCATGGACTCGTAGCGTTTAAGTATGTTCTGCACACCGGTGAGTCTATCACGCGAACTGTTTAGTGCCTGCAGGTCAAATTCGCCTTCACCTAGCGACTTGGTCTTAAGTAGCTTCTTGCTATTCTGTCGCTTGGGTATGCCCAGATCAATGCCAGCCTCTTCGAGCAACCGATCGATTTTGTCGGACACATCGCTAGGCGATTTTTCGCCATAGAAAAGTTGCTGATAATCCGAACTGGGCGAACGAATCTCGCCATCGCCCAGAATCTCGTCAAGTATGCGGTCGGATTCATCGCGCGGCAGACCGGAGCTTTGTTTTGGCGCCTCCTCCTGCTTGGTAGCTACAGACGCTGCTTTTTTGGCCTTGGTGCCTTTGGGTACAATCTTCTTAATAATTTTCACTTTGCCCTTGGCTGTAGTCGTAGCTTTGGCCAAGCTGGTGGTGCTGTTTGTTTTGACTGGCGTCTTGGCTGCTATGGTAGCCAGCTTGACTGGCGTCTTGGCTGCTACGGTAGCCAGCTTGACTGGCGCTTTCTTTTTGCTCAAATCTAAGGCGCCATCAAGCTGGTGCTCACGCAGACTAAAATTATCCAAAGATGCCTGTCGTTTAGGTGCCACTGGTTTGGTAGCTGCCGTAGCTTTGATTTCCTCGTTAGCCACTAACTTGGGCATGCATTGCTCCGTTTGTGATTTCTTTAGACGCTCAGCTACGGTCTCTACAGATCGTCGCTGTGGCGCTGGACTGCTTGGAAAGTATTTGGTCAGATCCACATCTTTTAGCGTCTTTTGATTCTTGTTTATGTTGGCTGCACTGCTCTTTTCTTGCTTTTGTTCGGGAAAGTACTTGGACAGATCTACAGTAGGCGCTGCCTGTGCACTAACTGTGGGCATAACCAGCTGCGATTTTATATGATCCATGGTGCCAGCAAAGCTGCTCTGCTGTATCTCCTTCAGTTTTTTATTTAAACGCTTATTAGGCTTTGGTGAGAGTCGGCTCTCGGCATCATAGAAGGCTTTGCCATCAGGCCCCACCTCTACGAACTCCTCACTATTCAGCGAATCCGTAGAGCGTCCTATGTCTAGCTTCTTAACTATGCCCAGTATATTCTCAATTTCCATTTTGTTATCATGCGGCAGGGCGGACTTGGCGTGCTTGCGTCGGACTGGACGTGGACTATTGGAGCTAGCATTGCTTTTCATGCTGCTCGAACGGCTTACATTGGCGCTACTCTTGCGCTCCGGCTTAGGACTTAGCTGGGACTTTTTTAGACTATCACTAACAGCGGGTTTTTGTAGCAGCTCCTTGGGACGCTCGTTGAAATTGGGTGTGCGCGGTTTGAGCTCATCTAAATTAATATCAATGCTGGGCTTGGGCTTTGCCAGGACTACAGCTGCAGGCGCAGCTACCAGCTTCTTAAACTTCTCATCAAAAGTGGACTTGGACGCTGGTGCAGCGGTGGCGGCATTAGCTTGAGCCGCTGCTATAGCTGCATTCTCTGCCAGCCATTTCTCCTTAAGCGTTAGCTTGCGCAATATGTCGCTCTTAACTAGATTTTCTTTGGCCAAGAGCTCCAGATCTTTATTCATTTTAACCATATTATTCAAATGATACAACTTCTCACTTATAGCTTCAATCTCGCTGCTAAACTTACGAGGCGCATTGCGTTCCAATTGCTCTAATTCAACACGCGTCGTGGGCGTAGGAGTGGGAGTGTTGGGCATGGACGGCTGACTCTTGGCCGACTCAAAGGATTGAGCTGATGCTAATGAGCTGCGCTGTGAGTTGGCCTCTTTATTTTCTTTGTTTTCTAAGGCAATTTTCTACGATAATTTTGTATATATTACATTTTGGAAAAATGAAACCAACACCATGATAAGGTATCAATAGTTTAAGTGAATGACCAAAACAAAAGTGTAATAAAAATATACCAAAAATAATAAATTAGTTTTCTTAAAGCCACCACCAAGTTAAAAACAAACACAACTTACCTCGGTTTCTGTATCTGTGGGCAGATTGGCGGGCAGCGGCAGCAGACGCACTTCCTCGCGACGTAGCTCACGCGCTTTTTTGAACTCCTCACCCTCAGTGTCATCCTTTCCGTCATCTATGGGATAGTAATATTTAATTAAATTTATACCTTGCTTATTAATCACCAAACTATACCCGCTATGCCTTCACTGGAATCGTAGGAACCAACAGAGTCATCGCTGTCCTCATAATGCTGCTTGCCTATCCAATCGTTGGCCAGCTGCAGCGTTTGTGCGCCGAATGGCGAATCATCTGCTTCCTCAAATAGTTCTGACTCGGACTCTGTATCCGATTCATCCGAGCTGGACAAATCTGATTCGGAGTCGTTATTGGATTCCGGCAAAAAGTTACGACCAGACCATTCATGCTCATCAATAACATTGGCCTCATCGTCGGACATGGCATCGGCAGAGGCGGCGGCACGTGAATGCTCCAACAAATCCACTTGATCTCCAGTGGGCGTGGTGTCCATGGGCTCTGTTGTAGTTTGCGCCTTGGCAGGCTGCGCGGTAGGAGTGGCCTGAGGTGTAGCAGATTTCTGTAAAATTTGATTAAGCCAATTAATGCATATTCCTAATTTTGGAAAGTCTCGATTGGGTCGCAATATCTCTCTAGAGTTTTCCCTCTAACTTGATAAATCCAAAAAGTAGTCGGACTGAATTTTTGTAGCGCAAGCGGAGAGGTTAAGGGTGTTTGCGTTACTTGGGCGTGGCAGTACGGAGCCTTCCAAAGAAACCGGAATGACAGTGTCTTCGTGATCCAAGTGGGAGAAATATCTTTAAATCTTACAATATTGAAAAATGAACGATAACACGAGCCCTTAGGGGCACTGCTTAGGCAGTGTAGCATAAGCTATCTTGAACTTCAAATTCAATGATTGAAGAGAAGGCGTTCCGGGACTATGACATTCGTCTGATTGTTGATGTTGTAGTAATTTCGCAAAGTAGCGTCCAAATAATTTGTATCGAAGATTTTGCCACGTAGCCCCACCCCCAAAAGTCCAGACCAGGAGCTTCGGAACTTCTTTCACTTTCCTTGGCTCAAGTGAGAGCTTAAAGGACAGCGATATAGTTCTGTAGAAGACTTCCAAGGGGTTATGATGACAACTCTGAAGCGGATACCGGAAAGCTAGATCTAAAAGGCGTAACCTTAGTGGAAATCAATTAATATGTGTCGTGTCGAAGGACAAGGGTGCAGCAAAGGATTTTTATCGATCAGTCCACTAAAAAAAAATTTTAATTAGGTATCACAGAGACTTTGGAGAAGCTGACGAGCTTGGTGTAGAATGTACTACTTTCTCCCCCTTCAGATTGAGAGTTTAGGAATACCTACGTCTAAGCGTAAAGGAAACAATGGCTGGGACCAGATGCCTCTTCTATATGTGAAGCTATTTGTAAAAGATTAAATAGCCCAAAGCTCCGCCCTAGCCGGTCCTAAGCACTGTACTTTTATACATCGGGATTTGTACCATACATGTCAGCTTCTCAGGAAGTAGGTGAGCACCAAAATCGCATGAACTTAATAAGAAAAGCTGATTCCTCTAGTCTTTGAACCCATCATTCATGGATTCAACTATATATACTCTCCACGAGATACCCGATCAAGGTCGCAAAATACCGAATGCGCAGGCGCTAAGTTCAAGCTTAAGTTACCAATGACCGCAACATCCTACCTAAAGGCCCTATGCTCCCAGTAGTAGAGAAGGAGGACAGTAGTAGAGGTAGTCAACTACTTATTAACAGAAACCAGTAGGAGCTGCCAAAAGCCTCAGTTGAGACAGCTGAAATGTTTTATGCTTATTTTCAGGTGCGGATCTAGGATTTGGTCTTGGGGGTTCTTCACTTCGAATAGTTTGTATATTTGAGATCGCAAAAGACTTTAGTCCCATTTTCGAACTTATAGGGGGCTCCCGACCGGCGGTAGGAAATTTTTGAAGTTGTAAATTAATCACTGTCTTAAAGCTGCTGTGTTTAATCTCTACTTTACCATACTTATACCAACTTACACGTTTGTTAACCCGCTGAGGCAATGGTTTTGCTGGCAGCCTAAAGTGTTGTGTGCAATAGAAGCGTCCCTGTGGATCATCCCGATCAAAGGCATAACCGCCCATGCGTAGATTCGTATGGCAGTGATGACATTTAAGGCAATTGCGATGGAGCACCAAACCTTCAACGGTTGTCTTCTCCATGAGGTAGACCGTTTGCTTGCAGAAGCGACATTTCTCTGAAGCGGCTTGCTTCTTAAAGGCCAAAGCCACCTTGGAGCTCTGTGTGTGAAGAAGTCAAAAAGTTAGTCACGCCTAGAACTTGATCATGGAAGACATACAACAAGTAACATTAAACTAACTATAATTACAAATGGATTGTGTATGTGTTTGTGTTTGTATGGATGGGTGGTTGGAAGTTTGTGCGGTTTGTGAGACAACTGTCTAGGTCAGAAGCAAACAGCAACAATAACATCGCTAGCAATAACGGCAACAATAACCACAGTTCGGGGGCGGGGAACACCACGACGCACCAACCAAAAACAAATGTACATAACCCAAAAGCAAATATCTTTAAAAGCAAAACATAAACCAACAACAACTAGGAACAACGCAAAATTACTCACGGATTTGGGTATGACAGTGTTGGTATTTGTGCTAGTGGCATTCTTCTCATCGGAGTTATCATCCTTTTTAACAAATTGACCCGCTATGGAGGCTACCTTATTGCGACCACGTTCGCCCACATCCAGATTGTGTCCCTCCTTAAGCTGTTTGTCCAAATCTTTGATGGTCTGATCAATTTCTTTAAACTTTTCAGCCTCACGCGAATCTTGTCGCTGCGGCTTAGACATTTTGTGCTGGCGTTGCTGGAATTGCTCCTTACTCCATTTGGGCACCTTCTCACGTCCCTTGGGACCATGTATTTCGGTTTTCTTAGATTGTTCTATCTTCTTCTCTATTTCGCGCACATTCCAGTCATTTGAGTCTATTTTGCCTATGGCGCGCATCAAATCTTTGGGTTTCTTATCACCGCCCTGACCAGCGCGTCCGGTAATGCGTTGCTCCATGTTCTTAATACGATCGCCAAACTGCTCATCCAGTGCACTACGCGGCATGGCGGAGGGTATATCACTACGCTCGCGATCCTGCATTTTAGTTTGGCCACATTTTGTAGTAGTTTAGGGCGTGTTTTTTTATAGGAATTTTTAGTGTAGGGTTTTGTGGACGGACAGTACGTAAATTATGGTTTGGGATTGAGGTAAAGAAATCAAAAGTAATACATTTTTTTAAGTATAAAATTGGCTATAAAAAGTTCTTAAACATGAAGATTTAAACCAAAAACAATAAAATGAAACATAAAGCTTGAACATTTGTTTTAATGCTAGTTAGCAGCGACAAAACTTAAATTTTTAGGTTAAACACGTTACAACTAGTTGAAAGCTGTTAAATCTAGCCAGATTTAGCGAAATTTTTTATTGAGGAAAACAACAAACAAAGTTATCCACATTTTTTCTTGATATTCGTGATCTAACGAATTAAAGCTTCCGTACGTAGTTTTTCGTGACTCTCTGAAAAGAGAGCGCAAGTTCTATGTTTCTATGGTAGCTATAAGAAATAGTGTACCGATTGTGACAAAATATATGCCAGTTGTATTTTGTTTACGTTTAAGCATTTGTGTAAAGTTTTTTCAAAATTGGTACACTTTTTCGTATAGCTGCCATACAAAAGTTGAACCAGTTTCTGTGCGTCACCTTATTCCAAATACACCAAATTCTTAGCAGCATGCTTCGTATCTTTATTATGCTGCATTTATCAGTTATCGAAAGCGCTTGTTAGTTTTTTGTTTTGAAAACGAAGCTTGAGTAACAGGAGCAGTCCAGTTAGTAGTTTTAGAACATATTCAAACACGTTATGTGAGACATGGTCTAACTTGGAAACATTTTTGAGCACAGCAGCAGGCCAGTTAGTCTTATTTAGCACAAATTCAAACACTTGAACTGACATGCTCAGAGATTTGGTCTGACTAGGCTAAATATTTGAACATTCGTAAGTCAAACATTTTGCCACATATGACCAGATCTGAGCCAGCAGTCCTAGAGCATTCAGGACAAACGTAGCAACAACAAAATCATTCAATCGAGCAACAATCCAGGGTTTCACAGCTTACGGGAAAGAGCAGCTTGCGTTCCAGTTCCTTGACGCGATCATTAAACACTGGCGCTTGCTGGCGATATAAAAATATCGAATAGTCTTCAAAGGGCATGTCACCTTCGGCGCCCTCAAGCAATAAATTGCCAGCCTGCAGCATGTGCAGACTCTTGTAGAAATTTTGAGTCTGATGATAGCGCTGCTGACGTCGCTTACTCATGCGCTCCTGGCGATTCTCTTCAATCTCTTGTAAACGCTGCTGGCGCTCCTCCTAAGCAGCAGAGTTCAGAGTCAACATTTTGGTACGATTTTAGGTAGTTCAATTGGGGGCATATACAGGGTGTTTGTGTAATGAAGTATATAAAAAGTGTTGCTTGACAAGATGAGCTTAAAACTAAAATACTAAAAAACTACTGAGATGTTAGTATAGTTTGATGTAGACAATGTGGTTAGCATTTGGCAATGGGACACATTGACAGTGGATGGACACTGAGCGAACTGACCTCATTGTATGCGTATGCGTTCATGACGTTACTGAGTTCATGAAAGAGAGCTGTTTGTAGTATGAGTTCAACCTTGGTTTAACATTTTTTTTTTCGTTGTTTATGTGATATTTATATATATATATATATTTTTTGTATATTTTTTGGTGGTATTTATGGCAAAAGATTTAACAAAATTATAATCAATTTTTTATGTATGAGCAAATGCGAGCATAAAGTTGTGCATTAAAGTAAAGGATAATGATATGCCAGCGCGTAACAATTGAAAAGTGATCGCTGTAGCATAAAATATAACAATTTTCTTTATAAACAATAACAAATTTCCAACTAGTAGTGATCATTTTCCAAAGAAAAACGCAAGGCCATTGGCTATTTGTTCAAAACATTTACTCACAATGTTGCTGGACTTGTCCAACTGGCGACGTTTCTTGGAGCGACGCGGTGTTTCATTTTGAGCTGTAAAACAAAGAGACAGCATTTTAGTTTGTTGCAAGTTTTTAAGCCTAACTCTAACTATGTTGCAAGCTGCTGTCCAACAAAATAAGTCAATACAAAAATATGTATGCCAAAAGCAGCATATAAAAAGATAAGTTTATTTATGTAATATATATTAGAGAACTAGCAGCTTGCAGGCGTAATTTAGACAGGCTTAAGCTTCGGATGTATTATTGAGAAATGTAATTTTAGACACACCGTGCAGCACATTGGGATTTGTAGCAACGCCCCCAGCGGCAGCTACACCGCCAGCTGTTGTTGCTGCTGCATTGATATTCATCAGCTGTTCGTGGCGTCGCTGCCGCTTGGCACGTTCCTCCTCCAGCACTGAACGACGTTGCACTGTTACGGGCACATCCACGGCATCCTGCATGGGTGACTTGGCCTTTGGTTTGGTCTGCAGCAGCTTGGAAAAGTCTGGCTGCGCATGCGCATGATTTATGCGATATTTCTGACGCAAATCGCTAAAGTCCATCTTGGGATGCTTAATATGCGGTATTTCGCCACGAAAGATTTCACAGATTTGATCCAGATAGTGCAACCAGATGCGTGACTCAACATCGTTCAGCTCCATAGATTGTTTAGCGCTCATGATGCGTCCAATATGCAGCTCACGCTCGAGCACGGCAAAAGCCAGCTCATTGCACTCCATGGGCGTCATATCCTGGACGGCCGCAAAGTCTATAAGATCAGGGCGATAGCTGCAAAAAAAGACACAAGTTTTGATCGTTTCAGCTATAACTTCTCTTGAAGACACAAACTCACCGACTTATAAGCGCGCACAGCACGCGTCCATTACGAAACACATCCGAGGGCTCCTTTAGCTCAGTCACAAATTTGTGTGTATGCAGCTGAGCGGTGATCCAGCGCAACAAAGTAGCGCCCTGTGGCAAGTTGTCTGCGGAATAGACTAATTAACAACATTTTCCCAACAGCACGTCCAACGCGTCTACTTACCACCACTGCGTCGCTTGCGCTTGCCAGGTGTTTCTACATGTGGCGTCTGCAGCGCATGCGTATCCATAAATGTTTGCTCCAATACGGCCGGATCATCGGTATCGATTAAATGTTTGACCTGCCAGCTATTGACCGAATCACGATTGAGATTAGGATAACGTGTGGCGGGATCTACAGTATAAGCGCTGATATCACGTTGTAATGTATCTGGCGTTGTTTGATTCAATAATCTGCAAGTAGGCACAAAATTTTAAGTAATCATAACAATTAAAGTAACCACAACAACTCACCTGTAGATGCTCTCCCTTTGCGCCAGCACGCCCAATGTGCTATTGTGCGGATTAGACCACAGCTTGATGGCATATGCCGCATCCATGCTGGACAGAAAACCGCGTGCACAGCCCGAACCTGTGGGCCAGAAGGGTTCCAGCAAGCTATCACCCACCAGGCACTGCATCAAACGAAAACCCTTGCGCACCATTACACGACAGGACATTTCCGCCGCAAACATCGAAGTAAAATCAAACATGGCCACATCCGGCTTGCCATAATGATTCACGGCAAACTCCAAATTGGGCATTTGATATTGTGTAGAAAACTCCGCCGCCTCGCGTGCATAATCATGCAGCTTTTGTGTGTCCACATTGGCTTGCGCCAGCAGCTCGGCCGGATCGGCCATATCCTCTATAATAACGCCTTTATCTATTAAACTATGCTTCTTTGCTGTCATCACAAAGTAATGCGTCTCATCTTTGTAGTAAACAATGTTCTCCAGATCAATACCCGTCTTGCTATAAAGCTCTTTGAAGAAGGCCTGATTAAATATAAACGCCACGCCGCTAATCTCCTCCACCTTGGCCTCGGCCTCGGTTTTCTTGTTAATAAAATTGGCCGTTATGGCTATAGCCAGCTTGCCGCGAAACTCTTTGCGCCGGAAATCCAGCATATTGCGTTTGCCATCAGCGCCAATGAGCACATCGAATTCATAATGTGAGACCGCATGATCTGTGGGCGTTACAGCGGCACGCCAACCGCTGCCATCACCAGTGGGCTCCAGTACATGCTCAAAGGACACGCCCTCATGTATTTCGACGCCCAATAAAAGCGCCACCTTTAGCAACATGCACTGCAGCTGTCTGATGGAGATGTGATCAATGGAACCGGCACAGAACTTGCCATAGAACTTCTTGGCGCCCAGATTGCGCAAGTCCGTTATGACAAATGGCCACAAATGCAGCACATTGTTGCGTGTTATGCGATCTCGCTTCTCCAGCACCACCACCTTGGCGCCCAGCAGCTGCGCCTCAATAGCCGTACGCAGTCCGCAGGGTCCAGCACCAATGACTAGCACGCGTGTGCCGGTGCAGGCGTTACCCTTGCCATACACACGATGTGCGGCGCGTGCATCAAACTTTTTCCACAACGCCTGTGCCTTCCAGGAGCGCACCTTGGCCTTAAGCTTCGGATAGAACTCGTTCAGCGGTGAGGGACGCATGCCCACTGCATCGCACATGGCACGATGTAGCGCCAAGATTTGCCGCATCGTTGTGGCCACACAGAGCAGATCAAAGAGCTCGGCTGCCTCCGCAGCAGAGGCATGCTCCGCCATTAGCAATGCCTGTTGTTGTTGCTGCTGTGCCGTCAGCAGCTGTTGTTGTTGCTGCTGCTGCTGCTGATGCCGTTGCTGGCGGCTCATGCTGCAACGACAAGAAGGATAATAGGCCATTACAAAAAGGATACAACAAATGGAACAGTTGGTTGTGGAAATTTTGTTTGGAAACTATTAGATAAGTGGCAACTGGTTGTCTGAGATCTGTACATATAAACCGAAGATGTACATATTTGCTTGAATTTTGAAAATTTCCTGATAAGTTCAAAAGACAAAACATAAATTCTCGTAACTGTCAAATTTAGCATGTACTTAATATTTTATATATTTTTTAATTAATTGCATTGTTTCGGTGCGGTGCTTTGAATAATTTGGCTTAATTTATTATTGTTTATATTGTTAACAAGATGTTAATGAACCTTTCGCGACAAGAACGTATAAGCAACCAAGCTATAAATGACGAATATGTTATATTCTATAAATTATTGCTTTTTTTTTAAGTGGGAACGATGTTAAGGCGAAAGACGATTCTGGCAGATTATCATTTACCCTACAGATCTGTGGATTGTTTAAGGGTATTTATCGATAGTCTCTTAGTAAACAATTTTTTTTTAAGTTAACAACTGGATTGATTGACATTTAATCTTAATCTTAATTTACTGGTTGATCTTACATATTCGTCATCTTTGGAATATTTGCACCCTGAATGGACAGCAGAAGTAGGAGTAAAAGTAAGTTAAAAGTAATTCGTGAATAGATAGACAATCGAGAGATAAGTCAGTGCATTATAATAAAAGATAGGACGGTCTAGATAGAACTAGATTTCCGACCCGTGCTATTTGAATAAGGGATCATCGTACGCAAAGCAGAAAGAGTCAGTTTGGTAGGGATATATAGACTATGAGAGCTAGGGACAAAAATAGGACGATCTAGATAGAAAAAGATTTCCGACCCTTGCTATTTGAATAAGAGATCGTTCAGTGTACTAAAAACAGAAAAACCCGAGTTGGTAGGCATATGAAGAAGCTATAAAAGTTTGGGACATACCATTTTACCATTTCATGCACCTTATCCCAAGGATGAGTTTGGCGATTCATATTAATATCGGATAGAAAACTATTTCTCATTCGTACTATTTCATAAAGGAATGAATATAAAGACTAAAAGAGCTGGAGACATATATTTACGTACAGAGGTAAAGCTTGGCGATTTATCGGACGCCGATTTTTATAGAAGACCTTGGGCTGCTATCCCACTTTAACAGCCATCAATTCGAAACTTTTTCACAATTATAAACCTTCTGGCGAAAATTTTAAGGTATATGTCAAAAGCTTTTTTTTTCAATAGAACAGTTCAGCAATATGTACTTCATTTTCTTCTCGCAGGTGGTAAATTTCGTATGTAGACTTTTGTGAATACCCTTTAAGACGTTCTCTATTCACCTCAGCGATCCTAATAATCCTGGGAATTAACATTTATTTACCCCAATTTGTAGCTTAAGTGTTTCTCACCTTTAACAGCTGCACCTAATATATCCCTCTATTATATAAAAAAGTTTTTTTTTCTCATCTTTTTGATAAATTTCAATTTAATTTCAAGAGAGCCCTAAGCCGTTGTGGTGATGGAGGGGTGGGGGTAGGTGAGCGAAGCCCCCTAGTTCCAACTTAAAAGTGTAAATTCAAACAACTAGGGTGATCCGCCGCCTGACGGCCTCTTAAATAAACTATTTCAGATTTTGTTTATGCAGCTTTTTACACGATCATCTTCTTCGCCTTCTAATTAATTGTTATATGTGTAATTGTTGAAGTTCCTATAGGACTCCACAAAGTTGGCATTCATGGATCGGTAATAAATTTAAAGGTGTCCGCCTTTTGCGCGCTGTAGACATCTTCTACATTCAACTGGAGACATTTCAATAATAATATCACTCTACAAATCTATAGATTTCTAATACATTCTTCTTCGTCTGTTAAAGGGCTTTGAGTTCTGAGTAATTATGTAACCATCAGGTATTCTAGAACAAGATTTTTCAGTGATGGCTAATGAATAACAATACCTTTCTTTAATCGTGTTTTGCACAATGCAGCCTTCGAAGTAATTGAAGGCGCCATCCTTTCAAAGTAAAAAAGATCTTTTATATTTGGGTCACAGGAGTCTAAATACCAGTTTTGTAGACTGTAGCTTCTTAGCAAAAAATTTCACAAATAGCTTGATTTAAGCGTTCTTTATATTACATAAGATAAAATTTTAAGTTCTTAATCCGATCTTAAACATTTTTGCGGCTTAGGAGCACAGTTCGTGATATCGGCACGAATCGAAATTAATTAATTTGCCTGACAGTGATGCGCAACTTTCTGTAAAAATTTGGGTTCTATAGGACATACCGAATGGTAGTTAGACACGGCTATATCGACTCGACTGTACACGCTAATCAATAACACAGGAAAAGATCAAAAAATAGTTTGAAGCGCAAAAGTATAAATAATTTCAGTACCAGTAATTTCTTATGACTTTTTGAATCTACCCTTTATATAGATCATTTGTTATCATAGGAACCAATCGAATTCGGCCTATTTTTTTTAAACCATTTTTTTCAGTAATTATAATTAATCCTGCCCAATTCCTATGTTTACCAATAAGTGTCATCCATAAAGTTTCCTTTAAATACTCGAATTTTTTCGATATCTAAATGAAAAGATAATTTAATCCGGATATCTTTAATTTTTAAAGTAAATTTCACTCGGTTTTTTTTCTTTGCAATTACTTCAAAATTTGAATAATTAAAATGATTATCAGATCAGATTTTATCTTGCTTAAACTAGGGTGATTATGGTTAAATCGCAAAAAATCTGCCACAACTTCCATTAACAATACAAGCTAATTTTAAGGTTTCTTTTCAGAATATATTCGAGATAAATAATTTAATCGGATATCTTTATTCTTTAAAGTAAATTTTTAAAGAGACAAATTTGATGCTATTTCTTCAAAATTTAAATAATCTAAAAATATATTTTCCAAAATTTTTCGGATTTGCTCGATCTGGCTTAATCGCAAAATTCCAGCACAAGTCTCTTCATATACAGGAAGAGATATGATTCTTATTAAAATACATACGTGATAAAGAAAAAGAACTTGAGAATCTTTAAGACTTCAGAATTTGCTAATCAGATTTATTATACCAGCCGCAAATTTAGACAAATAAAAAGTAAATGTTCAAATCTTCAATTTTAACAGATTATCCATAAATTCCGACTACTTTAACACATGCAGTAGAATATAACAAAAATACAAATACTTTAATAGAGATATTCTGGCAAAAAAATGAGTGAACAAGATTCAATACTTTAAAACTGAATATATTCGTTTTAACAAAATCAATCGTGTGCATCCTAACAAAGAATCATAGCGAGATAAAGTTGGTTTAAGAAAATAATGACTATCTTACACCCTGAAATCAACTAACGTAAAATATATAAATGCCTATATTAATGGAAGAATCTTTCTATTTGTAAACGAATTAAAAATGTATGAGCCTTGTTATATAGATGTTTGGCCCTAAATACTCAATTTTTATAGACATTAACTAAAATTAATAACTTAGTAAAAGCAAAAAAATAATAATTAAATTGAATTTTTAATACATGCATTTTTAGTATGTGCATTTATGTTTTATTGCTAAAAGCAAGCTATTTATTTCCATCTATATTTAATTAAAAGCCATTAAAACCGCTTCATAATGAGCTGCTTCCCTCTACAATCTTTTGTCTTTTGATGTGGCATTTTTATGTGCTCAGTGACACTTATTTGCCTTATCAGCGCTGAGAGCAAATCTCTTCAAAAAAAAAAAACAGTATATTTCAATTAATTAAATTAAAAAGGAAATAAATTAAATTTCAACAAGCACATAAAAGGGGCACTGATGATTACTCATGCAAACAAACCGAAGAAGAAACTCGCAAAGGCTTTGTGCGTTGTCTGCCAACAAAAACAAAATCTACAAAAGTATCTGATGGATACTCTGCGGCTATATATATATATATATAAATGTATATATTAAGCTACGCACAAAGCAGCTAAAGGAAAAATGCGTTTGCCATTTACAGTAGCAAAAAAAAATAAAATAAATATATATACAAAAAAATTGAGTGACAACAGCAACAAAAATTTGTTAAAGGCAAACAAAAGCTAAAGTTGTTGCAAGATCCGAACTTTATTTTTTTTTTTAGTCTGATGTGGGCGCTAGACAGGCAACAACCTTTTTGGAAGCAGCCAAGCAACCACATTTGGATGAGCCAACCAAATGACAATGGATATGACCAGCTGGTACCAGGTACTCCTAACTCCTACATTACTAAAATGTACTCACAGTGCTATCTATATAAAGACAACTATGTACTCGCTATGTACTCTACTCCTCCAGCTACTTAACTGCATTCATATGAAAATGGACCCCAATGCCTTTTCTGTTTGGCATTAAAAATGCAATAAAATTAAGAGTAAACTCCTCTGTAAGAGGTATGAGCATGCCCAGAACTTTGTCTTTGTTTGCTGCAAAATGCTCAAAAACAAAATATACATACACACAAAAGTACACAAAACAACACACACATAACACACACAAGTTCCAAACAACTCTCTGCTCAACAAAGGATTCCCGGCAACATACAACTCTGGGCGGAAACTTACTCACAGCGACTGGGACGAACTTTGCGGGTTCGCCTGCTAAAACAGTCATTGCCCCATTTTGTGAATTGAATGAACCGGAACATAATCGCATTGTCGGCAAGACAGTGAGTGCTAAGTACCCAGATTGTGTGTATTGTCTGTCTGTAGCTCGGATGTTTTTGCCAGAGCGCCTTGAGCCAATTGAAGCCGCTTTGGAGTCCAAGTTTATTGCTCCTGCAATTGCTGCATAGACACTGTAAATTGTATGCTACAAGTTTGTTTGCACTATTACGAAAAACTTAAGGACTTGGCAGACATGAAAGAGGTAGCTGTTCCTGTAAGGATATAATTTGGATTGCGTACCATAAAGAACAGGCAAGATTTCCTAATCTACTTTAGCAACAACAACTTTTAAAAGCAAAGGTTTGTTGGGAGGTTACGCTCTAATTAAGCTAGAGCCTAACCAACTCTAGTCCGAAGCTCTTAACAATGGGGCTTACTTCTATTGCGGTTATTTTTATTACGTATACGTTATTTCGGCGTACTCCTTCGGCAGGCGATTGCTCTTGTCCCACCGTGCTCCCTTTTATGCGATTTTCTCTCTGTACCACAATGAGAGTGAAAAAAACGATTCAATCATTTAATGCCCATTTCGAAAATGATTAGTTTGTGCTCTATGTTACTTAGTTTCTATGGATTTAAAAGAGATTCCGTACTTGGAAATCGAAGATAATCAGAGTAACTCATCAAGAAGTCTTAAAACGTTTAAGTCCATGTTCCAATGTTCCGCAATCAACAAAATAGTGTCAATTACGAGCTAAATCTGTTTTTACACCTGTGAACAACTTTTTCAGAAACGAAAAAATGGGACACCAATTAGTCAAGATTTTGCTCCTTCTGAATGTCAATTGTTTCTTGTTCCGATTAATGCAAACCAGACTGACCGATAGATTCCTTGAAGATTGCATTACATTGTAGCTCATGAATAAAATAAAAGAATCTCTTTCATCGCGGAATTGAATTGCTCTCAAAAAGACAGGAGAATGTTGTTGCTAGCGATGGGAAGCACTTTGAAAATTATCGACTATCCTTTGAGAAACAAACTTTCGAAATAAGAAAAAATCTGTTCAGTTTTACACCCAAGAAAATAAAAATGTTAAAAATATTGGACCTAGTCCCAAGACATACATTTTAAATCTATCTTTTTCGAAATTGTTCAAATTAGTACTGAACGAAATTGGTAACAGATAGAAAGTTGGATCCCGTCTGATACTTATCGAAACATATTATTATTACTGTACCGTACGGAAATTTCATATATCCAGTAAAACATAAATGAAAACGAATAGGATTCAAAGAAATAGATATTAGATTGGATCCCGTCTGACACTTACCGAAATACACTATTACAATAGGGCCTTACCGCACCACATTTTAATAAAAAAGGCGGAGGGCAGGATTCTAAAAAATTTATACCACGAAAAAAACATTTTCCTTGAAATTATGTTTGTCTTCGCATGTTTCTCGAACATCTAAAAAGCTTGGAAGCTTAGACCTCATGGTCCGTGTTATGGTCAAAATCTTCACTTGTATTCGGTTTTCTAATATTAGGCCATTATCGTCAAAAGAATTTTTAGATTTACTCCTTGAAATAAAGACACTTTGAATTGAATAAAATAATATAATGGTAAAAATTTGTCCCATAAGAGATGGTATAAATTTTGTAAGAATTTGAGGGAACCAGCTGTGCATATTAATTTAAATCTTTACAAAATGATACAAAAAAATTTGAACTTTCGGTTTCTACTTCTTGATAATATTTGAGATGCTTTTATTCATTCAGACGGATATACAGTGAAACATGGCTACGTAAACTATTTTTATGGCGTCTGTAAAGCTCCAGATCAAATATATCCACAGACAGTCGCACAAAAAAATGTATTTTCGGACCCAGAATCTAATGTGAAATAATCCCTAAGACGTCAGAGTTCTGATATAACCTCAAAAACTGCAATGTAAGAGACATTTTGGCGGTGATCTCAGAAATCTAAAGTGATGTATTTTTTGACATCGGATTCAGTGACACCAAAAACATATGGAAATCATCGTCATCAAATAAGATTATTATGGGGTTTTATGAAGTTATGTTTTAAAAAAACCACAAATTCCTGATATTTTTGGACTTGGTGAATCCTTACACAAACCCAAAAGCTTCAATATAAGAGTTATTCTGGATGTTATTTTAGAAACCTGAAGTGCTATGTTTCTTGACATCGGATTCAGCGACCCCAAAAACATATGGAAGTCATCACGCGACTTCATAGCTCGAAAAACCTTAATTTTGGGGTTATTTGAGATTATGTTTTAAGACAAACAACAAAAATTAATTTTAAGGTACAGAAGTCAGACCACGTTTTCCTAATGTTTTTGAACTTTTTGAATCCTAATGCGGGTTCCAAAAATCCCTAGCATATTAGGGATCTGATTAATACTATTTCTACCGGGGTGTGGTGTATCTTAACTTAAAATTGTGTATTAGTTAATCATTTGCCCTACAATACAATAATACAGATTTCTTTTGACAACTCCTGGCAGAAATAGTGTTAAAATAAAATATTGTATAAAGTATCTCAAAAACCGGAATTTTGGTTGTTATAGGTCTGGGTGTTACACCAACTCCATGCACCCGCTCTCAAAAAAAATGTTGGGGTTAGCATATGTCCAAGACAAAGTGGTCAGCGATAACATACTAGTAGTGGTACTCGCTTTGTTACCCGATGGTTTGCGGTTTGATCCCCACAGAAGCACTGATTCGTTTATTATATTGGTCTAATTTTCAAACATATTTAGAATCTGCACGCCTACATGATACACAAGAAAATATATGCCTCTTGTGGCACTTTATTACCAACCCACTCTTATTAAATGCTCTAAACTTTTTATTATGTTTAATAAAAGCTTTTACTACTTTTTAATAATTGCACTAAATTACGCTTAAAGACCCCTAAAGCAATTAAAGAGCATAATCTTTGCAATTTCGTAGCGCCCAAACGTCTCATCAGCTGTTGTCTCATCGTCTATTAAAGCTGCACCAGAATTTCGAGTGGCGCCATGAAAATCATAAAAAAAAAGTAACCAAAGCACGCACATTGGGCGTTGAACTGGCGCAGAATGATACTCAGCTCAAGAGAAGTCTGACAAAACCCACCGACCTAACCCACAGAGTAGTAGATAGACCCAGTAAAACATATAAAAAATGAAACCAGGCAGGCGCCATGTGTTGGAGTCAGGCGACATTCTGACGCACTCTCGACTTGGCTGGTTCCCTATTGACTTGGCTCAACGGAGAGAAAACTATATGACACATTCGGCACACAAAGCATTATGTCACTGCTCCTGGCCTGGGGCACAAACAAACAAATTAAACAGTAGAAAATTAAACTTAAAGGATGTACATAGAAAGTCCTAGTCCTATAAAAAAAAAAACCAAGAAGAAGCAGAAAACTTTTACGCTTATCGATTTTTTTATACCAGCGGGTTTTTGGTCCCAATGTTTTGTTTGTTGAGGCAGGGAGTAGATGTAGCATGTGCCAGACACTGAAGGGGGTTGACGAGCTTTATTTATTTTTCGGGGGGGTTTATTTTGCTGCTATGACTCATCTTGAGGTAGATTTTGTTGGGGGTTGCTTTATATAAAGAATATACAGTTATAAATGACATGCAATTTGCAACTTTTCATAAGTTTGCTTTGAATTTTGATTTTGACATTTCTATCTGCGCTTAATTTCTTATATGAAATGTGGCATATGGCTAAAATGACAAGATCAAGGTTTCGACTAAACTCTTTATAGCTATAATATTTTTTGTGTATATAGTAGACATTCCATTTAGAAAATGCTGTCTATTTATAATAACAACAATTTTGTTCCCTCGCAATTTTCCGGCTTATGTCAGTTTTCTCTTTTCTTTGCTTCAGTTTGCTGCAATATTTCACACGCGGTCGAAAATTAAAGCCTATTAAAAATGACCAAAAACAACAACTTTATAAACATAACCACAAAAAATTTGGCCGATGGCCAATAAATAATATATTGGTGGGTGTTCTAGAAATCACTTGATGGGTTTGCGTTACTGACAGTGTGGGGTCTCTTGACAATGGCCATAGATTTTTTAATATTAAAGACAATTTTAGAGAAATTTTGAACGTTTTTAAATTTATTTAAAAAACTTTATTCTGGGGCTTTTAGGCGTAACTATGTATAGTATATGAGCCGATAAGTAAAGCGTATCAACTTTTGAATCTTCTGCTTCGAATTTGATGATTTATATTTACAGGGCCGTAGAGGCAATATCCTGGTCCCAGAGGAAATCTCGGATAATTCATGAAAATACGTATAATTGTTGAAAAGTTTGAGATCAACATAAAAAAAGTTTGTTACGAAGTTCTAGTAGAATGATAATTTACTTTATTTTTTTTAAACAAAAAACTTTCCGAAGGACTCTCGAGTCCGGGCCCCTCCGAGAGTTCTGGGCCCGCAGGAAAAAGTCCCCGACCCCCAAAGCTATCGATAACTAAATACTCAGATGGATTTTATTCCTTTACAAGATAAATCCCGAAAGAAAAAATGGCGTACGTAAAAACGGACGCGGACGACTTTGGGATACCCTGTACAACTAGCTTGCAATAAAATCCGGTTCCTTCCTAAAAAACCAAAAACAGAAGAATTTTAGGCATATTTTTTTTTGACCGATAGTTCCTATGGGAGCTATATGATATAGTCAACCGATTTCAATAAAATTTGACACAGTGCTTAAATACCTTAAAAAAGATATGAATGCCAAATTTTTTTCAAATATCTTTACAAACAAACAAAACACATCGAATTTTGTATAAAAAACGTGTTTTTGGACCGATTGGTCCTATGGGAGCTATATGATCTAGTCAAACGATTTGGATTAAATTTAGTACAGTGCTTAGAAACTATAAAATACTCACTAATGTCAAATTTGGTCCCAATATCTTAACAAACAAACGAAACACAACAAATTTTTTTAAAAAATCGATTTTTTGGAAGATCGGACCTATGGGAGCTATATGATATAGTCAACCGATTTTGTTCAAATTTGGCACATTGCTTAAGTGGTCTAAAAAATTTCCAAACGCCAAATCTGGTTACGATATCTTTATTAAAAAACGAAATATAGCGAATTTTTCTTTAAAAAAGTTATTTTGGCCGATCGGTCCTATGGGAGCTATATGATATAGTCAACCGATTTCGATCAAATTTGGTACAGTGATTGGGAACTATAAAAACCTTTCGAATACCAAATTTGGTTACGATATCTTTATAAACAAACGAATTATTCATCTAAAACTTTTTTTTTTGTCGAGGTCGTCTCAAACACCCCCATGGGAGCTATATAATTTATCCCCGATATCAAAAAAATAAAATAAACTTGCCTCCTATGGTATAATATGGGATCTAATGTGAAAGTTTGGTAACTCTAGCTCTTACCATCTCTGAGATCTAGGCGTTCACACGGACGGACAGACGGACATGGGTATATCGACTTCTCTATTCACCCTGATCATATTTTAGGTAACTTTGGGTGTCTCCGACGACTCTTTCTATATGTTAAGTACATTTTCGGCTTGCACTTACTATACCCTTTGTACCATCCATACGATACAGGGTATAAAAAGGTAAGTTTTTTTTAATTTTTTACAATTTTTTTAAGGATGTAATTAAGTTAATATTTACATACTTATCTAACAAATCTCCTTTCCAATATTAAACTTCTAATTTCGATAGCTAAATACTCAGGTAGATTTTATTTTTTACAAGATTAATCCCGAAAGAAGTTACTGAAATACATTTTTTTAATTTTTAACAATTATTTTTAATTATATATTTAAAACTGATGAATGTTAAGAAAAAATAAATATTTTTTTAAACATCCCTAGTGCTAACTTAGATTAAAAAAAAAATGGCTTCAAAATATTCAGTAGCTTAGTCGCAATTATATACACGAGAAAAACACGTGAAGTTTTAAAAACTGGACTTTGGTCTAAAATTTATTTTTGCATTCTGCATCGAATTGCATCATTACTTTTAAAAAATCGCTGAGGGCAGTTTCCAGTACCTTATCCAGCTAGACCCTTTAGAATAAAAATTTAAATTTTATTTTCCTACATCTCACATCTATTTCGTATAAATACTCGAATAGTCTAATATAATTAAAATCCAAAATAAATAAAAGTGTTCTATTAAATAATTCCTAAACAGTGATTATATTCAACGACCACCAGAGAAATTTTTCAAGACGTTACGTTAAGATTTTTTAATGTACCTTTTTTTTAATTTATAAGAAAAATAGTACTCAAAATTATATTATTATATATTATATTTATATTAAAGTCTAAAATAAATAAAAAATTTCCATTTAATAATTTCTTAATTGTGATTATAATCACCGAGCACTATCATCAAATTCAAACCAGACAAATCTTTTCAAAATTGTGTTGCTTTAAAAACAGCTGTTCAGCAGCAAAGCAAACACAAAGGGTATTCCGATTACCGATAACGATTACTGATTCACAAGAATTTAAGAATTTTACAATCAAGCAAATGCTTCTAGCACAATTTGTCTAGACTTTAGAGCCGTTTAAATTCATTTACAAGTTATTTCTGGCACAACACCAAATATTTCAGTTTTCTTTTCATAACTATTCCGTAAGAAAAACACAAATGTTCACTCATTCATAAACCACAACAAAAAAAATGATTTTTTGAGAAAAACCAGCTAATTATTTTGTTTTTGTGGTTATTTGTTGTTGTTGTTGCAGCGCTCTCACTTTTTAAATTGTTTGGTTACCTGTCGGTTATTTTTTGATTTTTGTAGCTTTTGTAGTTTAGCTATTTGTTCAATTTGTTTTACAAGCCAACAAAAATTTATTTATGATTCGCACAATTTATTAAATAATATATTTTTTTTGTAGTATTTTTATTCGTTGCGCTTCAATAAGCGGCAGGCACCTTAATGAAGCTGCGGCTCAGTTGTTGCACAGATTTTAAACAATTTTGAATAAAAGCCGCACGCATCTATGAATGACATATAATAGAGTATATATAGTGTATAAAATGTATCTGACAAAGATACAATAAATCTACGGCATTACTTTCCGGGCAACAGGTAAACAATGATAATGCAATACACAAAACAACGAACAACGAAAACAACGTGTGAACTTTAATAGTACCTAGGTAGGTCTCTCTACTATATAACAACTAAGCCAGAGCATATAGAGCATATACCCAAAGAAAACCCCACACAGAGACACACTTTATATATATATCTATCTAATTATAGATTTATAGATATTGTATCTACAATAGCGTACAATGGTACAACAAATGTTATCATAATCAACATGTTTTAACCACAAAGATAATGCCAGATAATTAGTGTTGTCACTGACAGCCGGCAGCAACAATTTTTGATAAGAAGAACCCATCAAAAGTTGTAGAAACTGCGTTTTTTATTTCTAACATAATATTGATAAAATGGGAACCAAAAATAAAAGTACCTATATAGGCAAAGGAACTTTCAAAGTAATTTGGTCAGTACTTCAATATGTGAGTCACGTTTATAGCATATTTTGCTGTCAATTTATTAGTGGGAATTGTTTATGTTAGAAATATGTGAGAAATACGTGTTAAAGTTGGAATATTAAAGCAGTTGGGCAGCACTTTCAAAAATTTTGAGACCTAAAAGAAAGTTTTTCAGTGATAAACATGATACTTTGTGGAAAAATTCTAAGCTAAGAGTTGGCTTACTTACAACATTTTAAAGAAATCAGATCACTTTGGAATTTAAGGCGAGTAATTCACTGGGAATCGGACGAAATGGTAAGAAATGAGATTAAAAAAAATAATTTTATTTCCAGTAGAAGTTACTTAAAAAGCTCATTTTGTCACTAACTTTAAGGTAAAGAGTATAAATTATTACACACATCAAAAAAATGTACACGCTTTAAGAACAAACTAGGGGGCGTAATCCCAACAGGAAACAAAAGGAAATTTTAAAAATATAAAGAATAAAAGAAAACAATTCCGGGAAATTGAGACACAGGCACATATAGAACATGGCATAACTTCAATAGGACAAAGGTTTTTAGAACAAAGGAGCTTCAGACTAATTTTTCTATATCGATTATAATTTATACATATTTCTTCCACTACGAGTTTTTCCATAATACGTATTCATTTTGAAATAAACTCCTTATATGATGTCTACATTTCAAATAACCTTAATAAAGAACCACAACCTGAGTGAGTTCGCTATTAAAAAAGTTTTTACTTTGTTCATAATTTTTTTAGTGCTACCTCGCAAAGAATTTTTAAAATTGGCGGAATTCCTTTTTTTTTCCAACGCGAATAATTTTTCACATATTAAGCTCTCAAAAAAGCATAAACGAAAAGGTCCATAAATACAAGATCCAAAAATTAAAAATAAAGTGAAGAAAATTTACATCCTGCAATAATAGAAAAAAAAATGGAATAATAATATTGAAAATTTTACCTCCTAATAAACTGAAGTTCATTTCCAAACGAATTATAGCCCTTAAACTTTAAGATCAACCGGCCCTAAGAAGACCAATTTAAATAAAATTTGACATATGATAACCCTAAAAAACATTCCAACGCCAAATCTATGAAGATCAATTGAAATTTGCCTTAAAATTGATAATTTGATCCATCCGATAGGCGTTTATAAAAAGAGGAATTTATAGAATTAAAACCTTTATACTTTTTCTAAATGACTCTGAAATACCTTAAAAATAATAAAGGCTTGATTTCCTAGTCATATGTAATAGGTATCCGTAAGTATGGTTGCGATCTTAAAAGATTTAGTTTGCTGTAGCTCTTACCATATCCAACATCTACGCGTTCAGACAGACGCATTGTCATATCTAGATCAATATCTTTTATTTTTCTGACCATAGATTGAAGATAACTTTGGTAGAGTCTCTTCTGCCTACTTACCTAGTTATTTAAATTTTTAAAAAATGGACGCGATAAGCAAGATAACTTTCTCAATTATTAGGAGCTATCAGATTTTATATTTTTTGATTCTTTTTTTGCGTAATATTTCATCGTACTTATTTTTGAGCAAAGGACAAAATTGTAATTTTATAGTTAAAAGAAATATACAAGAAATACATTTTTATTTAAATATAAGTAAATAATCTTTACACTCAAAATTTGGCCATAAATTTAAAGTTTTATTTTTTGATTGCAAATTAATTGGCTTCGAAAAACGAAAAACCAAAACGAACAATTTTATTTAGATTTGCCTTTGCTTGGTTCCGAATTTTTTGCTTTAGCCATCTACTTAGAATTCCCTTTATTATTGTTACCACAGAAATTATTCATGGCTATGCTATTCCTATTACAAGGGATATTATTTGTATGCAAGATTCCATACCATATACCATATAAAAATACGAATTAATTTAAAAAAAAAAAACAATACACTACCGGGTAAATGTTTCCGGACACCTAAAAATTACTCTTTAAATCTCAAAAAATTAATCATAATCGTTTGAAACTATTGATAGAATGTGAAAAATCTTCTTTCTAAAAATTCTTATTTTTAAAACTATTTAAGATATTACTTCAACTGTAACATATAATATGTTTGTACACATAGAATGATTATACTTTATGCTCATCAAAATATCCACCTTTAACTTTCTACACTTTTGCGACGATTCGAGGCATTTTGTTGAAAAGTTTTTCAAGAACTGTAATTTCCAGCAATCTAAAGAGTTTCTTTCGAAGACAGACATTTTTTCCTGACTTGGCCATCAAGTTCATCCCAAAGTAGTTTGAATGGATTTAGATCAGGAGGTTTGGCCGGCCACTCTATGATCTTCTACCTTCTATCTTTTTTTTTTGCAGTGTTTTATGATTAGGTTAATTTATTGATGAATTAAGCTTGAAGCTCTTTTTGAGTTCGCTTATTAATTTCGTATAATTTCTTAAGTGTCCGGAAACTTTTGACAGGCAGTGCATATTTTTCAATACCTATTTACCTTGGAGTATTGAAGAATATAAAAAAAAAAATTCAGTCTAATGCGCACAGTTCTATTTTGCTCATTCGTTTCAGTTCTTTATGCAACAAATCGTTCGGTTTCAAACCACATAAAAAATTCGTTTTGGTGAAATTGTCAGAGCCAAACATGTGGTTTTAAATCGAATCCGTTAAAATGTTTGGATTCGTTTTCCGGAGAACGGCTGATTATTCGAATATAAGATTGTGTTGTCAAACAATACTGTTTCCTTATAGGTTATTTACACTCAGTACTTCTTAGTAATATGCTTGGGATTTTTGAAGATGTGGAAAAGTGTTTGCAACATCTAACATTGACATAGCGAATGACAAAAATTGAGAGTTACACAGAAAAATTATCGAATATATTTTTATTGGGACACAATAAAATAGGACCATTTCCACAAGATGTTGGAATGATGTTGAAATTTTCGGTACGGCAATTCATAAGATTTTCGATAAAAGATGTGAGATGTGACCCAGTGTACTATAAATAGGCTATTACTGTTACCTTATCAATAACTCGTTAAATAATCGGAATTTAACCTTGGGAATATTGGCAATGTAAAAATTATCGAAATTGAAAAAATCTAGTAATTGGATACACTCATATTGCAAATTATGGAAATTTTATGTGAAGTAAATTGAAGCCATTTATTCTTTGTGCAAAGTTTGGACTGAAGGACTTTTCTAATATGGATAACTAATAATTCGCATCTTTTGGTTTTGTTTGGATTCTGAACCTCTCAAGGTCTCTGAAATAAAGGCATCCATACGGAAAGACAGCCAGACAGACAGACCCAAAACGCGAATTTCTATTGCAAAAGGTCAAATTAAAACTATCCTGAATACACAGAATATAAAAATTAGTCTGGGAACACTTTATCCTACGTTTAACATCCAATCGATAGATCTCGCGAACTAAATAATATGCTTATATGGTTCACAAAATATATGGTTGTGTTGCTATGATTTTATTCCACTTTATATTTATTTAATGAAATTTTCTTCAAATGAAATTTAATCGCCTATGCTTATAAATTGTTCTAAATTAATACACACTAATAACATATAAAATTTTATTTTAACTAACTCTAATAATGGCCAAATTTATTAAGGCTTGCTATTAAGAAATAAGTATTAGTTTCAATCATTTACATAGAAATGAAAAAATATATATGCATTCAAAGATTATCTTGCTTGAATATCTTATTTAACAACCCTAATTAAAACTTAATATATGACTTTCCATTTAGCATATCTGGTTCTTTGCACTTTCAATTTAAAATAGATTAGAATTTACAAATTGTATTATGTGAAGCATAATAAACTGTGCAAATGAGACCATGCATGATTGAATTCTTCAAGTGTTTGGGATCATCTTCTAGATTGTGCTGCTTCTTCTTCTGTCTCACTCCCCAAAATTTTGTATTTTTTTGTTTTTGGCAAAGTTGCGCCAATTGGGCGTTGGCTATACAAAAAAAAAATTGTTTAAATTGCAACAAATTGATTAATGAGCAACGAGACGCCAAACAGACCCGGGACACGAAAAACAAACAATGCGGAAATGCCGGCGTACCAAAGGGGTAAGTACAGTACAGTACTTGCAATAAATACTTGCAACATGTTGACATAAAGAAGGCGTTAATAGGGGTGTTCAGGCAAACACTTTGTTAGAATTTATTAGGCACAACAACAAATTGAAAAATTATATATAATGCATAAAACTGTCGCAATCATGGGATTATAATTTTCGTTTTTATTTTTGTTTACATTAGGTATATTATAGTTTATATGTCATTAGACTGCCAGGAAATGCAACGAATTGAACAAGATGACAAGCAAAAAATAATATAAATATATTTTGATTAGTAAAATTTGAGTTTGTTGTTTTGGTTGAGAGCCAAATTTTGTACATATTGTTATGAATCTGTTGACGAAATTTATTAGACGGCAACAGGCACTTAATAAATTAATCAAATTTAATTAGTGAGAAACAAAAGTCATCTGCTTGATTACAAAAGAAAATTCAACGGGCAACAACAATAGAAATTAATTAAGTGCATTTATGCACGAACTACTGAATACCCCTAATGCACACGCTTTGCACATTGCAGCCAGAGTTATGCTCATTTATGTTTGCAAAAACTTTCAGCTCAACCCCCTCCTTACTATATAAAAATATCTTTTGCATTCTAAAGCTATCTAGATGCAAACAGCTGTAATTCGATGCAAAAAATCATTTAAGCACCGACAGACAGAGAAATGTTCTCTCTATGCTAAATGTTTCATTTAAATTTTCGCTATTTTTAACCCACTAAATTGGGTCAACAAATGAAAAAAAAATAAAATGCTAGAGGCAAGAAAAACTCTGCAAACATTTTAGCAAAAGTCAAAGAGAATTTTAATTTTACATATAGTCGTATACGCGTTGTGTGGCGCTTCAGAAAGCTCCCCAGCAAGTTTTTTTCTTTTTACAATTATATCTCTAATTATACTGTTCTAAAGTTGAGTAAATTATATGCATTTATTTAGAAAACCACAAACCATTTGAATGCTGCGATTACGAAAAACGGCTGCCAGAGAACTATTAAAAACAGATCTTTGGGGCATGTCTTATAAAACTTTGATAAATACTTTGGTTTGAAGATAGCAGAATTTCAGCTTCAGAACGAATATTTAGATATATTAAAATTTTAGTAACAAGCAATGTTTTCGATAATTCTTATCTAACATTCCCAGGCACAATGTAATCACTTAAAAAAAAATTTTCGCTATAAAAATAAATTTGTTAAAATAGCATTATAAAATAATTATTAATTTTTGTACCCTGTACTTATAGGTACAAGGGTATACTAGATTTGTGCAATGTGAATGATGATGAATGGCAGAGGCGTGGCAGACCCTAAGTCCTTTATACCAAAATGGTTATCATAACATCGGGTAGCGATTGAACCATGTCCGTCCGTCTGTATGAACACCTAGATCTCGGAAACTATAAGGCTACAGATACGAAACTTAACCACCTGACGCGCATATTTCTTGAGAGGATGAAGTTTTTCGAATCATGGCAATCTTCCCACGTTCCCCCGCAGTAGATTTTCGCGATTTTTAGCTAAACCGTTAAATATTTTGATCTGAAATTCGCAAGAGCAATGCACATTGCCTCATGCATCCGAATATCCTAACAAACCAAATCGGAAAAATAAAGCAAAAGTTATAGCCATACATGTACAAATTTCAACAACCCTTGACGTAACTCTCGGTTAAGGTTTGCAGAACTTGTAGGTATGAATATAGTTTCGCCCTAAAAAAACAATGTTCCATTTGGGAAACTCTTAGAAGGAATATGCAGGAGTAAAATTTTTTTTTGAGAAAAAAGGTACAGGGTATTACACTGTCGGGCACCTCGACTTTATTACATTTTTATAAAGTTTAAAAATGATTCAGCATTTAGAGTTCTACTTAGACAGAAGTTTTACTTCACTATATCTAAGCGTGTGACTCAAGAGAACAGTACGCGAAGCCCCCTAATAATTGAAATTTTAATCTCGTTATTTTTCTTGATTTAATCCCAGAAAGATGACGCTTTTTTAATATTTTACACTATGGACTATTTTGGCGATGAGTTGTCTAAATTCTGAGAAATATACAATTAAGTCGCAGAAACATATCCTTATCTTGTATGTAAGATTCGTTATTTTTTGTGCGACGAGTTTTAGGCTAGATTATAATTTAAATTGAAAATGATAGTGACAAAGCAAGGATAGACGACATAGAGATTGCTGTTATTTAAGCATATATATGATCAGGTTTGGATAGGGAACACAATTAATATAAAGTCAGTGACAGCAAAAATCAATCTTATGAAGATGATAAGTATAGAAACGATCTTTTGGGAAATTTTTGTGTGGGATGAAGACAAACCTTCATCGGCTCAGTGACAAGTATAATCTCTTTCTTTTTTGATCTCTTCTTGAAAAATCTGTTAATCTGTTCGATGGTATACTTTAATGAAGCCAAAAATCTTTTTTTTTATTTAAGAACCATATAAAAGTCGCTAGCGAAGATTAAACAAAATATAGTTAGTTTTTATAAGGTAAATTAAAATTATTTTATTATTTATGATTTTTATTTAAATGAATGACTATGGATATTATGCTTGCACTAATGGATAGAAAATTGGCTAAAAAAGTGTTTACATTAAAATCTGACAAGATTTCATCCAAAAATGCCGCTTAAGAACGTAAACAATAACATACGTCGCTCAGACGTATTGTTATCTTTTTACAATACAAATCTTTACAGTTCTAACGAACATTCACCATTTATTTTATTGTATATATAATTTTTTTGTACATAGTATAAAAGTTTTACTATTCATGCAAATACATTTTTTTGAGCGAAGTGAGTGGTGGCCCCTATTAATTTAATTTTTCAGATCGTGATTTCATTTTTTAATAGCTCTTATATCAGGCTAATGTCCGATACATCCGGTTAAGTGCATTCGATTGGAGCAGTAGGATTTATTGCGAAAGCTAATGATACTGCAGGGCGTTGACGATATGTCGAATTTTTAACAAAACTTATAAACAGGAACTTAATGAGGACGTACTTAAGTGGCTAAGATAACCCCAGACCTCAAACCTATTCAGAATATATGGATTTTATTGAAACGGGATATTCAACATTGTATGCAAAAAGATAAGTTATTCAAAAGCTTTGGTGCAGTATTTGAAAAAAAATCTTTTCGGACATTTTACAAATAATCGATAAAATTCCTGACTTATTTTCGACAAATTATGTCGATTTTCAAAAAAATAAATACACAAAATCTCTGGTATAACTCAAAATTTAAACTAGATGTAAAAAATGGATTCTTCGACTACAAAAAACCATCAAATATACAGGCGGTGCCACAGAAAACCAATTCGATTCAATTTCGATGCTGCAATTCTTGGTGCCACAGACATGGCTAACAACGGTTTTAAAACCGCTCATAGTCATGTATGTGGCACCAAGAATTGGAATTGTATCGAAATTGAATCGAATTGGTTTTTTTAAAACCCTTGTTAGCCATGTCTGTGGCACCAAGAATTGGAATTGAAATCGAATTGGTTTTCTTTGGCATTCGGTAGAGGAAAAATAAAGTTTTTTGACCTTGTAAATGGAAGATCTAAGTTGATTTTGGAATATTTAGTTAAAAACATATTTTAAAAATTGACGACTCGATATTCATTTTAGACCTATAGTTTCTGGGCAAAATATCAGAGACAGCCTTTATACCGAAAATAATTTAACCACCCTACTATTTAATCGCTTTAGTATGCACTAGAATTGGATAGCTCGGTTTCATTTTTTTTATAATCAATTTTTTTGACTGATTCTTAGATAAAGAACAGATTTAAGCGATTAATCGCACTAAAACGATAGGCCCTAGCAAATTAAAGCCGCAGATAATCACAGAATACGCAAATCTATATATAAAAGAGAATATTCATAAAAAATGCAACTAATAAAAAAAAAAAATGTCAATAACGAAGTCAAAAATTCAAAACTTTTAAAAGAAAACAATTATTCAGTAACAATTCATTTGATTTTTTTTTAGATCTTTTGTCAATTTTCCCAAAAAAAAACTGAAGAAAAATTAAAAATATACTACTTATATGTCAAATATGGATTTCTTCCAAAAACCCTCAAACACACATAATAATAATGTAAATATAATATGGAAGATCTAAGACGATTTTTGAATATTTGGAAAAAACTTTTTTTGAACAAGTGGCGACTTGAAATTATTTTTCTTAGTTCTTTGGAAAAAATACTTAAAATGACCCAAGGAAACAAAATCTCGGAGAGGCCCAAAACTTTTTTTCTGCCCCATACGAATAGATCCTTTCTAATGTACATACATATGTCGAAAAGTTGCATGACTCAAAAAACTCGATTCTCAATAAACAAAAATCGATTTTATTGTCAGAAAAAAAGAATCGATGAAATCGATTTAAGATCGAATCGTTGCCCAGCTTTACTACAGCACTTGAAGGCTATGTTTCTCAGAAAGAGTTTAACGCGTCATCTCTTTCTTCATTGTTCGAATGATGTTAATATTTAAGTTTAATATGAAATAATGTTTCATTTATTCGAATAATTCATTATTAAATATTTAAAAATTGTGTGAAGAGGCAGCATGGGTTTCTAAAATTTGGTGCACTTCAACAATTTTTCAAGATATATAAAAAGGCTAAGGGTTGGTGAAAAAAATTGTGTAGTGTAGATGTTCTACAAAGATTTCCTTTTCATCACAAGGTATAGACCAAAATAAACAGTACTACAACATATGGTATAATATAATGTCCGTCAGTTAGACTCTCTGTTTATATTTTAGAAGAGTCTATAATTCAAAGACCATACCAACTTTTATGGTATAGTATAAAAACCCCCGAAAACGTTTATAGAGTATTAAATAAGCCATATATTTCTATATTTTATGAGTACTAAACTAAATGTATTTTGAATGTATTTGCAAATAACATTCGATTTGTTCAGAATGAATCTGCTTAGATTCAAGTGGTGGTCTATGATTCCTGTATACATTTTGGCGCCCTGGCAAATATATCTGCTCCGTCTCTCTATATGGTATATCAATGTAAATAGGAATTTAATTGATTTCTAGAGTTTTTTTCCAGTGCTGCGCAACCAAAAACGTTTAATGTAAAATCAATTTTTTTTATAGCTGCCACTTGGCAGCAGCCAAATGACATCATGCGAGGAAACCTAAACAAAATGTATCTGTATCTACGAGTGCAGACTCCAGGCGCTTAGTAAATTCATTTCCTTGTTAAGATTACAAGAGACGAGCATGAGAGCCTGAGAGTTCGACAGACTCTTATATATGCGCATAAACATACATATGTAGTCGCCCTCTTCCCTACCCCCCGTTGTTGTCAAGCACTTTAAGAGTGACATAATTTGCTGCTGCGTTGGCACAATGCAACACTGGAGAAAAAAGTGGAGTGTTAATAATGCAAAAGGCTTCACTGTGCCTGCCACAAAGCAGTTGCTGCAGCAGCCTATGTACTTTATGTATATATGCAAATGTAAGTGAAGTTTTAGCCTGATTTCCGCGCTTCATAATTCCGCTTTATATAGCACATTTGCATAGAATTAAAGTAGGGTGCGCCCACCGCCCATGTGCGCCATATAAACATGCATGAAAAAATTGCAGGAACTTAAATTCAGGTCACTCTTAAATTGCTGCACAAATTTAATATAATAACAATTTGCATTAATTTACATAATATACAAAAAAAAAACTTACTTGTTTCAGTCGTTTGCAGAGAGTCGTTTGAGCCTGTCATATATGCAGCATTAACTGGAAATAAAAATGATTGATATAACTTATAATTAGTAAAGTTTTTCCATAAGCTTATGTCAAAATAATCCCTTATTCTATATACTATATAGATATACCATGCACTGGCATTTCAATGTTAAGGCCAATTAAAGCGCTATGACTCTTATATACTGTTTACACATACACTCGACAAGCCTCAATTGGCCATATGTCTAATTCGAATAGTTAGCCATGTGGGTTGGCCATTTGCAAATTATGCAAAACATATAAATTTATTTTTGCCTTTTGGCTCTTATAATCGTTTTTCATGTGGGTGCGGTCGGTAAGCAAGCCATGAACCCAAAATAATCAAAATGCAAAAAAACTATTGTATATAAAAAGAAATATTATATACGTCAAAAAGTACTGTTAAAGAAATTCTATATACGCTTGACAACAACAAAAAAAAAAAAAATTTACATATTATGTTCTGCTGTGGGCTGTAAATTGACGTTTGAAATTGAAGCCCTGGAATTTCTATATAGCCAATAAATTAAAGTTTGTGGCTACAAATATACTTGAGAAGAGAATCTGAAGTTTTTAAAGGTAAACACAGACAACTACAAGTGATATCATAATAGATTGGTAAACACTTTCTGTGTATACCAATACATACTTGAGTTTATTGACCAATGTTTTTGAAGCTGGTATATATGTAAGTACTCTATATATATTTAGGGACCTATATTTTACAGATTGGAAGAGAATATATATGTACATATAAGCAGGGCTGTAGAGACAAAATCCGGGCCCCGGAGGAAATCTTTGTTAATTCATGAAAATACATATAATTGTTAATAAGTGTGAGACGAACATAAAAAAGTATAGAAAGGATTTCTGAGAGATTTGTTTGCAATCATTATAATAACATTGGATATGGTTGAACAAAAAAGTATGTTACGGAGCTCTGGTAGAATGATAATTTACTATATTTTTCTTAAGCAAAAAACTTCCCGAATGACTCGAGTCTGGGCCCCTCCGAGAGCTCCGGGCCCGGGGGAAAAAGTCTCCGATTCATCCCCCTCTCGACGGGCCTGCATATAAGTGAAGCGACCCAATTTTTGGATCAACAACTTCTATTTCGATGGTTTTGGCATACATATGTGAAAGAGGTAATACCCAATATACCGATTATTTGTCAAGTTATCGATATCTAAATATTTAGATTTTGAATGCTAGTCGCTTCTTTGACGAGCCTTATCTTCTAATCTAATAAATGTTTTTAAGCAATTTTTTTTGATAAAAGACAAAATACACTTTAAAAAATAATTTGGATTTTCAAAAGTTTTTTGATTTTTATAAATAATTCGATTTTTATGTTTGATGTTTTATTTATATTTTGAATATTAGACGTTTCTTTGATAGACCTGAAGATATTTGAGCAATATTTTTTAATAAAAGACAAAATTTACGTTAAATAAATTGGATTTAAAAAAATTTTGAATGCAAGATGTTTCTTTGATAGTCTAAGCTTATATTTTTTTTGTAATACTAAACAAATAAAAGATACAATTTTGAATTCAATTTTATACTTTTATTTTGTAAAAATTTGTATTTCAAAAAACTATTTTTAGGTGGGTATTTTTGCGACATCTCCCAATTCCATTTACTAATTTAAGAGCTTAACAAATTTATTCAGGCCGACTGCATAGTTTTTATACCCTGTACCGTATGGTACCAAGGGTATATTAAGTTTCTGCAAGCCGAAAATGTTGTAACATATAGAAGGAGACGTCGGAGACACCCAAAGTTACCTAAAATATGATCAGGGTGACTAGAGAAGTCGATATACCCGTGTCCGTCTGTCCGTCTGTCCGTGTGAACGCCTAGATCTCAGAGATGGTAAGAGCTAGAGTTACCAAACTTTCACATTAGATCCCATATTAATCCATAGGAGACAAGTTTATTTTATTTTTTTGATATCGGGGTTAAATTATATAGCTCCCATAGGGGTGTTTGAGACGACCTCGACAAAAAAAAGCGTTTAGATGGATAATTCGTTTGTTTATGAAGATATCGATTCCCAATCACTGTACCAAATTTGATCAAATCGGTTGACTATATCATATAGCTCTCATAGGACCGATCGGCCAAAATAACTTTTTTAAAGAAAAATTCGCTATATTTCGTTTTTTAATAAGAATATCGTAAGCAGATTTGGCGTTTGGAAATTTTTTAGACCACTTAAGCAATGTACCAAATTTGAACAAAATCGGTTGACTATATCATATAGCTCCCATAGGTCCGATCTCCCAAAAATCGATTTTTTAACAAAATTTTTTGTGTTTCATTTGTTTGTTAAGATATTGGGACCAAATTTGACATTCGTGAGTATTTTATAGTTCCTAAGCACTGTACTTAATTTAATCCAAATCGTTTGACTAGATCATATAGCTCCCATAGGACCAATCGGTCCAAAAACACGTTTTTTATACAAAATTCGATGTGTTTTTTGTTTGTTTGTAAAGATATTTGAAATAAATTTGGCATTCAGATCTTTTTTAAGGTATTTAAGCACTGCGTCACATTTTATTGAAATCAGTTGACTATATCATATAGCTCCCATAGGAACGATCGGTCAAAAAAAAAATTTTTGCTTAAAAATTCTTCTGTTTTTGGTTTTTTGTGAAAAAATCGGACTTTATTATAAGCTAGTGGTACAGGGTATCCTAAAGTCGTCCGCGCCCGACTTTATGTACGCCATTTTTTTTTTTAATTATGTTTAGATAGATAGGAGACTTTTTGAACCTTAATTTGTTGGAATAAAAATAAGTTTTCAAGATTGTATAAAATAATATAGTCAAAATCGGAAAAAAGTGAAATTTCATCCCTTTGAGCTATTTTCGCGATAATCAAATATTTTTGAACGCTTTAAAATTTTGCAGGCGCTATATGCAGGTACAAAGGAAACTTTTTTATTGATATCGTTGGATTAAAAATTTGTCAAAGTAGCGGTCACACATAGGCAGAAACTGAACGAAATTTATTTTTCCATCCCGAGAATATAAGTATTTATGAAAGTTTTCCGGTTTCTAAGGATTGGACGAAAACATAATTTGCCAAATATTAAGCGATCATATTGTGTAACTTTCATTACTAACACCTATTTTTTTTAAAGATTTTTCTTTAAAACCGAAGATTCATTTTTTATTTCAACGTTCAGATTAAGTTTCGTGATTTTTTTTTCGTGAGCAAGCAGCTGATTGTTAAACAGAGTGTGAAAGTTTATCAATATTTCAGGGTTGCCATCACAATACTTTTATTTATGGTATGGTTCTAAATTTAACTAAATATATTTTATAAAAATGTTGACTTTTTCCCAAACATTTGAGACTTTAGTTCACAGTAGTGCAATTTAAACTTGAACTAGTAAGCCCGGCAGACGTTGTCCTGCCCTACCTTGGGTTTGAACCAAAGTTGCTTTCGCAAGATTTTTCAGTATAAATATAAGACCGAATTTAAGGAGAACTACAAAGTCATTCAATACTCATTGATAAGTTCGTCTTTCGATGAGACAAAGTTACAGAAATTCTGAGGAAATGAAATCAATCCGCTCGATTCGTCGATTTGCGTTTTGTTATTCCATGTCAGATGGGTTTTTTGTTATACCACGTTTTATAGTTATAGCGGTCGAACGGGATAAAAAGCATCCTATGTCCGTCTCATGGCTCTAAGCTACCCACCAATTTTCAGCTAAATCGGTTCATGCGTTATTGAGTTATAAATAGTGTAACCAACACCACTTTCTTTTATGTATACATTCATAGATATTAGTCCTACTATAATTATCTATTCTTATTTGGTGTAAATTTTTTTTAAAACTATAATCTAAATTCTGCAAATTTTATGTTAAAATTCAAAATTTTTCTTAATTTATATAAACTTAAAAATATGTCAAAAATTTCTCCATGTGCCCTCGATAGGTCACATATGGCCCACATAGGCGACTCATGAAAAACTTTACGATTTGAAAATATTTTTAAAACTGACGAAAAATCAAACCAAAAAGAAACGGTATTCTCTGGACCAAACTTACAGATTGTTCTGGAGTCAAACCCAACCATCATTGCAGCATTTTAAGCTGAAATGCAGATGATCGTAGGTGATATTATAGACTACCATCAAACAGATGTTGAGACTAATTCAGCACGGTTGACCTACGCAGGTCAACGAACTTATCGGTTTCTATTATTCAAATGGGTTCAAGAAAATCTTCCAAAACCTCCCTTCGAGCACTACTTACAGGACATTGCAGGCTCGGAAAATACTAAAGCAAGATATCTTTGGGGTCTGTGAAACTGAACAGGAACTTTACTGATTATGAGGCTCTGGTCAGAAGAAGAAAAATCTTCTTAAGCGTTCTGAGAATCTCTCTGCACAATATCAACAACTAGAACTATGGCAAATAATAAAATTTTTTCAGAAATTAGTTTAGCTAAGCAGCTCTACGGATAGTAAGGAACACGCAATAAAGCTTTCCCATCACTATAATTATTATTAATATGCTGGGTGTACAAATTTCTTATGGGTACCATATAATTGGCTTATAGCAAAAATATTCCACGCAAGAAAAATTTCCTTATTTTTCATGTGCCTATTAAATTTCATTTATGAGGAATCGTTAAAAATTAGTTTAAAGTTCTATATAAAGTTGTTGTTAGTTTATTTTTTTATTTGTAATTTATAGCTTCAGTCATTGCATGCACAAAAATTTTCAGCACAAGGATTATTTTAAACTCCGTTTCAGTGCTCCCAATTTTTTACTACTCCTAAATGGAGTAAAGCCTTAGAGCCTTCAGCTTTTTATTTGCGTTTTTATTTTTATTACGACAGAAGCTTAAGGTCTAAACGGATCTGCGGTTTTTCAATTTCAAAAATTTTGTTACCCATTTCTTCGTCTTAAATTCTTTATAGCTCTTAACTCTTAAATCGTTAATTAATATTTTCGCTAGTTTGACACAGTTAAGCTTTTCTAAAGCAAGACCCATTGGGACACCTGTGTTCATGGTAATTACCACATCCCATTTCCTGCTTATTTTTTTCTCTCTATAAAAATCATAAATTGCATTAAAATTTAAGCCTTAGTCTGTTAATCTCAGGTATATAAAAAAAAACCTACAGTAAAATCCAATAGCAAAACATAAAACAAAAACATAATGCACTAAGCCAGCAACAACAACAGCAAAAACTACAGACCAGGCAACTTCAATAATAACCAAACGGAAAGCAACAACAAAACTACACCAAGCGTCACTTGAATAATGCATTTTTATTGTTTGTGTTTACTGGAGCAAGTTTTCTGAGCAACGAAAGCGAATTATATAAAAAACTTTTTTTCTTTCCTTATTGTTGAATTTTAATCCTTTAATTCGGTCGACTTAATTTCTACACATATTTTTATTTTAATACGTCTTATAAAATAACAATTTGTTATGAGCCTGCGTTATAAATTTATAATATGAAATTTTTATTAACTGAGTAGTTAAAGTTTTAAAAAGTAGTTAGTATAAAAAATGAGCACATAATGATGCTTTTTCCAATTTTTCTAAAAAATTCGAATATTATTATTTATTTATTATTGAAAAGCTTAATTAAGCTAAACTCTGTATATATTTGTATCTGTTAAAATTAATCATGGAATAAAATTAAATTAAATAAAAAATTAAATTAAATAATAAAAAAAATTAAATTAAAATATAAACATAAAAGATTTTGTAATGTCTGAACAATTTGTCATTACGATCATAAATTATTATTAAAAAAAAATATTAAGAAATATCATAAAATGCAATTAGAAATTAAAAAATTTTACAAAACGAAAGCCCTTAAAAAAAACCCCCAAAAAAAGCTTTAACCCATTTTTATTAGTTTCATTATTAATTAAAGGTCTGGAGGTCAGACCATGTTTCCTATATGATTTCGGGGTCGCTAAATCCGAATCCGAGGTACACAAACCCAGAGCACGTCAGGGTTCTGAATCCGTCTGACCGGTTTTTTTGTGTGGCTGTGTTATTTGAAAATGTTTATTCCTTTCAGAACCTTTTTTGTCAAAGAATATTGGACTCTTGGTGAATTTCCTCAAGTTTGTCTTGCACAAATCAATTTAAAATGAATTTTTTCATAATAAAATATATTCAATTTATTAAATTCATTATATAAAAAATGATCAAAATCATTGTGAAAAAAAACAAATTCGTTTAACAGCTAATGAATGAAAAAAAAAACTAGGCAGATCGGAGCAGGTTTAATTTAACAAGCCATCTTTTTGGAAAAAAAATATTAAAATAAGGTTCATCTTAAATTCTTGCCAAAGCGCTCTTTCAAAACTAAAAAATATCTTATTTTGAGATTGCTCATCCTAGACATAACTTAGAAGGGTGTTTACGAAGTTTTCGTCAGAATGCTTTGGCCATCTATATCGAAATTCTTTCGCAGTTGCTGCAGTCGCATTTTGTACCAGATTTTTTAAATTTTTTTTTAATGTTTTTTACAGAACCCATTTCACAAGTTCTATAATCAACAGCCTCCAGTCTGAGTTTATGGAGCAAGGTCAAATTTTCTACATAACCATTACTACAGTGATAAGTTCTTTCTTTTCTGCAGCTCTATTTTGATTAATTACATTTTTTTTATCAACAAAAACATATGATTTAAAATTTCTGCTACAAAGGAATATATACAAAATTTCTCTGTAAAGAAACAAGTTATAAGAAGATCAAAATATATACATTTATTTTTGTATATAAAACAGTGTACTATATTGCATTAATCATATGCGTTAATAACCATACAAAAATAAATTATTATACTTCATTATTCCTCTTCATTAAAACGCCACAAAAATTTAAAAGTGTACCCATTCAAGTGCCACGGAGTGTGCCACAAAGCAACTGCGAAAAATGCGCGCCAAAGTTAAAACCGTTTTTCAGGCAACTGCGGCTGGCAGCGGCCGCACGAAAATGGCATTAAAAGTCAGACGAATGGCGATGAATAAAACACGCTGCAAAGGCCCAAAAAGCACAAAAGCCATCAACGGCAATACCAACAACAACAATAACAACAACACAGTCAAAAACAATAACAACAGCATATAAAAAAACACTGCACATAAAAGTTGTTTGACAAAAAACAATAACAAAAGTCCAACTTGCAGCCGCAAGACTTAGCCAGACAAAGCACTTGGCCAAAATAAACTAAAAAAAAAAACAATATTGTAACTATACTAAAACTAAACTCTAAAGCAAAATCACGTGGCCAACCGCAACAACCACAACAACAGCAACAACAACAACGACGACAACGCTGCGACTGCGCGACGTCGCCGCAGCGTCTTGTTTTGGCAGTTGAATGGGGAATGAATGAAACAACCAAAGTTGCCGTTGGCCAGGAAAAACGACACGACGGACGCCTCGACTGACTCGAGCTACGGATAGTTGCTTGCAACAACAACAACAACAGCAACAACAACAACAACAGCAACAACAACAATAATAAAAACAATACGGGAACCTGATGGAAAAGCTGGCAATGATGATGGCAACGTTGCTATACTCTGCAAAGGTTTAAAAGCTTATAAGATTAAAAAGAAAATAAGCTCGCAATACATCGCAGTTTTAATTTTTTTTTAAGATTTGTATGACTATAGAACTTTGGAAGCAAACAGGAAGGCAGAGGAAATAAATTTTCGAATATTTCAAAATTTTTTTTAAACAAGAGTTGCTTTTATTTCAAGTTTACGAAATCTAGGCAAATCGGTGATGTATAATACCTTAAATATTTTGAATTATTTATATATATATTTACCCTAATACTTTTAAAACCGTTGTTAGCCATGTCTGTGGCACCAAGAATTGGAATTGAAATCGAATTGGTTTTCTGTGGCACCCCTGATATTTAGCCTATCTTCAGTTGTATTTATCCAAAACGATAAAAAATCTTTGATAAATGTTTATACATATGATTATTTTAATTTTTCGTGACGTTACTTATGTAGGACAAAATATAAAAAAAAAAAACACTTAATTTTTATTCATTTTTTTCAATTCAATTTGTAGTTAGTAATAAAAATAAAAAAAAAAAAGCTAGCAATCGGGCTTTTTAAAAATTGAAAGTGGGTTACGATTTGGACTAGATAAACATTTTTTTTATATTAGTCTTGGTATCTGTTATTAAATTTTAATTGAAAATTCTTTCCTGGAAATTTTTTTTTTTAAGTTTAACATTTTTTTTTTAAATTCTATGAGGCTTGTTGAAAAGATATAAGGATATAAAATGATTAAACCTAAAACAGGTCCACGAATACCGGAGTAATGTCAGTTGTTGAAAAGCTAATTTCGTTTCCGAAGTAATTTGCTGTGAATTTCAGAATGTGGTTATGTGCTTAAAAAAACGGGGTATTGTTCCTACTTTTGAGGTTATGTACAGGGTGCAACAAATTTTTGTGGCCGCCAATTACATATTTTAGTATCACTCTTACTCTGCTATTTAAGAATCTAGGAATCCTTGGAAAATTCAGAATTAACAAAAACTTGAATATTTAGTTTTATAGCTAGATTTTTCTAACCTTAGTTGTAAAAAAGTTTTTCGATCAAGTTGTGCTTTTTTGCAAAAATGGGTCTAAATAAATAATACATCTAAAAAATAAATTTCCATTAAAAAAAATGGCAGACGTAAAGTCGGGCGCGGACGACTTTAGGATACCCTGTACCACTAGCTTGTAATAAAGTCCGATTTCTTCACAAAAAACCAAATACAGAAGAATTTTTAAGCAAACATTTTTTTTGACCGATCGTTCCTATGGGAGCTATATGATATAGTCAGCCGATTTCAATAAAATTTGACACAGTGCTTAAATACCTTAAAACAGATATGAATGCCAAATTTATTTTAAATATCTTTACAAACAAACAAAACACATCGAATTTTGTATAAAAAACGTGTTTTTGGACCGATTGGTCCTATGGGAGCTATATGATCTAGTCAAACGATTTGGATTAAATTTGGTACAGTGCTTAGGAACTATAAAACACTCACGAATGTCAAATTTGGTCCCAATATCTTAACAAACAAACGAAACACAGCAAATTTTGTTAAAAAATCGATTTTTGGAAGATCGGACCTATGGGAGCTATATGATATAGTCAACCGATTTTGTTCAAATTTGGCACATTGCTTAAATGGTCTAAAAAATTTCCAAACGCCAAATCTGGTTAGGATATCTTTATTAAACAACGAAATATAGCGAATTTTTCTTTAAAAAAGTTATTTTGGCCGATCGGTCCTATGGGAGCTATATGATATAGTCAACCGATTTCGATCAAATTTGGTACAGTGATTGGGAACTATAAAAAACTTCGAATACCAAATTTCGTTACGATATCTTCATAAACAAATAAATTATTCATCTAAAACGCTTTTTTTTGTCGAGGTCGTCTCAAACACCCCCATGGGAGCTATATAATTTATCCCCGATATCAAAAAAATAAAATAAACTTGCCTCCTATGGAATAATATGGGATCTAATGTGAAAGTTTGGTAACTCTAGCTCTTACCATCTCTGAGATCTAGGCGTTCACACGGACGGACAGACGGACGGACAGACGGACAGACGGACATGGGTATATCGACTTCTCTATTCACCCTGATCATATATTAGGTAACTTTGGGGTGTCTCCGACGTCTCCTTCTATATGTTACATACATTTTCGGCTTGCACAAACTTAATATACCCTTGGACCATACGGTACAGGGTATAAAAACTTGAAAAAGTTTACTTAAGCAATAAACAAATATCTTTATATATACCTAAAATGACTAAAAATTAATAATGAGAGGAAAGATTCAAAATTTTACAAAAACTTGAACTCTTAGCTTTATAGCCAGATATTATGTCCTTTTGCAACCTTAATTGAAAAAAAGTTTTTCGATCAAGGTAAGCTTTTTATTAAAAATCGACATGAATATTACAAGTACAAAAAAAATTTCACTAAATAAAAAAAAAATGGCGGACGTAAAGTCGGGCGCGGACGACTTTAGGATACCCTGTACCACTAGCTTGTAATAAAGTCCGATTTCTTCACAAAAAACCAAAAACAGAAGAATTTTTAAGCAAAAATTTTTTTTTGACCGATCGTTCCTATGGGAGCTATATGATATAGTCAACCGATTTCAATAAAATTTGACACGGTGCTTAAATACCTTAAAAAAGATATGAACGCCAAAGTTATTTCAAATATCTTTACAAACAAACAAAACACATCGAATTTTGTATAAAAAACGTGTTTTTGGACCGATTGGTCCTATGGGAGCTATATGATCTAGTCAAACGATTTGGATTAAATTTGGTACAGTGCTTAGGAACTATAAAATACTCACGAATGTCAAATTTGGTCCCAATATCTTAACAAACAAACGAAACACAACAAATTTTGTTAAAAAATCTATTTTTTGGAAGATCGGACCTATGGGAGCTATATGATATAGTCCACCGATTTTGTTCAAATTTGGCACATTGCTTAAGTGGTCTAAAAAATTTCCAAACGCCAAATCTGGTTAGGATATCTTTATTAAAAAACGAAATATAGCCAATTTTTCTTTAAAAAAGTTATTTTGGCCGATCGGTCCTATGGGAGCTATATGATATAGTCAACCGATTTTGATCAAATTTGGTACAGTGATTGGGAACTATAAAAAACTTTCGATTGCCAAATTTCGTTACGATATCTTCATAAACAAACGAATTATTCATCTAAAACGCTTTTTTTTTCGAGGTCGTCTCAAACACCCCCATGGGAGCTATATAATTTATCCCCGATATCAAAAAAATAAAATAAACTTGCCTCCTATGGAATAATATGGGATCTAATGTGAAAGTTTGGTAACTCTAGCTCTTACCATCTCTGAGATCTAGGCGTTCACACGGACGGACGGACGGACAGACGGACGGACAGACGGACAGACGGACATGGGTATATCGACTTCTCTATTCACCCTGATCATATTTTAGGTAACTTTGGGGTGTCTCCGACGTCTCCTTCTATATGTTACATACATTTTCGGCTTGCACAAACTTAATATACCCTTGGACCATACGGTACAGGGTATAAAAATTAAAAGGCAGTGCCCAAGCCTAAAAAAGTATTCCCAAAATTCCAAAAATTTTTGTCCAAAAATTAAAATAAATCTTATATACAGAGTACTTTCAAAAATACATCCATAAAAAATTTGTTCCAAAATGGCCCTCTTAAATAGATATAAATTTTGTATTCTTCGTATTCCTTCCTCTTTCGGCCTTAAGTATTGATTATAAAAATAAGCCTAAAATTCATGGCTAAAAAAAATGGATACTTTCCGAGATAGTCATTTGGTTGGGTTACTTAAGGGGCACACCTAGTGTGAAATTTTCAAAAATTTAATTTTTTTTCCATATTTCGATAGGTTATACCTTTAGAAATAACATACTAAAATTTTAAATCGATATCTTAAATAGTTTTTGAGTTACAGCCATTTAAAAGAGTAGCCGCTCGGCAGTTAGATAGTTGGTATATACCTGAGATCGCGTGTCATTTCAAAAATATTTAATATTTTATTTCAAAAATTTTACTGTGTATTCTCAAAACATGTATAAATATACCCTCAAAATTTTAAATAGATGGATTCACTAGTTTTTTTTTTTAATTCCCAAAAATGGCCTTTTTTTAGGTTGTCACACTAGGTGTGCCCCTTAAAACCAACATATAAATAATATTATTGTACATAAACATAAGTAAAAAAAAAACTTTTTCTATTGTGAGGCGAAACGTATGAAAATTTCGGGTCTACATTTTTGAAATCCAAATAGCCTTCAAAGATCGATTTATGAGTGGCAAAAGTGCCTGGAATATTTATAAAAGCTAATGCAAATGTACCAATGCAGGCAGCCTCCCAGATAAATTATTCCTTCTTTACCATTTACAAAAGATAATCGTTGATATACAAGTAATCGAAATTGGAGTTGAAATTGAAAACAGTCAAGATTAGCTTAGCTTTATCCTTGAATCCTTAAAGTTCCAAAGGCATTTTAGAGCACAGTTCGGTAAAGCCTGCCTTCAAAGCACCCGATATCTGCCGATAAATCGATATCAATTACGAAGTAGACTTAAATATCTTTTATTACAGGTACAAAGCTCACGAAGTTTTCTTAATTAAAAAGCTAATAAGCCTGCCTTAAATATCTATCGATAAATCAACTTCGATAACAAAGTACGAAACAGGTTTAAATATCTTTCACCTCGATAACCCTCCAATTTCAAAGACATATTTCCTAGTAACTCCAACATCACAAAGCTCTCGTAATTCGATTAATTAAAAACTCAATAAGCTCCTTTTAGTAAGAGTATCATTTGCAAGTTGTTTGCCGGTTTCGGTATTCGCGCCAAGCTAAGCTGCCAAAGTTGGCCAACTTGGCCAAGTGTGCAATGGCAAGTGTTCAGTTATTTTTATAGCCCATTGCCGCAGAGGCAACTCTGCTCCCAACAACAACCACAACAACAACACGAACACGACAAGTGCAGGTAAAGCTCTGGCGGCAGAAATATGATTGCAGCTGCCACCCAACCCCCCCGTTTGCCGCTGCGATCAACGCTCTTACTCTCACTGTATCTTTCGCGGAAAACCTAGGGCCATGGAGCGCCAACACCAGTCATGAAAATTGGCGGCAACTTTGGACAATGGGACATTGGGACGCCTTAAGGAAAACTGCTGTCGACTGCGGCGCTTTCACTTGAGTTGCACAAAAAAAAAATTTTAATAAAATTAAAAAAAAAAATCATCTACTATATCAAAACTTGTTTAATGCTGGCTGCTCTTTGAAGGCGCTCTTAACTTGTTGCACAGTTATTAGTGTCGTTGGTTGTTGTTGTTGTTTTTTGTTGGTTGTTTGTTTTGGTGGCACAATAAACTTTCAACGACATAAGTAATCACGCCTAATGGGTCAAACGGTGTCTGCTCTAAGCCATTTGTCAAGCAGCTTAAAAAAAAAACTCTATTCTTGATTTAGTATATTAAAAAAAAAGATATATAGATTGGTGCAACTTCGAGGAACACACCTTGAACATGTTTATCATAGCCTTATGGACATAAATATGCAAATCCCATTGTTAATGCCAATTTTAGGCATTCGCGTGAAATATTCATTAGAGTTAGTCAAGCCCAGTTGATTAATGCCAAAAAGCCGATTATGTAAGCGTATAAAGTTAAAAGAAATGAAGAAGAGCGCATAAAACAAAATACAAAAGAAAAAAAGATGAAAATAAAGATGAAGAGAAAAAAAAGAGGAGCAAAAAACTGAAGATGACAAGTGGAGAAGACATATTGGAAAGGTTATGCAAATGTTTATATGTTAGCTTTAAAAGTTTAATAAACAAATATTATAATTATGTTGTTGGTGGTCATGTTTGATAGACCCTTCACTATGATGAGTCGATTGTAATCGGGAAGCACGTTCCAGACTTCACTCTCAAAAGAGTTTTAAAAATATATTTTGGCGTTCGAAAACTTCAACCATTCACGCGGCTCGATTCAAATTGTTAACGGAATTACTTTTAAATAAGGATTTGCTTAAAATATAATCATCTACTACAGCAATTCGAACCGAACCCTTAACCAAATCACTCTTAAATATGGTTTTGGTTCCAATATAAAACCCGAAACTTTAACCGAATCATTTTTTAAACAAAGTTTCGGTTGGTGTAAAAAAAAACAACGTAAAAAAAATCATATAATTCGCCTATTCCCTCAATTCGATCCGAAACCTTAACAGAATCACTTTACAATAAGCTTTTGGTTTAGGGTTACCATGTCTTGTGTTCGCTTAATGGCTTTTTTCGCTTGGTTAGAACGATCATCTTTTGTCATGGTATTTTCATATCTCTTCCCCAACTATTTCCTTTAAAAATGGATCGGAGTACGAAAACAAACCCGTAGTTAAGCGCATTTTGAAAATTTTTAAAAGTTTTAAATCATATTTTCTGTTCCAAAAGAAACCCTCTAAAATTCTATTGACGCGAACCTTGCCATCCTCGCAGGCTATGATTACGCGCCCTTTACGCCACTTCTGGAGGGGTGCGTTGTCCTCGTGTATTAGTACCAAGTTCCCTGGTGTCAAATTGACCTCGTCTTTGACCCACTGAGCGCGCTGCTGCAGACCTTGGACCACCTGTGCCAGAACTGTTGTCTGAGCTCCGACAACTGCCTCTCTCAATGGCCCTCCTGAACCTTATCCTTGCGGCAACGTAATTGCCCTATTAGCAGATGACCTAGGGTTATGGCCTCTCCATCGCTCGGGTCGCTGCTGATTGCCACCAAAGGCCGTGAATTCTTTGTGAGCGATTTATCTCAATATTTTTTCTCTTATATGGTATGCCTATTTTACATGACAAACTTTGGATAAAGAATCTATTGCGGAATATCCGCTTTTTTTTAAGATCTCTCGAAATATCATATTATACAGATTGTGGCTGGAAGAAAATCATATAGGTATATCAAAATTTTATACATTTGAAAGAAATTTATTTTCACGAGATTTTCGCGAAATGAAACATTGAAAAAAGAAATTCAAACTTTCCCCTCACGATACTTATTCTCTATAACGAAATTCTCAAAATTTTTTTCAAAGACACTGTTCTTATGATATTTCGACTTATGCTCTTCCCTCACCTCGTAACGAATCCTTGTAAGATAGGTCTGTTTCGGTAACTCATTGCCATAAAAATAAGTAAACTAATTTGAAGGAACGACCATTACGTCTTTAAAAAGGTATAATTAGTAATTTAATAGTAATAATAGTAATTTTAATATTATTTTTTTTTATATAAGTCTGACTGAATTTCATTATTTTACCATTTAAAAAAAATGGCGGACGTAAAGTCGGGCGCGGACGACTTTAGGATACCCTGTACCACTAGCTTGTAATAAAGTCCGATTTCTTCACAAAAAACCAAAAACAGAAGAATTTTTAAGCAAACATTTTTTTGTTGACCGATCGTTCCTATGGGAGTTATATGATATAGTCAACCGATTTCAATAAAATTTGACACAGTGCTTAAATACCTTAAAAAAGATATGAATGCCAAATTTATTTCAAATATCTTTACAAACAAACAAAACACATCGAATTTTGTATAAAAAACGTGTTTTTGGACCGATTGGTCCTATGGGAGCTATATGATCTAGTCAAACGATTTGGATTAAATTTGGTACTGTGCTTAGGAACTATAAAATAGTCACGAATGTTAAATTTGGTCCCAATATCTTAACAAACAAACGAAACACAACAAATTTTGTTAAAAAATCGATTTTTTGAAGATCGGACCTATGGGAGCTATATGATATAGTCAACCGATTTTGTTCAAATTTGGCACATTGCTTAAGTGGTTTAAAAAATTTCCAAACGCCAAATCTGGTTAGGATATCTTTATTAAAAAACAAAATATAGCGAATTTTTCTTTAAAAAAATTTTTTCTTCGGTCGGTCCTATGGGAGCTATATGATATAGTCAACCAATTTCGATCAAATTTGGTACAGTGATTGGGAACTATAAAAAACTTTCGAATACCAAATTTTGTTACGGTATCTTCATAAACAAACGAATTATTCATCTAAAACGCTTTTTTTTTGCCGAGGTCGTCTCAAACACCCCCATGGGAGCTATATAATTTATCCCCGATATCAAAAAAATAAAATAAACTTGCCTCCTATGGAATAATATGGGATCTAATGTGAAAGTTTGGTAACTCTAGCTCTTACCATCTCTGAGATCTAGGCGTTCACACGGACGGACAGACGGACAGACGGACATGGGTATATCGACTTCTCTATTCACCCTGATCATATTTTAGGTAACTTTGGGGTGTCTCCGACGTCTCCTTCTATATGTTACATACATTTTCGGCTTGCACAAACTTAATATACCCTTTGTACCATACGGTACAGGGATAAAAAAGGGTTTTCAAGAGCTTTTAGAGAAATGGAACACCATACAATAATGTAATGATGCTCTACAAACAATCTTGTCAATTTTTTACCTACTCCGCTTTTATGACAACCAAAAAATTTTGTTTTTACAATCTCAAAGTTCCCTTGGAAATAAACTTCAAATTGAGTTCAAACAAAATCGGTTGATACAATAAATTTTGTCAAGTTTTATGTTTTAGCATTTAATTTGGTAATTATTTTAATAAGATAATCGTCCAACGATCGCAACATACAGCATGGACAATTGGGAAGTTGATGAACGTTAAACTTGAAGATCCCGATTTAGTGGCCGACGATACTACCTTCATTCAAAATATCAATCCAGAGGATTTCCTCGTTAATGCCCAGCGTGACAGAGCAAGGAAACGCTTTCAGGACAACTCATGTTGCGCTCCGATAATGTCGGAGAGAGGATGGGGTAATGACAGGGATAGTGATGATGAGGGTCGCGACGATGACTATGGTGACGATGATAACTAGGACATATTAAATCAATAACCGAACATGATGGCGTTGGCGATTTCTAAACAATTCATCTATCTGGCAGTACAGAAATTTCGTATAGTTCAAACTTTAGCACAAATATGGCGCGAACTAAAACAAAATTAATGGTAATAATATAAACATCTTAAAAAAGCAATATTATTTACTTGTATCCTTTGGTGAGGGCTCAAACTATATTGAAAGTGATCAATCTTCAACTGAACGAAGAAAGCAAAGACATTTTGTTCCTGAAAACCAAATCTGATTCGAGGTCCTGATAGCTCTTGTGAGGAGATTGGAACTGCTTATTTTTTATGCATTGTCTAAACTCTAAAATTTTCTTTGCAATGACGATGATATGTGCGGTGTTCTAACAAAAGTTGATGCAGGCCAAGGCATTTGAGGGATAGGGATCTATCTCCTACCACGCTTATAGGAACCAGTTTTCGGTACGAACCATCGATATAGACAACAATTCTGCGATAGCATTTAAATCTAAGTAATAGGTCTGCTGGTTTTTGTCGGATAGGATAAAAAGATCGGGTTCTGTAGGGGTTATATGATATAGTCTATGATGCATTTTGGTACGATATGCTGTAGCAAGCAAAAATATTACGGGGTCTCGAAACCTTTTTCTTAGCCTATGGATTCTGGAGAGGGCTTGTGGTGATATAGTCAAACAAATTTGATAAGATACGAAGATAATCGTATAATCATTGCTTGGGACAACTTGATAATTTTCGGTATCTTCATAAACAATCATCAATCATTGTTAAATAATTTAATTTCACTTTTCTTTCTACAAGATATCTTATCCAAAAGTTGTGTTGGAGTAGCTACAAAGGATGTAGGCTTTCATATGGGCATGTCTATGTTGACCTCTTTAATCATCGTCATTATGCTCTACTTAACTTTGGTAGATTCTACGACTCTACCTGAGTTATATACCTTCTCGGCTTTTACTTTGTATCCAGTTGGGGTTCCATGGAGGGTTTTTGTGTGCGGAGCTCCCCCGAAAATCGGAAAAATGGACGGTTCTTTTGCGAGCTCCCATATGTGTAGGTTAGGTTAGGTTGCATAGGCAGCTCAGATAGTGTTTTGAGATCACGCACAGACCATGAGGTTCGCCTAATTAAAATGGGAGGAAAAGAATTGACGAAAGGGAGAGATTATGCCGGAGCATCAAAGACTGTAGGACATCCCTAATCGCCTAAGTCTCTCATGTTACAGAACCATTTTGGGGATTCGACGAAAGCAACCAGATCCACAAGGGCACATAGGCTACACTACCCAGATCCTCAAAGAATGGTTTACCCAGACGCTGTGTTCGTCTTCTCAGAATCGGAGGGCAGTCGCATAGCAGATGTCAGATGTTAGAATTGACGAAAGGGAGAGATTGTGGAGGAGCGTTAAAGACTGTAAGACATCCCTAATCGCCTAAGTCTCTCATGTTGCAGAACCCATTTTGGGTATTCGACAAAAGCACCCAGATCCGCAAGGGCATATAGGCTACACTACCTAGATCCTCAAAGAATGGTTTACTCAGACGCTGTGTTCGCCTTCGAAGAATCGGAGGGCAGTCGCAGAGCAGGTGTTAGATTCTTTCTGTCTCTTCCTTATCCCCGTAGCTGCGACAGAAATCATGATGGGGAACGTGCAACCTCTCAGCCACATTGCCTATGGCGCAGAGCCCCTTTACAACGCCTACCACCATCCTAGTTTTGGTTTATAGAAGCGCAGGAGTTCAGATGGTCGCTTTGGATCATATCTCCGCCAGAGTCTTCGGGAGATGCGGCAACCGGACACCATGTCCCATTCTCTTTTCGCCAGAGCTCTAGCCGTTTACCTGATTAGCGACATATGTATATACACTTCGAAGTCAAGAGCTCCCTCTAAGACCAAATCCTCGACTCGAATACATATAAGTACAATAATTTGAAAAAAAAACATATTTCCAAAAATAACGCAAGTTATCAATTTAATTAAAAAATATGTTAACTTCTTTGCGTATCTGCTATAACATTTTAATAAAATTTATCTTGCTTTTTAACATAAAGTGCAGCAAAAAACTAAACATCTTTGAACCCAACATTAATCTTCAACACATCAACAAACAAACAATCCCAAAGATAAAATGTACAATAAACAAATCCAAAAAAAAATGCCCAAACAATACAAAAATGTGCCAGACCATTTATGGACTTAGCCGTGGCATTGCAACTTTAACCTTAGATAAGTAAAAAAATAAAAATAAAAACTACAACAAATAAATCCATATAAACGTGTTTTTCATGGCGATTTTGTTGTAGTTCGGCGTTGCCATCTGCTGCGTTTGGAAAAAAAGTCAGCTGTGTGCCTTTTCGCTTATATAGACATACTTATATATATTTATTAATGTACATAAGACCATATGAGCTGATATGTACTAATAGAAGCGTAGGCATAATGCAGTTTAATCGACGTCATGGCAACCAAAGCATTGACCTCCAGTGTTTTACCTAATCAAAAACGTCATCATCAACAGGGCATCAGCACACAGATACTTTAGACACACACACAGACAGCTAAACTTTCATAATTAACATCTAACAAGCGATAAATGTAATTAGCGTTTGCATTGCAGCTTAGCAGCACAGCAACCCAGCCCCAGACCTAGACCCAACCCAACCCCATCCAAAGTCGAGTCGAATCGTTTGTTAGCCCCGACCACAGCCTCGAACTGCAGCAAAATGGGGCCGGTTCCACTTGGCTTTTTGTTGTACGAAAATTCAATTGCAGTTTCCATCGAATGCACTGAGAGAAATAACTTGCAGAGAAATTTGAAACGTTTTGTGTACCTCGGAGTTTACTTCTTAATAATAAAATAAAAAACTAAGACTAAATGAAACTACGACATAGATCCCACGCCATCCATAGACAAATTAGCAAAGTTGCAGTTTCATCGCATGCACTGAGAGAAATATCTAGCAGAGAAATTTGAATTTCGAGGACTCAAATGAAGTGAAAATTTTGAAGCGCCTTTTGAATTGGGAACATTTGAAGACGTTTTGTGTAACTCGAGATTTAGAACTGCTTATTATTAAAATAAAAAAGTAATGAAGCTAAGATATTTATTTCCAACGTCATCCAAAGACGAATTAGCCCCGATTGGGTCCACTTAGCTTATTGTTGTACTAACAATTAATTGCCTTTTTATCAAATACACTGAGAGAAAGGTACTTGAATATGGAAATTTGGACCTAGCCGAACACTAACTAAAAATAAAATTTCCTAACCATGACCCAAACATCTTCAAAGTCGAGTCGTTGAAATTCATATTCATCGAATAAACAGAAAAAAATTTTGGAATAAAAAAAGCGTTTTTAGTAGAACTGGCACCAAAATATTGGGTGTACAAATAGAAACCCGCCGTTTTCCCAACAAGGTTCATTTGCGGGAAGTGTCGCTTTTTGCATTTCATTCGAAAAGAAAAATGCAGCTTAAGCGCGTTGAAAGATTGTAGAAACTTATGGTGAAAGTTGTATTAGTGAAAGAACGTGTCAGGAATGGTTTCAAAAGTTTAAAAATGGCGAATATGACGTGCAAGACAAGGATCGTCACGGACCCGTGAAAAAGTTCAAGGAACTTGCAAAACTTGAATACGCCTAAGTCGAGGCGTTGAAGGAAAAACGCGCGCAATATTCGGAATGACACGATAAGGTCATACTCGGCCACATGTTTCCAAGGTATTGAAAACATTCCTGGAAACTTTGAAATGGAACATCCTACCCCACCCGCAGTACTCTCCTGACATCGCCCCTTCTGATTTTTACTTATTCCGATTGATGACGCATAACCTGGCCGAACAGCACTTTCGTTCTTTCGAATAAGCCAAAAATTGGATTCGATTGGAAGAAAAATTTAGTAGAGCACAAAACCATCTCGAAAATATGGGATGTATGCAAAATAACATGCATCATCATGAAATTTTGATATAAATATTTATATTCCAATCAGAATGTAATTTGTAAATAATAGAAATTTTCATTTCGATTGAATATTTTTGCCCTTTGTACGAAAAATAATTTGAGGTATTTTAAAATATTAAAAAAAATATGTTTTTTTCCCAAAGTAGGGCAAAAATATTATTAAAAATTAAATAAAAATTGGTCTCTGTCTGAAAATATTTTTGCGGTTTAGGTTTCTTGCAGTATTTGGTAATGCGTACCTTATTAGAAAAAGAATATTGGTTCCAGGACTCGGATTTTGGTACATACCTATAAAAAAAAGAAAAAAAGGCAAATCAGAATATGTACCAAATTATATATTATAACTATATATATTTTACCATAAAAATATAAAAATTCCAAAAATTTATGAGTCTTCTAAATTCTTATTTTAATATAAGCGAAATTAAATCGATTATTATTATCTATATTCGTTCGCATTAAATAAATTGATTATTTATCTATATTGCGGAAAATTTAGAATTTCAAGATTCTC
>JBAMAX010001915.1:0-116758 GCA_037043745.1 Chymomyza amoena | reverse complement strand
AGACAAACTTGGCAAAATGGAGTGGCTACTTGGTAGAAATAGCAAGTTATCTTTGGATAATAAAAGAATTCTATATAAGAGTTTAATTATGCCAACTTGGTCTTATGGCATTCAAATCTGGGGAACAGCAGCCAAGTCAAATATTAAAAAAATTTTACAAAACAAAACTTTGCGCAAAATTGCAGATGCCCCGTGGTATATCCGAAATTGAAACCTTCACAAGGATCTAGGCATTCCCTATGTGGGTGATGTATTGAATAAACTTAGCGACCGTTACGCTGATCGCATAAGGAACCATCCGAAACGCCTTCATCCAAACGACCTCAGAAGGCGTGTCATGTCATAGAGTGTACTTGATTTTTAAATATTGTACATATATAGAGTAATCTAAATGATATCACACAAAAGGTTTCTTTAAGTGTATAGTGACTTACTTTTCATAAATGTTGGATTATAACCCATAAAATCAAGGGTTGATTTCCAATAATAAATATTTGAGAAAAAAAAAAACATATCTTCAAAAATTGTGTTCCTTCAAAATTAAAACAAAAAAAGCCTTACTAAAAAAATATAATGCATAAAACCCTGAAGGAAATAATTTCTTCCTTATAATTATTTAATAAATAAATAAATATATAAAATTGATTGCGAAATATAAATTTAGCTTTGAGGCATTAAGTTTGAATTTGATCATTTTTTTTAGATTCATATAAGCCAATAATTAAAAAAGGATAGGGAGAACCCGCCAGTAATTACTAATAACTAAGAAATAATTATAAAATTGAATAAATTTATTTGACTGTTTTATTAATATTTTTATGAATTATTTTAATTTCGTTTTAAATAGTGTAAAACGAAAAATAAAAAATTTACAGAATATTGCTTATTTTTACTATTTTCTAATTTTTTTTTATTTTTAATGCTATTTCCATCTTTCCTTTTTTTTAGTTTAAAATTTATTTTTAGAAATTGAATCGACTTAGTTTTAAAAAGTTCAGATTTAAAAAAAAAGGATCGATTGTTGCTTATGCTTATTGTTTATGAAAATTAATTGACCGTGCTCCGGAAAAAAAATGATAGCTTTTTTTCAATAGCGTGCTCCCAAAACCGAAAAAAAATCAGAAAAAAGAATAATAAATAAATATCTAATATCGAATTGGCATATATACTATATTTTCTAAGATATTCTTTGATAATATTTAAAAAATTATAAGTTTAAAATTCAGCTTATTTTTCCGAATTAGTATAATTTTTTTTAATATAATACGAATTGTTTTCAAAAATTCTTTTAGTCTTGTTTCAGCAGCATTCAAAAATGGTCTTATTTTTCAAATTAATATCTATATTTTTTTAATTTTGAAATAAAATTAAAGCCCGATATTTTTTCTAATTTAATTTTCTTAGTAGTTTTATATTTGGAAAGCAATTTCCCCCTTATATTTTATAAGTATAAAACATAACTTATTTATAAGTATAAAACGTACGTCCGTCCGAATGAACGCCTAGATCTCGGAGACTTGAAGAGCTAGACACAGCGCTTTTTTATTATTTTTATAATTTCATATAATTAAACCATCTTTCGAAGCGAATAAAAATAAAAAAAGATAAATAAAATTTTCACTCCGAGTTGCACCATTTCGCCCACAGTGCGCCGCCTCATATTCCCTATATAACAGTGTCCTGGGCGTAACTTTAAATGGGTTAATGCTACAAACTGACTCCCGCGACTCGACAATTTCACTGCCTTGCTAATTAGCGTAAATGCGCCAAAAATGAAAAGCGCAGAAAATTCATTTTCCATTTGGCATTTGAAAAACGCATTAGCTGTCTCTTTCTGGGTTACGACGCTTGAATACGGTGCGCGATTAATCATTGTTAATGGAGAAAGGAGTCTGGAGTAGTAGTCGGAGTAGTTAGTGGTAGTCTGGGTTGGCCCATTGTATTGTAAGAGTCGTCAAGTCGTTGTTAGGCTTGATTGATTTATGTTTGGGCCATTGTTTGGGTCAGTTACGAGCAACGATAAGAAGCACGAAAGGCTTAATTAGTTTGACCAGGTGCTTATGTCGCTAAGGTCTCAAGATTTGCCACATTACTCACTGTCTGGCCATTAGTCGAGGGAATTGCATACAAACTTGGCTATTTGGCTATTGGCGATTTATTGCACAGCTGATTATAAAAATTGCATAAAAAATTGTTAGCCAATAAAACATTTTGACGTGCAATTCATACCTTTGGCGCAGTTTTTTTAGAATTTGTTGGAAGGGTTTTTTTATATTTTTTTGCGTTATACAAAATGGCGCAGCATTGCCATTACGTTACCCTTTGGGGCTGGCAGCCTCTATAAATAACTTGACACAATCTATGGCAAAAACATTATTTGGCAATAAAATGGAAATCGATTCGGCAAAAGACAGGCGGCAACCCTGGCACAAGGCAGTTGACTAAGTTGACAAATAGCAGGCAAGGCACAAATGGAGCGCCGCAAGAAAAATAATATCGACTATAAAGGATTTTCCACTGCAACTTGACTGCCATTTTGTTGATGTTGTTGTTGTTGTTATTGTTGTTGTAGTGATGCTTCATGGCGTTGTAACAATTTACATGCCCCAATTGCAGCCCCACGCAGCAGCCACAACAACAACAACAACGAGCAGTACTCAGCAGGCTCTGAAAGGTTTCCAACTTGCCTTGGCACATCGTTCAAATTGAAAATTTTCCACAGTGAAAAGTCGTATACGAAGCGAGCCAGAGACATTGGCATCAACGCATTGTATTTTCATATACACTGTGTCTATATAAGGGCAAGGGTTTTATAGACTTTGGGAACCGGCTTGCTAGATCATAAGTGCTATCAAGATTAGCACTAACTCGAATCAATCCATCCATACACCAATTACTCAGAGTCCATAAGAGCTTGGGATTTTAATTCTAGATGATAGTGACATAAATTAAAAGATAATCAATATTATACATAAATCGTAATAACATTAACAGTATTTCGTATAGCAGTCGAAATGTGCGATATGAAAAGTATTTTTATCGCAAATTCTGGAAAAAAAAGACTGGGCTGGCTGATGTATGGAGTCTTGTCTGGTGCCAACATTAAGTAAGGGCACCAACCTCAAACTGTTAGGTAAGGTTTAGCGGACCGCCGAACTTTCCATTACTGGTGCTCTAAGCTCCACCCCAAATGAAGCACTAGATGTTATTCTAAACCTCCTACTGCTGAACAAAGTGGGGAAACAATAAGCCATTCTATCGGCTTTACGCATGAAAGAGGGGAAAAAATGGAATGACCAGGATTTTGATCATGCAAAAATTCTAAAGGGGAACCCACTTATTCCCGAAAGTACAGACTTCTGCAAACCGCAGGAACATTTCACAACCAAATTTAGAGCCTATATTCCAACCAGAGAAGAGTTAAATACAGGTGTACCAGGCCCATCTGGCTCGATAAAGATATACTATATACGGCAGTTCCAAGCTAGACGACCGTGTAGGCGGAGGCGTCTACGCTAAGGAACTCAACGACTCCCGGACCACTGCAGTGTTTTTTAGGCAGAGGCCACTGCAATCCAGGAGGCTTTAATAACAATAAGAAACCTACAAATTCGAAATAAGAACATTTGTATCTACCCGGACAGCCAAGCGGCTATTAAGTCACTAGTTTCGATGACTTCGTGTATGCAGTCAGTGAATAACTGCCGCTTGTCTCTGGAAAAGATGGCTGAGCCGTTGTCGATTCACCTCATATGGGTCCCAGGACATAGGGACTTCGTGGGTTCCTTCAAGACAAGGAGAGCCTGGGTATACCCATGGTATTGAATCGGACATCGAACATATGTAGGATCTCACGGCCGACTTGGAACACATACTGCAGTTAAAGAACTAAAGAACTTTGCTGTCTAAATAGAGCCCAATGCTCAACTGTCATCCGTGCTATCACAGGACACTGGCTGGTGGGATATTATGCATCCAGGTTGAATGCTGCCCACCATGACTTCTGTAGAAGCTGTGGCGATGAGGAGGAGCTGAAGACAGTGGAACACTACTTCTGTTGTTGCCCTGGGCTGGGCAGTAAAAGATTAAGGTTTCTAAAGTCACATTTTCTTAATGAATTATTTCAGCTCTCTCAGCTGTTTGTATGTAAAGGTATGGAAATATCATTGAATTGCTTTGAGTTCACACTACGCCAAATCCTGGAAAAGATCCACGAACATCAAGTCGACACTCACCACCTGTTCGTCGACTACAAAGCAGCTTTCGATAGCCCAATAATGGATGCCGCAATGACTGAGCTTGGTATCCCTGAGAAGCTGATCAATCTTTGCAGAATGACGTTGAGTAATTCCTGCAGCTCCGTCAAGGTAGGCAAAAACCTCTCCGAGCCTTTTAGTACCGTGCGAGGTTTTAGACAAGGCGACCCCTTATCATGCGACCTCTCCAACTTCATCATGGAGAGCGTTCTGCGGAAGGCCGGCGTGCATCGGAATGGCACTATCTTCTACAAGAGTGTCCAGCTCCTTGCGTACGCCGACGACATCGACATCATTGGGCGTACCAAGCGAGATGTCATCGCGGCCTTCAGTGCTATCGAACGGGAGTCTACGAAAATGGGTCTGGCGGTAAATGAGGGTAAAACGAAGTATATGCTGTCGACAAGTAGGGACGTGCGGCGGCTTGGGTCCCAGATTACGGCCGACAGCTATACTTTCGATGTTGTCAAGGAATTCATCTACCTTGGCACCGCCGTTACCACCGACAACGATGTCAGCCTGGAGATCAAGCGCAGAATCACTCTTGCTAACAGGTGCTATTTCGGTCTTAATTGAGTAGTAGAGACCTCTCTCGCGCGACAAAACTAACACTCTACAAGGCACTCATCCTTCCAGTGCTTCTTTATGGCGCCGAAGCTTATACCGTGTCGCTGCCTTGAGAGTTTTCGAGAGGAAAGTACTGCGCAAGATCTTTGGTCCTATTCGAGTTGGCGATGACTACCGCATCCGTACCAACCAGGAGCTGTATGAGCTCATGCATGTCGTTAGGATGGACGAGGATGCTCCAGCTAGAAGTGTGTTCGATGCGGTAGTCAGCGGCCGTCGGCGGAGAGGACGACCGTGTTTGCGTTGGAAACACCAAAAGGAAGGGGCCCTGTCTTCGCTCGGTGTGACCAACTGGAAAAGGCGCGCGCAATGCAGAGGCGCCTGGAGAGATGTTTTAAGTCAGGCCGTAATCCGGTAATCGGGTTGTTATGGCCACACAAGAAGAAGAAGAAGCTTTGAGTTAGGAAAGTATTTTTATTTGGTGTTAAGGCTGGAAACGCACGAGAGGAACAGATGCACGCTTACGAGCCATTTGCAGCAAGTGCTTGCGCCAGATTCTACATATATGATGACCCAACAGTATTAGTAATGTAGATATCTGAATCGTAACTAATCATTAAGTGTCGATGGATTGGGCATACCCTTCGGAGAACGAGAACCTCGCTCGACAAGCACTTCGTTGGAACCCTCAGGGGAGATGTCGTCAGGCCAGCAAAAACATGAAAAATATCTATTGATCATGAACTACAAGCCAGCGATATCCGCCAGAATCCCGAAATAGATTTCGCTACAAGAGGATGTTCGAGGCCTTATGACCACTGGGAGTCGAGGATGGCAGAAAAGGACAGAAGCTAAGGAAGTAAGTACAGTCTCCCAAATGGGAAAGTGATTTTTTTATTGGGCTCAAATGAAATTTAGCTTTATTGTAAAATCCATTCCCATCACCTAACCCTCATAAGCTATATCCCTTCGACATTTATTTTAAAACTTTTTCCAATTATTATAAAAATGTATTTAAGCAATATCTCTGCAGCGTATCCCAAAGTCGTCTACTTTATAAAATTTCTCTTATTGGTATGTCAGTGTGTGCCTGTCGCTTATGGAAATATTATTTTATTCCGTCTTTTTTTTTTTTTGTATGTATTTTTTTGTTTTCTGTTTATTTTCGTAATGCTCCATTTGCAAATGTAGCCAAAATAAATATTGGCCAGGTTTCTTTATGGCTTTGACTGCTTCACATAATTCATGCGCTTTTGTTACAATTTCAATTTTGTCCTTTGTGCATAATAAATAAACTGTTTTTCGTTTATGTATTTCGTTTCTTTTATTAAGTTGCTTTTGCCTTTGATCAGTCTCCTGACCACGCTTAAATTTATTTATTATTGATTTATTAATGACGACACAGGTCAACCAACAATTCAAACAACGATTTTTGAAATCAAACGGGCGTTAAAGTCGTAAGATTTTTAAAGTTTTCAGGGTGGTTCAAGAAAAAGATTTTAAATATTAATTATACAAATTTATTTGTTACTTCTGAAATTAGTTATATTGCTTGGGTTACAGAAATATCATTAATTAAAAAAAAAAAAACGGAAGAGGAGTTTTTTAAAACAAATAAGTTAGTTCTATTTACAGAATCAAAATAATAATGATTTAAAATTGACAATTAAAGATACAACTTAATGAGGAATATATTGTAATTTATATGTCCACTTTTTTTTTTTTTTTTTTTGAAAACGCTCTTTAGAAAGGAATTAAAAAAATAAACATCTTATATCTTACATGAAAATTATCACTTAAGTCATTGAAATATGAGTCCAAGAAAAACGATGCAAAATGAATTTTTAAAATTAAATAAATTAAATTTTAAAAATCGCTGTTTTAAAAGTATACATCTTATTAACTTTTTTTTAAATTTACAATATTTAAAATTTAATTTTGTGTAATATTTTACACAGCCCTAATCGCATCCAGTAAACTCACCAGCGCTCTTCTGAAAAAAATGGAAAAAAGTCTGAAACTCTACAAAAAATATTTCTCTAACTGGAAAATACAAATAAATCACGAGAAAACTCAATCCATAATTTTCCCATACAACAAGTCCTACAAGCGGCTTCCATTAAGACATCTACAATTTGAAAATAATAATATTGTTATCCAGAACCACGTCAAATACTTGGGTGTCATTCTCGATAAAAAACTCAGTTTTCTAAAAACATATAGACGAAACTTGTGTAAAGGCAATGAAATCGCTGAGAGCCCTGTGGACACTCTTACATCGACGATCATTCCTAAATTTCAAGAATAAAAACTTAATTTTTAAATGCGTTCTAAGACCAATTTTATCATATCCTATCCAGTATGGTATAAAGCTGCTAACAGTCATTTTAAAAAAAATGCAGATCATAAAAAATAAATGTCTGAAAATTATAAACAACAAGCCCTGGAGATATTCCACGCGTTTGTTGCACCTCAAAACAGGATATGAAAAATTCACAGATTTCATCATGAGACAGAACCTCAACTATTTTAACAAAATAACAAACTCTTCTTATGACATAATTAGAGAATGCAGGAGAGATATCATAAGTACTTAAATACTAACAACTGAAATTTACCAAACTGAAATTAATGATATACTGTCGACTATTGGGAAAATAGTCAACCATAAACATTAATTTTTCAATTAGTGTTTGATTTTTAAATATTTTTTGTTGTCAAATGAAGGTTTTCCCTTTTTACCTTTAAAAATATTTATACTTATTGTAAAAAGTATTATTGTAATATAAATAAATTTTAATTTGCTGTAATATCTTTGATAAAACTCATAACAAACTTGTAAATATAATTATGTATAAAAATTTAATTTTGGATGAATAAATGAATTGATAGTAAATATTGAATATGACAATTTTTTTTATTTTTAAAATAGCCCTTAATTTATATAAAGCACTTATATATATTGAAAGAATTAAACGTTTTACATTTTATGTGAAAATAATTAAAATTATTTATTAATAGCTGTCACATATAGCTATTATGCAAAAAATTTTTAATTTCTTCCAGAAATTACTTTAAGAATGTTTATGGGTCTCTCTTCCTTAATCATAAACAAGTTTTTATTCCCTGTACCGAATGGTTAAAGGGTATATTAAGATTGTGTTAGTCGAAAATGTATGAAACATATAGAAGGAGTCGTCGGAAACACTCCAAAGTTACCTAAAATATGATCAGGGTGAAAAGAGAAGTCGATATACCTATGTCCGTCCGTCCGTTTAAATACCTAGGAGACAAATATATTTTATTTTTTTGATGTCGGGGTTAAATTATATAACTCCCATAGGGGTGTTTCAGACGAACTCGAAAAAAAAACAAAAGTTTTAGATGAAGATGAAAATTTTTTATAGTATCCAAGCACTGTACCAAATTTGATCAAAATCGGTTGAATATCATATAGCTTCCATTGGGCCGATCCGCCGAAATAACTTTTTTTATACAAAACTCGCTATATTTCGTATGTTAATAAATATATCGCCACCAGATTCTGTATGCAAAAGTTTTTAGAGTACTTAAAGACTGCACTAAATTTTAGTAGAATCTGTTGAGTATATCACATAACTCCCATAGGGCCAATCTTCCAAAAAATCGATTTTTGAACAAAATTTGTTGTGCTTCTGTTTGTTTATAAAGGATATTGAAATTTAAATTTGGTATTCATAAGTTTTTCATAGTTCATAAGCACTGTTCTAAATTAAGTCAAAATCGGTTGATTATATCATATAGGTACCATAGGACCAATCGGTCCAAAAAACTTTTTTTAAACAAAATTCGTTGTGTTTCGTTTGTTTGTAAAAATATTTGAACCAAGTTCGGCATTCAGATCTTTTTCAAGGTACCAAAGCACTATGACAAATTTGATCGAAATCGGTTGACTATATCATATAAGCTCCCATAGGAACGATAGGTCAAAAAAAATTTGGCTTCAAAAATTGTCCGTTTTATATAAATATCTAAAAGTAATTTCCCTCAAATATTAGATTTTCTTAGAAAATCGAATTATTTACTTACTTTTAATTTTAAATTCTAGTTCCAATGAAGGCCACCAAACGTCAACTGAAAAAAAGTTTTAAATAAAAAATTATTCACAAAAGCAAACACTAAAAGACATAAGAACTTTGGGACAAATTTAAACCTAGATCCAAAAATCATGTACACCAGTGTTGTGGTACATTTTTTTTTGTTTTGGACTTTTTTTTCATTTGGAATAAATTATATCACTCTTTATGTAAATTATATTTGTTAACATGTGTGTGTTATTTGCTGACGGTTTTTAATTTTATGCAAAAATATTTATTATGAATTATTATATGACATTCAAATTATTTGCCAATTAATATTTTTGCGTTCTGAGAAAAATTCTTGTTAATAACATAAATATTAAACATTTTTTAAAGTTATTTTTATTAAAAAAATTAATTTGTATGTAGTGGTTAATTTTATGCGTTTGCAAATATTCGTTAATTATAATTGTCATTGAACAAATAATGATTTGGTTTGGGACATTTCATTAATCAGAATTAAATTTCAGTTGTTTTTTTTTTGGTTGGCAGTTGTGATATTAAAAAAAATAATTTAAAAATAAATGTCCTGTAAACGTTGAATTACAAGTAAGTATTTGGAAGAGCAAAGTACATTAGTTGAGGTTTATTTGGTAATTTTTTTAAATTTTATGTATATATAAAAATATAAAATATTTTTAATGTAAATACTTTTCCAAACTTTTTTTATGAAAAAATTATTGAAGAAAATATTAAATATTAGAAGAAAAAAGTTTTTATTGCTTAATAGACAAAAAAACATGCAATTCGATAATCGATAATTTTCTCCCAATTTAAGGACATTTTAAATACCAATACTTTTCCAAAACGGCCTGTACGCCAATTCATTTAAAAAAATATTGAAGCTATTATTAATTTCACATATTTTTTTTATTGTTTAAGTAGTGAATAGCAAAAAAGTGTTATAATTCCTAAATAGCCAAAAAAAAATCGATTTGGCGGAATAATATTTTGAAAATAATTTTAACTCGAGCAATAGCTTCTTCTTCTTTATTTTGCAATTCGTTTTCAAATGTTAGCGATTATACAAGAAAAAAGTATAAACATAAAAATAAAAATATAAATAATATTAAGTATTTTCAAGAGGTTGACCCACATGCTGCATACCGGTCCATTGCCTTATGTTCCTCAACCAAGAGAACTGCTTACGACCGATGCCGCTACTTCCTTCAATCTGTGCCTTGCAGAATGAGTTGTAACAGCTTTGATTTGGGATTTCGCAGAATATGACCCAGATATGAAGTTTTTCTTCGTTTCATAGCTTTGAGCAGTTGTCTATCAACGTGAACTCTCTCGCCGTGACTTCTTCATTAGAAACGTGATGGGTCCAAGGTATTTTGAGCAATCTCCGAAAAACCCGCATTTCAAATGCTTCCAGTCTGTTTATGTCTAATATTTTTATGGTCCAAATTTCCATGCCATTTCGAAGAACTGACCATACATAACATTTTATGAAGCGCATTTTTAGATGCAGATTGAAATCGCAACATTTTAGGACTTTGCCATATCTGAGAAATGCGCACCTTGCCATTTCAAAGCGACATCTTATTTCTACTCGAGGGATCCCAGTTTCTCGTTAAGCTGACAACCAAGGTATTCAAATTGAATTACTCTTTCTACAGGAGACACTTGTGGATTGCAAATTGAGTACTATTGTAAATATTTCTTCGACTAACAGCCATGTATTTTGTTTTATTTATGCTGATTTTGAATATAGCTTAGCAATAGCTTCATTATATCAAATTTAATTTTCTCCAAAAAAGACTAGGAATAAAAAAATGGTTGATTCCTTTGCAAAAAAATATTAGACACTTAACAACAATTTTGAAATAAATTTTGAAGCCTCGACTATTCATGCTGATCAAGAGTACATAAATCCTACTTAATGGGTTCCTAGATTCCTTATTCTGCCCATTCTATGCCTTTTAATGAATTGATTTTACCTTCCTGTCTTTGGTACAGGATCTAAAAAAAGCTTATATTGCCACAACAAGCCAAATCTGCCAAATAAATACTCGCTCTATCTACAAAACAATTTAGCCTTTTCATTTGCTGTGTCAACCAGCAGCAAAAAAATAAAAAGAAAATAAAATAATAAAAAATGTATAAAGTCTATGCCAGACATTATATACTATATATACATATATATATCTAGCCATAGTTGAGTAACAGAAAACAATATAAACACTTCCGGCAGGCATGGATTTTAATAAATTTTCATAAGCTGAATAAAAAACCGCAACACAAACAACAACAATCGAACAGTCGCAGAGAGCAACTGTAAACATATTTGCCATATGACGTCACAATTCCAAGCGACGACAGCAGCAATAGAGAGAGTGGCGACAGAAGCATTTGATGAAGCATCATCTAAGCAGAGTGAGAGTAAGCCAAACAAACGAAGGCCATAACAAAAAAGGGCAAATAAACAAAAATCAACAACAATTGGTTGTTGCTTTTGTTGCTGTTGTTGTGCCATTCTAAATATACATACGCGTCAGCGAGCCATAAAAATGCGAGTCAAAACAGTCAAACTTATGTTACGACAAGAACTGCCAAGCCCCAGAATTTCCGACTTCCCGGCTCCGACTCCGGACATCGGACCACCAAAAACTGATACGCCCAACCCCTAAAACCTCTATCAAATGAAACGCGCTGCTGTCGCTTATATTTTATTGCTATTATCCTGTTTACTCAATGTTTATGCACACACACATACATACATACGCACGGAGAGTGATATGAAGAGAGAGAGGCAGAGAGCGCCACGGGTTTGTAATGGTGTGCGAATTAGTTCCAGCTTTCCCCTCATTTGGCTTTTCTTTTCATATTTTTTTCATCTTGATACCCTGAAGTGGAGTGGAGTCAATTGATTTTTCAGTTTTTTTTTTCAACTTAAAAAGTATGTATCTAGTTTGTCCTTTCCTCAAAATTTATCACAAATGAGAAAGCCAAAAAGAATAATAACTTTGAAATTCTCAAATTCTAAACATAGAAGAATCCAAAACTGCTTCTTCTCCTTAGAATTATGGAATTTTTAACATAACGTAAATTTTATTTTTTTGTTTCGCAGAATCTGAATCATTATGTCTAACAAATGAGAGATGATAGGAGCCCCAGACGGTATGCTACAATTTTTGACGTGACAACGTCTTAAATTAGGTTTGTATGGGAGGCACCATTGAAAAAATCTAACGATAACCATAACGATAAGTCTAGCGATAAATAATCGTAACGATAAGTGGCATTAAGTGGCATAAGTTGGCAGCACCAAACTGGCACTGCTCAAAGCGGTGGCTATTTTTAGTTTTGAGTGAGCGCAACTGAATAACTATTTTATTTTGGTTTGCGCTCTGCTCTTATCTATAAACGAACCAGCGACTTTTTGTGAATCGCAGCAACAAGCAACGCACAGCGTCAGCCGCACCGCTTAGCGCTCAGCACCAAACCGACACTGCTCACAGCGGTGGCTATTTTTAGGTTTGAGTGAGCGCAACTGATTAACCCCAGCGGCGCATAGCCTCTGCGGTCTGCCGAAATACTGCATTACCTCCGCAGAAAACGTAATTGATTACAAGCGCTGCGTTTCGTTTGAGGGATTGTAAGCGGAGGCAAATAGAAAAGCAGTGATCTGCCAAAAATCTGCATTACAACTGCGGAAAAAGTAATGCACAAATAGAAACTCGCACTGCGCTACCTTAGCAACACAAAATTTTGTTATTTTGTTTGCATGCTAACAAGCATAGTTCGGCCTTTCTTCTGTCAAACCATTCGTTTATACCTTTTTATTTATTATCTACTGCCGAGAAAATTTTATTTTATTAAGAGATACGAAAACGTAAAGTCTGACAACTCGTTTCATAATTTCATGAAATATACGTATAATCTTGATTGCGTATCAAACGTTTCTAAGTCAACTACGTTAAAAGAAACAACCATCGACTTGACTTTCGCAAGACACATTACAGCAGAAACACTTCCTTTCATTTCCTATTTCTCCTATCATCGTCCTATCCTCAACAAAATCACTCACATAGGAATTATTATTGTGCAATTTAATAATATTCATATCAATAAATATTCTACCGAGAAAAAGACGTTGTCACGTAAAATCTTCGCCCGTAAAACCGACTTTACAGGCAACAGTTTTTTTAAAATATGAAAAACTTTCTGATATTAATTTTAGAGCGCATCATAAAGTACCAAAAACTATTGTAGGCTAATTTTATACAGACTTTTATTCTCAGGATTGTTTCTTATTTATAAATTTAGCACAGGAAAAATTATATTTTAACCTTGAGTAAGATAAGGCTTCGAAATTTATTGTTAAAACCTAAGGTTGCAAAAAATGAGTATTCATAAAAACTTATTTGAATTCTTTTAGCTTTATATTCTGCGGATTTATAATCATAAATTATAATTCCAGAGGGGAAACTATCATATTTACACACGAATGTGGGTATACGAGGGTGGATTGATAAGTTTCCGGACTGACCAAGAGATGGCGCCACTAGGCCTACCTTGAGGTGGCGTTCTATAGTACCATCCTTAGATAGCTTGTAGCTGTAGTTTCAGCCCGATCGCCATGTTAGTTCAGATTTGAGAGCACACTGAACCAGACGCCTCTGTGTTTCTCTTGAAACAGTCGACCAAAAATTCATTCGAAAAAACATTTCTACCGTCAATTTGACGTTGTATAAGCGTAATCCAAGCGAATTTTGCGTCGATTCATAACCGTTGACGAAACTTGGGTCCACCACTACACTCCTGAAACCAAAGAACAGTCTAAACAGTGGATTGGACCAGGGGAACCAACTCCAAAGAAGGCAAAAACAATTTTTTCAGCGAACAAGGTTATGGCTACTGTTTTTTGGGATGCAAGAGGTATGATATGCATTGATTACCTTGAAAAGGGTAAAACTATCACTGGTCAATACTACGCAGACTTATTGCAACGTTTGAGCCACGAAGTGAAAATTAAACGACCTCATCTGGCGAAGAAAAGAATGCTTGTTTCATCACGATAACGCACCAGCGCACAAGTCAATCGTTGCAATGGCTAAAATCAACGATCTGAAGTTTGAATTGATGCCCACCTCCCTACTCTCCAGACCTAGCCCCGGAGTGACTATTATCGTTTCCTAACCTCAAAAAATGTCTTGGCGGTAAGAGATTTGCGGACAATGAAGAAGTAATCGAAGCTATAAATGGGTATTTTGAGGAGCTTAGCGAATCAGTCTATAGCGATGGCATTACTAGACTAGAACACCGCTATGAGAAATGTATCAGCCTTGGAGGAGATTATGTTGAGAAATAAAAAAAAAATTCTTAAAAACGTTGTTTTTCTTGGTCAGGCCGGAAACATATCAATCCACCCTCGTATAACCTTTACGCCTCTCACAACCAAACAAAAAATGCCATTCACTTGAAATTTGGTACCGATGTTCGGGAAGAGTGTACCAACACAACAAAACAAAAAAATCGATAATCAAAAATACGTTGCCCGCGAAATTTGAAAAGTCACCTTACTTTTTGAACACACCTTGTATAGAGCCTTTGGTAAGAACTCAAGAGTAACTTACTCTATTCCAACTTACTTATAGCGATAAACTCAATTTTAAAATACAAAAACTAACTAAAAAACTTAGGCAAATAAATTATTTATATATTTATTACTAGCCGGCCTTCGGCACGCTCGCTCCGCTCGCTCGTCTAGAAACACGTTGACTATTTTCTAGATGAACTGCTAAATGGACAACGGTTGGGTGTCGTTCGTGAATTTGGAATGAGAAAATTCGCCATATTGCCTCGTTTCTGCTAATGCAACATCCTATTTCATATTGTGAAATTTCGTCATTCACATTGTCGGCTCTCACACCCAAAATCGCCATATCGCTTCCCTTATTGACGTATTTGCAGATATATTTTATTGATTTTACTGAGTTGCAATACTCGACGTTAATGTGTTCTTTATACGTTTTTGATAATAATGGCGAAAATGGAACAACCCAACGATTGTCAATTTCAATTTCTTGTTTTTGCACTTTGATTGTGGTTGATCTGCCATTGTCTTCTGTTGATCTACGGCGATATAATGGGTATCCATCGTAGCCCGTAACAGTGTCCGAAGTCAATGCCCTTGGATATCTTTTGAAGCATTTGCCGTCGATCATGCATGGTGAAGTTGGGTTGAGCACACCATATGGTCCGTGGATCATATTCTTTGTGATAACCTCGAACAATTCTGGATCATTTGTTTGAACTGGGATTTCCGCCGATATCACATCATCAATTTCATGCGGTAGTATTTTCTGAGGTAATCCTCTCTTCTGCCATTCTACCGAATACATCCAGCAGCGAACCTCTCCGAATACACTGCTTTTGATAATAAGCAGGCCTGCTGTTTCATTGGGAAATTTCAGTGCTTGGCACTGGTCACATACCTTGTTTATTGTTCCAATTACAACAGATTTACGCGAGCTATAATCGGTCGTATTGTTATATTCGAATGCAGCTCTGTGCAGATTGGATGCATTGCGCATTTGCCTGAATGTTCTTTGGATTAAATTCTGTTCTGCATGGATTTCATCTGATTGATTCTGATAATCCCGATTTCTTCTCATTCTCATTCGAGCATGTATGAGCAAAATGTAATCTTGCTCGTCTTAATCGACTCAACTCATTCCTTTGCGAACGTTGTTCCTCAGTTTCAGCTGTTCTTTGGGATGCTTGCAATTGAGTTCTACGCGAATGTCTACCAATGTTACTTCTTTTTGCCGGCATTATGTGCAAATATTGAATTGATCATATGTATTTTAAACAGAAATCAAAACATGAATCGTTAATAATTTTTTTGTTTCCTTTCGACAAAAACTATTAACTAAAAAATATTAGTTAATCTGACAATGTACGCAATGCCTACCTAAATTAAAAAAAAAATTGTATTGGAAAATCAAATTGTCCTTTTTAGTATTTGCGTCGCAATTTTGTTATATTTTCTCAACCCTAAACAATCCTTGGACTTCCACGAACATTTCAAGACCAAAATTAGCCAAATCGGTTCAGCCGTTCGTGAGATCCTAAGCTTAGAACGAACATAACATTGTGACACGAGAATTTTATATATAAGATTTATTCAATAGATGCTGTGGATAACGTAATTTTCGGCTATCGATAGACAAACTAGTAGGAACATCAAAATTTTGACTCACGAAATACGAAACCGCCACAAAGATAAAATAAATAATTTTAAAAGGATAATCATTTCCGATACATATTTTGATAACATGACTGTGGGGTAGCTTTCTGGCTGCAGTTAAGTACTTAATCAGTTTAATACTCCAAATTGCGTATGCCGAAATAGACAAAAGAGCAGAAACATAAGAAACTGGGCCAATTATTAAGTAAAAAGTTCGTTATTCGTGTAAAAAATTAAGTATTTCAGTTTAAAACGTCTCGATTGTCGAACCTGCTCAATAAACAACACAATTGTATGACCCAAATGTATGACCCAATTGCATGACCCAATTAATAGTTTATGCTTGCATTATGCTAGTAGTTTCAATGCCGCCGGCTTGGTCCAAAGGAAGGCACTCACCTTTGCACCAAAGCGGTCGTGGGTTCGAATCCCGCTAATGGCATGGATGTAATAAATAAATGTTTTTTTTTTTCGTATTATTGAACCTCTAATTTTGATGATCTAAGATGATGGACTTGCTTAGAAACTTTTGGTCTTCTTAAGTAAAATGACCATCCCTGTTAAAGATGACGTGTTATTTGAAGCAAATTAAAGTTTTCAAGAACATTGCAACTCCAAGCGATTGAGTCTCCAATATTTATGATCTAAGTTGAAAGATTTTCTTAGAAGCTTTTGATCATCTAAAGAAAAATGTTTACCCTCGTCAAAGATTAAGTGTTATTTAAAGTAATCTAAAGTTTTTAAGTTTGCAATATGCAACTCCAAGCGATTGAGTCTCCAATATCTACAATGTAAGATGAATGATTTTCTAATAATCTTGTAGTGATCTTTAGAAAAATGTTTACCCTTGTCAAAGATGACTCCTTATTTAAAGAAAATTCGAGTTTTTAAGAATAATGCAACTCCAAGCGATTGAGTCTCCAATGTTTATGATGGATTTTTTGAGAAGCTTCTGGTCATCTTAAGAAATATGTTTAGGCAAAAATGACACGTTATTTGTAGCAATTAAAGTTCTTAAAAATTTAGCAATTCTAAGTGATTGCATCTTCAATATCGATGATTTAATACGATAATTTTTCTTAGAAGTTATTTGTCTTTTAATTAAAAATTCAAAGATGATGCTTTATTTGTAACACATTGAATATCAAATATATATATCTCATATAATTGATTTTCTTAGAAGCTTTGGTCATCTTAAGAAAAATGTTCATCCCATTGAAAGATGACGCATTAATTCAAGCAATAAAAATTTTTAGGATATTGCAACTCCAAGTGATTGCATATTTAATATCGATGAAATAAGCCGATGGTTTTTCTAAGCTTTTTTTATCTTTTTAAACCCCGTTAAAGATGATGCTTTATTCGTAGCAAATTGGATCTCCAATATCTCGATCTAGTATGAAGCAGTCTCTTAGAAAATTTTGGTCTTCTCAAGAAAAATGCTGATCACGTCCAAGATACGCGTAATTTAAAGCAATTTTGCGTTCTCCCAAGCACGTCAACAACTGATGAAAACGTTCAAGCAGTGAAGAAAATTGCTTTGGAAAATCGTCGAATCACTATCAGAGAAGTTGCTAAGGATGTCGGTATATCGCTTGGCTCGTGGCATGAAATTTTTTCTAACGTTTTGGGCATGAGACATGTGTCAGCGAAGTTTGTTCCGAAATTGCTAAATTTTACCAAAAGAACCGTCGCATGAGCATCGCTCAAGAGCTGTTGAATGACGTCTACGTCGACCCAGATTCACTCAAAAGAGTCATAACTGGTGACGAATCATGGGTATATGGTTATGATATCGAAACCAAAGCCCAATCGTCACAATGGAAGCGGCCAGAAGAGCCAAGACCGAAAAAAAAAATCGCCGAGCACGCAAAACACTTATAACCTTTACGTCTCTCACAACCAAACAAAAAATGCCATTCACTTGATACAGATGTTCGGGAAGAGTGTACCAACACAACAAAACAAATAAATCGATAATCGAAAATACGTTTCCCGCGAAATTGCTTAAGTTACATTACTTTTTAAACACACCTCATATTATAAAAAAAGTCAAAAAATCAATCGGAATTTATGGAAATGAAGAACAGGGTTAATATTTTTGTGATTTAATATCAATCAAAGAGTTTAATTTAGAATGAAATTTTCTACACTTTTTATGTGCAATGCAGCGCAAAAGTTTGAGAAATTTTACGGAATTGATAAGGGATCTCGAAAAGTTTTAGAATTGATCGAAAAAGTATTTTAAATTATCAGCAACTATAAAATAAGTTAATCATCCAAACTCTGCAAAATAACCAAAAGATAGAACGTTGAAAATAAAAGAGTGATTTGTCTGCCCAGTCCCCTGATCGAACTTCTTTGATCTTAATCGTCAAGTCAGAAAACAAAAATCTCTCTATATTGTAATAAAGAAGACGTGGGAACAGCTGGAGCCAACAGTTCTTGAAAAGCTTGACAACCTCTCCTCGAATCGTCGCAATAGTGTTGAGAGCTAAAAGTTGGTATTTTGGCAAGACAAAAGTATAATAGTTCTTATGTATAAACATATTATCTGTTACACTTGAAGTATTATAATATAATGATAAGTATTGATTAGATGTAAGTTTTTTCACATCGCTATCAATAGTCTCAAACGTTTATGATCCATTTTAAGAAATACATAATAATTAGGTGTTTGGAAACTTTTACAGGTCAGTGTATATTCAATCTAAATCTGAGTTTATTTCAATAGTCGTGTATTAAAGAAAGAAAGACAAAATTTAGTTACTCATCATAAAAGGCCTAAATGCTGATCAGTGAATATAACATATATGAGCTCTGATTTTCTCTAAATTACTTTTTTAAATTTCTTTTAAATATAAATTACTAGGAAATATTTTCCATAAAAACTGTCAAAGGAAGGCCTGATAATAAGTACTTTATACCAAAATTTGTGTTATCACTTTGAATCCACCGCTTTATTTTACACATACATACCAGGATCCATAGGATCCATGGACATAGAAATTCAGGTAAATATTTAAAATTTAAATTCTATATTTTGCTTAATTCCATGGAAGGAGAATTACACGTTTTAAAACAGCCCTGATAAAGGCACGAAGTGAAAATTTTCCACATTTATATACCTTGTTTCCAATCATAGCTAATTCGTGAGATCAGTTGAAATCTTTCCAAGGTACTCGAAAAAAATTTAAAATTTTTAACTCCTGCTCTATAAATTGCAAATCACTTTGAATCCATCGCTTTATTTTACACATACATACCAGGATCCAAGGAAATCTATAGACATAGAAATTCAGGTAAATATTTTAAAATTTAAATTATATTTTGCTTCATTCCATGGAAGGAGAATTACACGTTTTAAAATAGCCCTTTTAAAAGCATGAAGTGCAAATTTTCCTTATTTATACACCTTGTTTCCAATCATAGCTTATTCGTGAGGTCAGTTGAAAACTTTCCAAGATACTCGAAAAAAATTAAAAATTTTTAACTCCTGTTCTATAAGTTGAAACTTTCTTCCAATCTTACTCGTTAAAAGACTAGAGACTCCAAATTTGATATGTTTGCTCGTGTAAGCTTAATCAAAAAAGAAACGTTTCACATCACCTTTTCGGCTACCAAGATTTTCAATAGTTTTTTGATTATTCAAATAATTATATTTAAGGTTAATCGCCCATTTTACCTAATTTTTGTTAATTTTCAGAGGCGAAACCACTTAAATTTCAAAACAAACTTAACAAAAAGCAACTATCAGCTGTTAAATGGGTTGTCAGATAAAACAGTGTTACCAACTAAAAACTGTGAACCTCTAAAAAAACACGCTGTAGTTTCTAAAAAGTTACTGCGTTATACGACAAAGGCGATATGCACAAGTTTGTCAAAATAACAGATGTTCTTATCGATCGAAAGTTTCGGCTTAAGGAACTCCAGCGAAGGTGTAGCGGATATTGACTTGAGTTCAATAATACCCTAATTGATAAGTCAAGAAAAAAAAGTAACATTACTATTATAATATAACCTGCAAAGCTAAACAGAAGCCTACATTTCTGATCTTCAAAATTTGTCCCATATAATAAGCTTATAGGGTATCTCACAGTCGCTGTCACAGTAGTAAAACTTGACAATTTTTTAGCTCATCTTTTTTTTTGGCTATTTGGTTCAATTGAATTTTCAGTGCTTAGTTAACACAAAACGCGGGGTTGCCTGGCTGCAAATAACGCAGTGTTTTTATATTTATATGGTCACCAGCAAATTCACGCAGTAGCTAGTCTATATATATATATATATATACATATTTATATACTATATGTATATACATATGTATACGTACTTACATATGTCGTCGTGAATGTCAAGCTGTTGGTTAGCGAAACACCCACCATGAGGTTTTTATGAGCCAAGTCGTCTGCTTTGCTGCCACTATTATTATTGTTTTTGGGGTTGTTGTTGTTACTGTTATTGTTGTTGTTGTAGTTGGAGTTGTTGTTGTAGTTCTAACCATCCATCTAGCCAAGCACTTGATAAGAAAACTGCTAGCCTTGTACCTTTTGCTAGGGCAACTCAACACATTGATGCTTATAAACAACAGTGCTGTTAGATAAGTGTAGATACACTTTGTATTTTTTTAGGTCTAATGTATTCAACATTATTTACCACTGTTGTCTTTTGATTCAGAGTTGAGGATTTTTTTTTTTCTAGTTTAAAAATAACTTCAATAATAAGTTTCTTAGCCGAATTTAATGTTGCTTTTCCAAAAAATCGATTGTTATCGAAAAATTTTATATATCCATTTTATAGGCAATCAACCGATACGAAAAGGTTATGATCCAATATTGAGTACATGAATTAATCGCAAAAAATATAATTTAGGGTGTAATAAATTTAAAATTAATATTTATTAGAACAAAAATTTTTTTAATTTAAATAGTAGTAAAAATTTAATTTCATTTGATGCATTTTTTTTAAGTTAAATTAACACATTGCTTTATTTTTAAAATCAAAATAATCGCTAAATTTGAATAACATTAATCGATACAGCATACTAACATAGATATTGATAAATAAATACGATAACATCGAATTTATCGAGTTTAAGCCCATCTCTAATATACCACATTGCCTATATAAGGGCAGTCTCGTTGCTCATTTGACTTAGTCAGCTCTTTGCTTTATTTCTGCTTCTACATTTGATATTTTTTATTTATTATTTTTGAAAAATTGTAGGATTTGAAATTTTATATTTTTTATAGTAATATTAATTTTAACGATAATTTAATTTGACTAATCCCTTTGTTTTCCGAAAATCAATTATTTTAATAAAAATAAGGAACGAATTTTATAATATTTAGTAATTTTTTTTTAGCGTTTCTCTTATCTGTAATGAACTTATAAGTGGAAAAATTCAAAGAAGTTTTTGATCTCCTTGAATTGCATCACTTACGTCACAGACAAAAATAAGACCTAATTTCTATTTTAATATTGTGTCCACATTTTTATCACTTAATTGTCAATACTTTCCTTCCTCGCAGTTCCATTTTATCTTAATTAAATTTTAGGTTGCAGTCTCTTTGGTATTGTATAGTTTAAATAATTTACAGAGCTGAACTTTAATTCAAGCTGTTCAACTGAAAAGTTCTTCCTGAAAATTAATTTTATTGGTAGTTATAAATAATAATAAGCACAATTATTGCTTAAGAAAAATTGCGAAGTCTTAAAAAAAGGCATGCTTTAAATTTGAATTTATTTACGCCAAATTTTATGCATTAATATCAATAGAAATAATGTTTATTTATTTCAAGTGCAAGTAACTTGAAATATACATTTAAATTCATTTCCTACTTAGATATTAAAAAAATATATATATTTAACAATTTAAAAATTGTACATTTTTTACTCTAATTAAATCCGTTCAAATTGTAAAAATATTGATGTGCTTGTGCATAAGAAATTGAATATTAAAAAATGTAATATTTTGTAAAATAAATGAAATGGGCTATTTTTTATGTCAAAATAGTTAATTTTGAAGATTTTAGCACCTTCATCAAACAGTTCCCGGAATCATCACCGGGTGGCGGTCTCAGTCATCCAATTTGGTTTATTTTTTTTAATTGACATTCTATGAAATTTTCAGGTTGATAGCTTCACATTTGTAAATCAAAGATGGTATCAGCTCTTTCTATCGATATGGAAAAAGCTTTTGATAGAGTTGGGCTACATTGTATTATACAATACATAAAACAGCTGCAGGAGTGGAAATTTGGTCCAAAAATTATCAATTACATTCGTAGCTTACTTTGCAATAGAAAATTCAGGGTGAAAGTTAACAACACCCTATCTAAGGAAGAGAATTTACACAATGGTATCCCACAAGGATCGCCACTGTCAGTGACTCTCTTTCTGATAGCTTTCAACAAACTAAGTCATATAATAAACCAAGATAAGTTTTTTACACACACAATGTTTGCAGATGATCTAAGCCTTATGTTCAACCCAAAAGAGGGGTACAACACACAAATTCATAATTTATTTGTGAAAATAGAGCAATGGTGCCAATTCACACAACATAATTGGACGGAATATATTAAAGTATTAATCAAATCATTAAACACTAGACTAAATATTCTTAAGTGTTTAAGTGGAAAAAATTTGAAACGAACTTTCTTATTAATATAACAAAAGCAATAATTTTGGCTAAAATAGATTACGGCCTCTGCATGTTTGGTAAAACAAACAAGGCCAATATAAACAAATTATCCACTCCTCTATCAGACTAGATCTGGGTGATTTTCGTACAACGCCCATCATCAACATTCTCACAGAAGCCGGACTCCCTGATCTAAACACCAGATTTGAATGGAGCATCGGCAGACAAATAAGCAGACTCAATAAAGCATCCGACTCAACTCTCAAAACAACACTTACCAACCAACTAAACCGTAAAACAGATCTTCGTATACCATCAACCCTTCAACTTATTATCAAAAAAGCAGCAGAACATAATGCCATAAAATCGCCCAATAAAAAGTACAATCAAATGGTGCCACCATGGCATTTCAATAGTAACTCCATTATCCTTGAACTTTTACGATACAAAAAGGATACAACCCCGAATGACATATACCTTAAATCGTTCAACAGCATAAGATCAAAATTCCCCACTTGGAAATATCTCTACCGATGGCTCTAAAACAGACACCGTAACAGCCTTCAGCGTTGTCACTGAGGACAACAAAATTTTCAAATAAGCGATAACACCTACATACACGTCAATATTTACAGCCGAAGCGGAAGCCATCCTCGTAGCGGTTGAATTTGCAAGCTCAACCATAAGAACAAAATACATTGTATGCACTGATTCTTTATCAACACTCCACGCTGTCAGTAACATCAACAATAGTCAACCCACCATAAGCAAAATCAGGGACATCATTGCCGCAAATAAAAGAAAAATTAAACTTATGCGGACACCAGGACATGCAGGAATTAAAGGAATTAAAGGAAATGAGCTAGCGGATGCAGCAGCAAGAACCGCTACATCATCTCCTCTCGTACTCCATAATACTTTTAGCAAGAAAAATGATCAACAGAACCAGCAAACTTTCTCTAAACAATATCTGGAATGACTACACCCACCACTACAAAACTACATATAAATCCACTCCGTATCCCAATACAAATACCTACAACCATAAATAGAAGAGATGCCATTATATACACGAGATTCCGCTTGGGTCATACAAAACTAACACACGAGCACTTACTCAACAAAACACCTCAACCGATATGTCCATATTGCAACGCAAGTACCCTTACAATGGAGCACCTCCTAAAACACTGTCAATATATCCACAACCTATGCACCTCCTTACAATTTCCGAAACCATCCGAATTACTCGCAGAGACTAACACCGAAAACATAAAGAAATTCATTAAACTAACCTCTACACTTAAAATAATCAACTAAATGTAAAGAGTAAATTTTAATCCAGCCTGAAGGCCTTGTTGATCTGGCTTCATACTTTGTTTTTTAGAATTAAATTCTAATTTATAAATAAATAAAAAAAAAATGGCGGACGTAAAGTCGGGCGCGGTCGACTTTAGGATACCCTGTACCACTAGCTTGTAATAAAGTCCGATTTCTTCACAAAAACCAAAAACAGAAGAATTTTTAAGCAAAAATTTTTTTTTGACCGATCGTTCCTATGGGAGCTATATGATATAGTCAACCGATTTCAATAAAATTTGACACGGTGCTTAAATACCTTAAAAAAGATATGAACGCCAAAGTTATTTCAAATATCTTTACAAACAAACAAAACACATCGAATTTTGTATAAAAAACGTGTTTTTGGACCGATTGGTCCTATGGGAGCTATATGATCTAGTCAAACGATTTGGATTAAATTTGGTACAGTGCTTAGGAACTATAAAATACTCACGAATGTCAAATTTGGTCCCAATATCTTAACAAACAAACGAAACACAACAAATTTTGTTAAAAAATCGATGTTTTGGAAGATCGGACCTATGGGAGCTATATGATATAGTCCACCGATTTTGTTCAAATTTGGCACATTGCTTAAGTGGTCTAAAAATTTCCAAACGCCAAATCTGGTTAGGATATCTTTATTAAAAAACGAAATATAGCCAATTTTTCTTTAAAAAAGTTATTTTGGCCGATCGGTCCTATGGGAGCTATATGATATAGTCAACCGATTTTGATCAAATTTGGTACAGTGATTGGGAACTATAAAAAACTTTCGATTGCCAAATTTCGTTACGATATCTTCATAAACAAACGAATTATTCATCTAAAACGCTTTTTTTTTTCGAGGTCGTCTCAAACACCCCCATGGGAGCTATATAATTTATCCCCGATATCAAAAAAATAAAATAAACTTGCCTCCTATGGAATAATATGGGATCTAATGTGAAAGTTTGGTAACTCTAGCTCTTACCATCTCTGAGATCTAGGCGTTCACACGGACGGACGGACGGACGGACGGACAGACGGACAGACGGACGGACGGACAGACGGACAGACGGACATGGGTATATCGACTTCTCTATTCACCCTGATCATATTTTAGGTAACTTTGGGGTGTCTCCGACGTCTCCTTCTATATGTTACATACATTTTCGGCTTGCACAAACTTAATATACCCTTGGACCATACGGTACAGGGTATAAAAAAGATGGTTTTAATGGCCACACCGCCAACTGATTAAAAAATGTTTTAAGGATTTAAATCATATAAGTCGATGGGGAATACTTTGAACGGGACAAATGATTTTAATGAATAATCTTGTATTTTGGATTTCCTGAATGAATTCCAGGAATTTTTCGATCAATATGTTATATGTATATATGATTCACTTTTTTCAAATTTTATTTTTAATAAATTTACTTATAGTTTTAAAATTAAAAAAAAAAATTAAAATTAAAAGTGGATACATTTTTTTAAACCAAATTTTTTGTTTATTTATTAATTATTATTATTTTTTTTAAGTAGTTCGAAACCTTTAAACAAGGGTTAAAAATTAACGAATATTATATTAATTTTTTTGTTCTTTATATTCTTTCGAAAAACATGTTCTGAGAATATTTACGAATATTTTTCAAAATTACAAGCTTTGAGTTTGGTTTTTATTATTTGGATTTAAGCTTTGATATATTGAAGATATATCTTTTTCGAACTTTAAGCCTTAGATCTTTCAAACTGGATAAGAACCATTGAACTAGCAACTTTGCCAAATTAAGTGAATTAGTGTAAAATATAACAAAATTTAAAATTTCTTATATTGGAAATGGATAATTTGGTTTAATTTTTTGTGATGAATAGTGCCCCATCAATTTTTATTAAAAAAACACAGTTTTAGTAAATAATTAAATGATAGTAAAAAAAAATTCATTTTTTTCATCGTATAACAAGAAGAATTCTTCTAAATATTGTAAAAATGTATTCATTTTTACGCTTTACATATCTTCCACCCTCCACGTTTCTATTCAAATAGCCAGCAGCGTATTTAGCATTTCCCTATGCAGCTGGCTAGTGCTTGACTTAAGTTCTGGCCCTTGACGATTTTAGCTTTTGGAATTCTTAAAGGGGGAGAACTAAAAGCATTGAATATATAAAAGACAACATTGTCATATTTTCAAATTGCGTGAGTGTGAGTCGCACATTTGTTTAGTTTAATAAACATTTATATGACTTTTGCATAGGGTTTCTGCTGTAATTGGAGCGAGCAGGAATCTTAAAGTGGTTTTTCCGGACTTACAAGGATCTTGTGGTATATTTGCCGCACAAACAAATAAATTATTTTGGGCAAGCAACTAAAAAACAACAAATCAAGTAATGCATGCATAAATTTACCAATTTACACAAGTAGCCAAAAAAGTAGCAGGCAGGCAGGACGACTCGACTCCGAATCCTTGACTTGACTTCTCGATGCGATGCCTTTGCGTTGCGTTGGTGGCTTGGCTGCTTTTCCAATGACTCGCTTTGTAATTTATGACTCGCAGCTGAAGCTGAAGCAGAACCGAACCTCGGAAAAGCAGCCGCAACGGAGCAGTGACAATTTTCGGAACAATTTTCGCGTCTCTAAAAAAAGACAAAAACAGACGCATAGTGGCAATCAGCAAGCGTGGGAGAGAATGAGCCAGCTAGCTGTTGGGCTCTTGGCCTGGTTGAATGCCTCTCTCTGTGAGTGGGTCTGGGAAATTGTAAAATTGTTGAAATATAAAACTTTCCGCTGCATAACAAGCTAACGATGCGGAAACCTGAAGAAAGTTATGTTATCAATTTCACGACAACAAATAAATTTGAATTTGAACACGCAGGCCAAGAAAATGGCAGTCACCCAAAACGTCGACACACTCAGCTAAACAAACCTGCCTACCGCCACCCCTCCGATGGACTTGTACAATTATAATAAATGTGACCAAAGTTTTTAAAGTTTCAATTGCATTTTGCAGGTTGGGTCCAGTAAATTTTATTACTATTAATTATGAGCTGGTCACAAGGGTCAATTACAGTTGAGCCATTAAATACAATCAAATGCCATAAAGCACAGCTTTATGTGTATATATATATATATTTAAAAACATAGATTATGGTCACACTTTTTGACATTTTTGTGTATATGGAAAAACTCTGGAACAGCATTTGCAGTGAGTGTTGAACAAAAACTATATTTGCGGCGTCATCGTCTGTCTCACTTTTGGTTATCAAATCAATTTCCGCTGAAGAATTCAATTTCCGAATGCAATAATTATGCCAAGTGTCAAAGCAAGCCAGACTAGAAACTACACAAAAAAATTTATGTGCACATAAAAAAAAAGCGTAAAAAATCACTATTTATTTTTCGTAGACGAAGTTTATATGCTCTTTTTGACAAAAGTTAGTGGATAAGTTGTGATAAAAATGCTTAAAGGCGCTTGCAGACTTAAAGTAGAGCGAAAATGGCTGCATTTCTAAATGGCGACAAAAGAATACTAAAAAAGTTTCTCAGCTGTATGCTTGACATATCAATTAGTAATTTTTCGTTTGAGACAATTCTAATTTGTTAATGAATTTTTCACTAACTACTTACAAGTAAAAAGATTTGTCTTATTCCTAACTCAGAATAAAAGACATCTCAAATATTCAAATCAATTTTTTTATCGATTCAAATTTCAAGAATTCAAATAACTAGGTTTAAAACGATTTTTATTGTCTTCGAACTAACAGCAACACAAACACAAATTTATAAAGAGTTAATAATCCAAGAATTTCAAGTTTCCAGCCTCTTCTAGTGAAATAAAATGGAAAATGTTTTTTGTTACTGAAACTACTGCAATTCTTTATGGCTTACACTAAATCAGAATGATTTAGTCGGCGTCAACCTTCCAGTGATCTCCGCTCGAATACCTTTTTGGCTGGAGCATTATCATCCATTCGTGCAACATGACCTAGCCAGCGCAAACGTTGTAGTTGTATGCGCCGAGCAAAATCAGTGTCCCAGTATAGCTCATACAGCTCGTGGTTCATTAGAATACGGAAGTCACCATCACCACCTATCGATCCAAGGATACGTCTGAAGATTTTTCTCTCGAAAGCCCCTAAAATCGCCTCTATCGGATGATAATGTCGATGTGTCAGCGCCGTAGAGAAGCACGGTATATTGAGGATTTGTAAAGGGTTATTTTCTTTTTAACCCAAAGTAACAAAGGTTATCAAGATTAGTTCGTCGTTTCCATGCTGACGTAATTTTTTGTGTCGTTAATACTCGTTCTCAAGTACACAAAATCCTTTACAGCTTCGAAGCTGTAGCTATCTATTCCCCGTGGTATCGTGTTCTAACTTGTAGATAGAAGGTATTTCGTCTTGTCTAGACATACAGCCAGACCCACGTTTTTCGACTCTTTTTTAATTTTTGAGAAGGCTCCTTTACTGCTCGTATATTATTGTCAATGTCATCTGCGTACGCCAGCAGCATTAATTTCGCAGGATATCTTCCAGTAGTAATTGGAAAAAGTCTGCCTGAAACCTCGTTCTGTCTCAAATGGTGGGGAGCGGTCTTTCCCCATCAAGACGGAACTGCAGGAGTTACTCAGCGTCATCAAGCAAATCGAACTAGCTTTTGCAGAGATACCAAACTCAGATATGGCTACGAAAAACTTTATTCTATCAGGCGTGCCAAAGGCAGCTTTGAAGTCAAGGTGATGTGTGTCGATTTGCGTCTCACGAGTCACCTACAGAATTTGATACAATGTGAATATCTAATTTATCGTAGAAGTCCCAGGCCTGAAACCACACTGATAAGGTCCAATCAGTTTTTCAAGTAGGGCTTCAGTTTCTCGCGCATTACTTTTGCCACGACCTTGTTCGCAATGGGCAAACTGCTGATCCCGCGGTAGTTTGTGGCATCACCTTTTTTGTGGCATCACCTTTTTTATGGATAGGGCAGAGTACACTAAGACTCCAAACGATAGTCATGCTTTCTTCCGATCATATATAATATATCTTGCACAAGAGCTGATACATGCTATCAACTCTTAGCCACCAGTCTTAAACAACTCGGCTGGCAGGCCAGCATAAGCCATACAAATGTATCCTTTCAAACATGCTTTAATTGAAGGCAATCGGAACAATAGATCAAGACCTGTGCTTGAAATTTTGTTGTAAAATATATGGTTCCGAGCAAAACACGTTTAAAGATTTTAGAAAGTCCCTCAGCGCGCGACATAGGTGAGTTCAAGGCGCTCTATTTCTATCTTTGCATTTTTTGTAAAAAATAATCGATTTTCTCAACCAAATTGTAAAGAGCCTCCCCTAGTTATTTTGGAGATTTCCTCACATAATCGATTCAGCAACTCTAAAAACATATAAACAGCTTCACAAAAAGAATGTTGTTTCAGCCCCCGAGGGCTTAGCACGTCAAGGTTCTGTCGTGACTGTATTACACACAAAAACCGGATTAGACGTGACGCCACTCAAAGCACTTTTCTATTAACACATATATGAATCCTGAATGCAGAATTCTGTTCGAGTGGTTCGCATATTGTGGGAGGGTTTGCATGTTGTCCAAACAGTGCCTCAAGTTCTTGGCGCCTCTAAGCTAGGCCGCACCATACGTGAGGTAATCTTAAATCAGGTTGACCGTAATATGATTCACAGAACTGATGCTGAAGAGTCCTCCAATAAAGAGCTTGTTTGACGAGAAGGATTTCGTAGCTAGACAATTCAAGACACTAGATTCTTGCATTTTCTGATTTGACATGGTTGTATCATATCTTAATAAAATCTACAAGTAAACTGCTTGATGCACAATGAGATTAATCGACTTTTCTTTGTACTTACTTCAGTCAGACCTTAGCATAATATATTTCAGAAGGTTCTTTGATTGCTTTTGCTTCGAAGGGTAGGTCATAGGACATATCAGGAATTGGATTATATTTACACCTCATATCCACAGCTACGGCAGAAACAATGTTGAGATTAAGTCTGGGCAGAGTGCTTGAAGATCCCCTTTTCGGGGACAAAAGTTCTCAGAGAGTGATTTATTGAATATTGAGAGTAAAATTCATATTTCAGGAGCGTGTTTTGGAGTAAGAAAATTAAATTCACAATTTAAACATTTATTTATTCAATAGGTACAAATCGACTCAGTTATCGTTATACTTTAAAAAATTTATTTTTGGAAAAATCACACGAAAAATATATATGAAAAAACCCACGTGCTTCACCTCAAATCAGGAAGACGGCTAGAGGTCTGTCGCATCTTCCCAGGACTCTGGCCAAGATATAATCAAAAACGAATATTTGAACTCCTGCTCTTCCGTAAAACAAGGACCGGTAGTTGTAATGGGGGACTGCACCATAGGCTATATGGCTGAGAGGCTGCACGTTCGCTATCACAACTTTCGCCGAAGCTGCGCAGACGAGAAGGAGACAAAGAACATCCAACACCTGTTATGCGTGTGCCCAGCGCTTCTAAAAGGACGAACCCAGTTTCTGGGTCAACCATATTTTAGGACCTGGCTGTGTTTGTCGAAATCTCAAAATAGTTCTGCAACATGAAAGACTTAGGCGATTAGTTATGCCCTACAGGTTTTGATCCCCATCCATAACCCCTCCCTTTCTTTAACTCCTTTCCTCCCTCTCTTAAAATAAGGCAACACAACCTGATGGTCTCTGGGTGTTCTTAGTCACTATCTCATCTACCTGCCAAACCTTACCTAACCTAACCCACGAGCTTAGCTCAAAATTTCTATATTAAGAGAATTTTATTCTTAATTTAAGGAAAGTTAGGAACAAAAAGTTCTAAGTACAAATTTTAGGGTAAAACAATTTTATTTTGACAGTATTCCAGATCGGATTTTGTTAAGATAATTAAAACTGGATATGCTGTAAGATTTTGTTTAGGTTAAAGATTCCACAGATTCCAACACTACTTTCATATAGGTTTCAGAACTAGGTTACAGAAACTTCGAATGTTAGTATTTTTTTGGGTAAAATCGCTAACTTTTAAAGTTAGAGTGAAAAAGAGTGCTTTTATCATTAAGCTTATATTATTTATTGTTTTTATTTCATACCTTCTCACATATGTATACCTTGTTGGCCAATTTTATACCCATTCCCATTCTTTCTGGATCTATTCAGACTACTCCTAAGCATTCAAACGTACTCAAAAACATGTTCCGACAACTTTTAAAACATACAATGCAATACACATTAGTAAGCTGACCATAAAGAATCGTTGCACGTTCCATAGCCAAAAGCTTCCGTTCCATTCTCACTTCAGACTTCCGCTGCATTGCCACACCTATAGAATGATATAAAGCCATTGTCTATGCCACACCAAAACCCATTTCGTATGCATTGTCAATTAATAACTTTTTGTAAATCTTTTGGCACAAATCTTAACTAGCACACGGCGCCAAGCCGAGGGGAAACTGCTGGAAAGCAACAAAACAAACAACAACAAAAATGGGAAAAGCTGAAAAGGAAAACCGTATAAATCCTTGAACATTTAATTCGAACAATAAGAAAAATAATTACGAGTGCTGAGCACGTGAGTGAAGAGCACTTGAGCTTGCTTCTGGACGAAGGGAATGTTCTGTGGGGGATTGTTTGTTTTTTTTTTTTTTTGCTTTCGACATAAGCCGTGAAAAAATTACACCAAATAGCGGCGCGGCGAGTGAACTAACAAACTGACTCACTGGCTGAATGACTGAATGACTCCTGCGTTTAACTGACAGTCACCCGGAAACAGTAGCAATGGGTATGTGTGTGTGTGTTAGGGTGTGTGTGAGTTTGGCAAAGTGGGTTTACTTGTCAGGCAGTTAATCTAAGCCATCAAGGCATTGCGCTGAGGCGGCGAGTTGCCAGCAATTGTAGACAAGCCAGTGAGACATTCACCCAACAATAGCAAAAAAAAAAAGAAATTGAATTCAGGAGGGAGGGTATACGACAGAGGAATACTCTCACGACCTATACACGTGTTATATGGAGACTGATCGGTTTCCCTGGAGGCGAGGAAAGAGAAGGAGGCACCGATCGGTGCCAGATCGGTTCCACACGGGGTGGAATGGTCAACGTGGCAACCTAACGCTTGGCCGAGGAAAGCGGAGAAAGTCTGTAGGTGCCAGATCTGTCCTGTATGAGGTGGGCTAGGCAACGTAGTAACCTTAGGCTTTGGTGAGGAAAGTGTAGGAAGTTTCTTTGATTCAGATATACCCTACACGGAGAGAGATGGGCATCGTAGCAATCTTAGACTTGGCCGAGGAAACAGAAGAAAAGAGGAGGATGCCCGTCGGGGCTGGACAGATCCTATGCGGGGTGGGATGGGCAAGGTGGTGCTTGGGGGCGAGATCTGGTCTGTATGGGTTGGAATGGACAATGTGCAACCAAGCTGTTCAATACAATGTGGAATAGGTAACGTGGCAACCTTATGCGTGATCGATGAAAGAGGAGAAAGTGCATCGGTGCAAGATCTATACGGTCAAAGCTCAGGACTCCGCTATCTCCTATACCACGCCCAGGGGTCCTACTCTTATGATCCCTGAGATCCAAATACGGACGGCCGCGCCCAGAGCTGATGCTAAATATTTTGCCATAAAAGCTTACTGTCTGCCCAACACAAATCTATAATACCCTTGACCCTCTAAATACAGGGTATGGCAAAATAGAAAAACACCCAGATATCGCTCAGATATCACCCAAAGTATCACCCATTCAAGCCATGCCAGCGTCAGCGGAAAATGCTGTACACAGGTGCAATTAAGAATTTTGCACGGAAGCCAAGTCAAGTCAACATAGAAAGCTACCTCGCCCGACCCAGCTGCTGCTTCTCAGCCGGCAGGCAGCCAACAAACCTAGAGCGCCATTTTCTTGCTATCTGCCGCCATTGCCAGCTTGGCTTTATCCTTTCACTGCTGCTCCTTCCCTGAGCTGCTCCTTCTGTCCCAAGTCAGCTCGTTTACTATTCATTGTAGCGTGCTTTTAAGATTTGTTGTTTGAATACATTTACCGTTTGTTAGTGCATCTATCTGTGTGCGTGTATCTATGTGAGTGTTTGTGTATCTGTGTGAGTGTACTTGTGTGTGCGTGTTTCATTTTGCACTCACAGCAATTATTTACTTGCGCTTAAAGCTAAAAGGCTTTAATTGCGCGATTATTTGTCTTCTTCATTAAGCGAAACACGCAAATCGTAATGTCTAAGTCGGGGGTGAAGTGTGTTGGTGGAGACAGGTTAGTTGAGGGACGTTGGGTGGTGGTGGGTGCGGCAAGTTAACTGGCTGATACAGTGCATGCGATAAGTGTGCATGCCAGAGCGTAGATAAGCAACACTTTTAGTGTTTGTCAAGGATTATGCAATGAGACGAAATGTCAAGTGTAAGGGGGGAGCATAGCTTTAAGTGAGTTGAAGAGGACATCTATTTGTGGTTAAAGTACAGACAGAGTGAGACCAAGTCCAATCAATTAAACCGAATCAGGGCACTCAAGTCGAAACTTGTGTTTATGTAGAGAATTGAAATACAAAAAGCGGATTACTTTCGAAGTGAAGCTCTTAATTTTTATGATTCATGGTTCGAAAAAAGTTCAACATACTTTATATACATATTTTTTGTATGTAAACCCATTAACTAAATTGAATAAAGAAGACTACACGGGGACTCATCATGTCTTTACTATTCACGCTCTGTCCTGTGATCTTTATTTTGATATTTGCGAAAACCCATGTTTCGAAAATTAACAAGTATCCACTTTATGGTAAATAACTTGAAGGCTACCCTTCATCATCGTCATCATTTACGACACAATCTTGGTCGGATCTTTGGCTGTTGTAGTTGTCGCCTTCATTCATCACGATCTCGGGCTTGTGTTTTCCAAATGATCATCTCTATCGACTCCATCCAACCATATCAACTTTGGTCGACTTTTTCTTCGGTTATCTACGCACATCCAGTCATGATTCGTTTTGTACGATAGCTATGGGGACCCTTACGAACACAAAATAAAGCGTCATTTCTTTAAGAACAAAATAATAATCTAGAGATATTGTAGAAAAAAATGTTTGGGAGTACAAAATATGCTTCCACGATTTAATATTTAAAAAAGATTTTTTTATACCAATCATAAATTTTACTATTATTAGACAAATTTTATTTGTACGAAATGAAACCATGGTGGAATAATTCTCTCGATCTCTCTATCTGTTTTAAGTTATTAATAATAATTACTTTATTTTATTTATTGATGGAGTAGGTAAGATTCAGATAATCGTCTATAAGAACTGGAGACAATATATAAAACGGATATCTTTAAAAATAATGTGATACAGCATAAGATATATCCATTACTGTAAAAAAATTATACCACTGCACTTTCGAGTTAAGTATAAAAGACGTTACGATTTTGAGAGGTTAAGACACACCAATTAGTTTAGGGAAAAACAATAACTACCCATCATATTAATGGCATCATATCCCATAAAATTATAATTAATAAAGATATTTTAGTTCATCTCCAAAAAAAAAGATATAAAGGAGGATTGCGAGTAAACGAAAGTAAAACAAAAATTCTTTTAGTTGGAAACCCCAAGAGCTTTGGCCGAAGTTATCGACAAGTTTAAATAATTTGATTCGTATATCAACTTCACGATAAATATTCGTTCGATATAAGGTGATATTAGGATATTATTATTATTATTATTTCAACGTTTCTCAAGTCACACGCACTCAACGGAACCCTGAAGCTCCGGATATACATATATTACAATGATCCAACCAATACCGATGTGCGACGTCGACTCTGAGGAATTTCGATATAGGCCTCCTAGAGAGAACCAAGATAAAATTTTTACGAAGAATTGTTTGTTCGGTATGATAGATCCTACACAAGTCTAGCTGCCTATGTCAAGTCACAATGATTTAGGTGGGCCGGACATGTTGCGAGTACGCGTAACCCACTTTCGAAACAAAATCTGCTTCAATCAACTGGAAAGGAGACCATTTGGGCGACCCTGAGCATGTTGGATAAATGAGGTGAAAGATGGTTTGATAAAATTAAACGTTCCAATTTGGAAGGAAGCTGCAGAGGATAGATATTATTGAAGAAATTTAGTTCGAAATGCCGATGCTGTATTATAGCTGTATCGACAAGGATGATGAGGATGATTATTGGGTTAAGTTGCGATGAGCTTTGCGTCAAAAAATCTTTAATTTATTTTATGTGGAAACACACTAGCTTTAAAAAAATGTTCGGCGAATATCGAGATTGGTAATTTAGGGTGGAGCTACGCACAAAAAATTTTTTTGCGGACAACTTTCTGACTAACATTCAATATACCACTGTTCTGTAAATTAAAGCTCTTGGGTTTCGGTTTAAGGTATCACTTCTGACTTTAGTTTCGTTCCCAGTTGAAAACTTTAACAGCTTACTGTGTGGCAAAACATGTAACACGCGCCACAAAGGAAAGCCCCAAAACAAATTCACATATTCAGCGAAAGTTTATAAATTATAACAAAAACAAGCAACAACAAGTGCTGCAATAATTTGTGCCACATTGTGAGGCAGCAGTTTATGGGCTGTGGGAGTGACGCGTGAGAGGAGAGGTCGGCCATAACCAGCGGCAATTAAAAGCACACCTTTTGCCGCCGCAGCTGCAGCAGAGTAGGGACACGACGAGTGTGGCACCCCCAACCCCCAACACCACCAACACCCAGACATTCCCGACTTTTCAATAATTGACGAGCCAGAAGGCCTTGCCGGCTGCACGGACAGACAACTCGGGGAGTGAGCGGAAAAACTAACATACAACAAAGTGAAAACATTGCGCGAAAAATGTTGCAACGTTTTAGTTTTCATTTGGGCCAGCTTGTGAAATGGAGTTGAGAGAACTGCAGGACACACCCAAGTTGCAGAATGCGCTGGCAAAAGGAATTTAACCTTAGCGCCGAGTGTTTTATTATGTAGTTTGGAGCCGTTGGAATGTGTTAAGCAAGGATATGCATATGTATGCGCGTACGTGTATGTATCTATGTGAGCGTGCATATAAACATGTGTGTGTGTGTGTGCCAGTTCGTGCGCGAAATTAAGCCAAAGTTGAAGTTTGCCGGCTGCAAAGTTGAGGGTGCAGCGAGTTTGCTTGGCGGAAGCAAAAACAGCCAGGAAAGAAATTTAAATCGGTCGAAGAGGTGCTCGACAAATACCCTGAAACAATTATTCCTAAAAAAAAAAGGGGATTCCTGGGCTAAGAATGGAATCGATACCTTGAAAGATGCTGAAGAATTCAAGGTAATTGCTTAAATGGATGAGGAACTAATAATGCGCATCTTTGGGTTAACCTCTTTAAATCTAGTTCCAATTTTTTTTCGCAAATCAGTTGTCCAATCTGACAGCTGACATTGCTTCACTTAAACAACTTATAATCTAGCACTCTTGCCTTTCATCTTTGACATTCACCCAAAAAACCCAATATAACCCTTGACACTATCTGAGTACAGTGTATATAAAGCAAAGTTGCTTCCTCTTTAGAAACAGCAGCTGGGCGTCAGGGGGGCTTGGCAATCAAAGTGCTGAGTCAGTTAGTCAGTCAGACATATTGACGCTGCGATGCGGGTCTTGGAAGCCGGAACAAACTCGTATATAGTAGAGAGCTAGACCCAGCAATTGCTCTGATAGTCGCAGCTAAGACAATGTACAACATGGCAAGGACTAGACTGGCCCCTGTAGGAGACACCTTAACGGTGGAACTTTGTGCGTGACTAACGGTATTTAAAGCCACCGGAAGCAGTTCCAATTTAAGTTGCCAGCCCGAGGGGGCCAAGTAGCGTTCGCTACTCTCTATCGGCACTACCCAATCTTCCATTCATTAAGCTGACTCAGCAAAACTTTAAATTTAATTCTTTGCAAATTTGGTTATTTTTTGTTTTTATTTTTTTGCTTTTTTGTCTATTTTGGTAGGCTGGAACTAATTTACGTGCGCTGCTTTTATAAGTGAGATGCCGCCATTTTATTTGCTTAATATTCTCATTGGCAGAAACCCAAGGCCTGTGAGTTGAATTCTTACTCAATGCGCGAAATTAAAACTGCTGGTTAAGATGAAGCCAAAGCAAAAACTTTATCCGGCTTTTTTGGTCGTAATCATTATACGGCAACTTTGATTGAAGCGCACACACAGATACTCACGCGCACATACATACACTCACACTGTGGGCAGGGTTAAAATACATATGGGATAAAATATGTGAAGCGGAGTGTTTCAAAAATTGAGCTCTAATATTATTAACATCTTCACTTTTTTTGCGGCATTTCAATTACTTATCGCGATATCGATGACAATAAATTTAAATGTAAATAGACTTTTTGTGTTTTATAAAAATACGAAAATTTGAAAAGAGAAGTTGTGAAAACCTTCTTACTTAGATTCGTAATTTTGAAAAACTCAAAAATTTTTGAAAATTATGAATTGTGAATTTTTTGAAGCTTTTTTAATTTTTATTTTTTTTTTTATTTTATTTTAATTTTAACAAAATTGAATCTAGTATTTAATTCTTAACTTAATACTAATTTTTCAAGCTCTAGCAACTGGGGGCTTCGACTTTAAATTTTTTTAAATTTCGCAGTTGCGAAAATATATTTCGAAATTTCAAAAATTACAAATTTTTTTTCCATATTTTATTTAAATTTATCTTCAGACAATCAGTAAGTTTACTAAATAGTAATTCATAAAAAAAAGTATAACAGCAAGTTTCCACTGAAAAATATCATGAATAATAATTTTAAATTCGAAAAAAAAATTTAAGATTAAAAAAAAAATTTTTTAATAATTTTAAACAATTTTTTTATATTTTATTATTAGTCGGTCCTTAGATAATCAGTGAGCTTACTAAATAAAAATTAATAAAATGAAAGTATAACAGGAAGATTCCACTGAAAAATACGATAAATTTAAAAATTTTAAATTCGAAAAAAAAGGTTTTAAGATTTTTAAATAATTTTTTTTAATGTATTTTCAGTTTTGTTGTCAAATTACAAAAATTATTTTTAGCTAACCAATTTTCAAAGATATATATTTTTTCTTTTATTTTATTTATTATACTTAAATTGCAATCTGTCTCTGAGAATAGGACATTAAGCAATATGTTCGAAGATATTAAAAATAATTACTGAAATATAATTCATGGTGATAGTAAAAAAAAAAAAGAGAGTCAACAAATTTAAGATATAAAAAAATAACACGGAATTGCAAACATTTATTGCAAACTCCTCCAAAACGGCTGGACCGATTCTCATGAAATTTTGTGTGCCTATTGGGTGGGTCTGAGAATCGTTCAACATCCATTTTTATACCCATTGTTGCCACCCTAACATTTTTTTTTTAACTTTTACCAAGCTCCTCCGAAACGGCTGGACCGATTCTCATGAAATTTTGTGTGCCTATTGGATAGGTCTGAGAAACGCAAAAGAATTCGGTCAAGACAGACCCGAAAAGCGCGACATTCGACTTATAATGGTGCAAGTTTGAATCGAGCTGCAAACTAATCTAAAAATCTTATATTTTTCCAGATAAGCTAACTAGAGAATCTTACGATGGTTATTCACTTTAAGAGTAATATATATAATTTAAAACCAAAAGACATAAATTTAAAAAAAATAGTAAGAAAATGTAGCACTACAAAATATTTAAGATTTAAGTACATTTTTTTATTAATTTCAAGTCATTTTTTTTTAAAGTATTTTAATTTTTTTTCGAAATAAGAATCATAACCTATTGCGGAAACGTACTTTGACATTTTAGAGATTTTTTTAAAGTTAGCATTGGATCTTTGACTAAAACGAATTTATATTTTTCTTAATACATGTTAATAGCTTGAATAAATTTTAAAAATTTTCTAATGTATTATCCGTTTCGTTGAGAAAAATAATAATAATCACAACAACAAAATGTACACCTTAAGTCTTTAGTTTAAAACAAATTTAGATCCTATATTGGAGCAAGGATTATTTCTTTTTGTAGAAAGGTATTTTGACATTATATAAGAATTTTTTTTTAAATAGAATGAAATTTTTTAAAATTAGAAATAAAACTTAAACATTAAAGAACGTTTGCAATTAAGAGATATTTTTTCATTTTCGTCATGATTATGTTTAAATTATAATAATTAATTAATAATTTAAAACAAAGGGAAGGTCACTTTTGAAATTTTGAAAATAAACAAAAAATTTTAGGAAATTTGGTACCACAATTTTTTTAATGCATTGATTTTTTTATTTTATTTTTTTTTGACAATTGTAAAAAATTTAATTTTTCTTTAATTTATACTTTCTATCCTAATATAATTATCAGTAAATTCGATTACTACTTAAAATTTTTCAAAAAACCGTTCATAAATATTATTGAAAAATAAGTTATACAATAATTATATAATATAGGTTTTTTGTCATTTCTCGAAGAAATAACTTAAATTAATTTTTTTTAAATTTATAATTTTAACCCAAGCATGTAGTTATCAATAGACTCGATAAATATTAAAAATTTTTCAAAAAACGGTTCAAAAAGAAATTTGAAAATTAGGTAACACAATTTTTTTAATGCTCTGCATTTTTGTAAAATTCTTTACTTTTCTCAAAGAAATAAATAAAATTAATTTTTTTTTAATTCATTATTTCTACCCAAACATTTAGTTATCAATAGACTTGATAAATATTCAAAATTAACTCCAGTTTTCCTAGCATCAGATTCGAAGATTTCAATTTGTAATTTTGGCCCGTTTTACATATTTCGACCCAATTACATATACATACATATTTTCGGTACATATGTATCCTGTACCTATCTGTCAGTGTATTTACACAGGCTGTCGCGCAGCAAAGTTTGCGACACTGCAATTCGGCAACTTTTAACTCATCGCCCGCATGCATTTTGGACTTGCCTCAAATTGTTGCAAATAAAACCGTAGAAACGTTGAATCAACTTGTAATTTCTTTAATAGCTGTTCCCCTATTGCTATAGTTCGGCGGATAGTTGGCTGTATTTGTCGTGGCTTGGGGGGTGTGGGTCGGGGGTCGGGGAATTGTGGGTTTTTGTACTAAGTGGTTTGTTCTTAAGCTGCATTTTATACTCTATATACATATGGAGTAGACTTGTATATATACTATATGTACATATGTATAGTCAGCCAGACATAGGTAAAATACATGTGTTTAAATTATATATGTATATGTATGTACGTGTGTGTGTTGAATAAATGTGTGGCGTATAGTCTGCTGCATGGTTCACTGCGGGCTGCTTTATATGCACACATGTAAGCACTTTTATAGAGGGGTGTGTGTGGGTGTGGGTGTATGTGTGTGGGTGTGTTTGAGTGTATATGAGAGTGTGTGGTTGCCATATTTGCCTAGATTGCGTTTGCTTGTTACGCGCAGATTTGTCAATTAGGCCGTCGTTAGCAGGCATAAAAAAAGAATTTGCAAAATGTTCAGGCATACAATACAGGGTGTCGCATGTTACAATTAATTAAGGCCCATAATCAAAAGGTATTGCATACTTTAAGGTGCATAATAACTTTGTGTGCTAAATTTTGAAGCTGTTTGTTGGCTTAGGAAAGATTAAGGAAACTTAGGGGCACGATGATTTTAAGAGAGGGAAGAAAAGGATATAAAATATGCATTTTCGATCTGACATTGCTGGCAAAATAGCTCGATTTTACTTAACCCAAATTTCCCCAGTGTCATACATATACGACACCTCGTTTATGATCGATCATACACGCCCATTTTCATTCACATTCGCAAGTTTTTTTTTTTTTTTGATTTAGAAAAGACAGGGCAAGCACCCGATAAAAGTTTTTTTTTAATATTTCAGCTTTCGAAGGGAGCAATAGCGAAATGTAGAAATTTTGATATTTTAGAAATGGAAAAAATCAAAGCGTTCGCTTACAAAATATAAATTTTTTAACAAAATACACGTTCTGTAAATGGGAAGTCATTGAGAAATATGTGTTTTCAAATAACCTTATATTAATTTCGAAGGTTTTTAAATTCAAGAATTTTATTTTACATCGATAATTTATGTCCTATTTTCAGAATCTTGGGAAATTTTTTCTTTTGAAGTATGCAAATGTGCCGACATTTTAAAATAAAATGCAAAATTTATGATTTTTACCGGTTTTGAGTTAGGCCTCAAAAACGGATTTAAAAATATTTTGAAATATTCCCGTTTGATAGCAAAATAATTTGCGTTTTTTAAGTGAAAAATCCTTCAAGATACTTAAAATAACGTTTCCAACTGGCAGAGGAGGGAACTAGAACTCTAATGCAAATAAAAGTAAGTCACAATGCGAAAGGTAAAACCCCAACTTTAACTAATAATTGATTCGATTAAGATACAATTTATAATCGGATTGCTTTCAATATAACAAACGAGCAATGATGGAGGGATCCACCCTCCGCCAAGAGCACAATTAAGAGTAATAATTTTCTTTAACTCCCACTCGAGCATGGGGCTTAAACAAAAATTGTAAACAGTCCTTATAAGTCCTTTAATAGCTATTGTGGTTCAAATATGTTTCTTTTAATATACAATTAGTTGTTGCCGTCATTTAATTTTATACCAAATATTATTTTTGTATTACTTATCCACAAATTCTACTTCACGTAGAGAAATAGAGTATGAATTTAAATTCGAATTATGAAATACCCCAGCGATTTCGAGCCTTGAATATGATTCCGATTGACATCCAGAATCAAAGAAACAGGACTCTGGAGTACAAGTACCTTCGGACATGGCGGCATTCTGAAGGGTCAAGAGACTAGCAAATCAACAGATTACATAACACCAGTACTGGACTTCAAGAAGAGGTTCGATCTCAGATTCCCGACGCGAAAGAAGTGGGACATGAGCAGGATAATGAGAGCAGACGCAGCTGCAATCTATACTGACGGAGCCAAAATGGATCGCGGTGTAGGAGCAGGGGTCTACTCGGACGAACTTGAAGTATCTCTCTCCTATCGGCTAGGCAGCAGAATCAGCATCTTCCAGGCAGAAGTCTTTGGCATCAGAGAAGCATGTAAGGTGTTGAATAATCATCCGAGTCAGCTGGCGGAGGTGTGTATATTCTACGACATTCAAGCAGCTTTGCTGGCGATCAAATCGCCAACCGTGAACTCAGAAATCATCAGACAATGCAAAGAAGATCTCAATGACCTTGCAAGCAGAATGAACATCCCGGACATAGGAACGTATACGGGAATGAAAAGGCTGATGAACTGGCGAGAAAAGGAGCATTAGATGGCGAAGCAGCGGAGGTAGCTGTCAAATACCCACTCAGCGCTATCAAGAGAAAACTTCTTCTGCGAGCTCAGAACAAGGCTGAAACCAGATGGAAAAATATTGGCACTTGCAAGATTGCAAAGGAAATTTGGCCGCGATACGACAAGCGTAGAACGGCCGAACTGCTAAGCAAGCCAAGAACAATGATCTTCAGAATAGCATCGACAATAACCGGACATTGGCCGTTAGGAGACCATGCAAAGAAAATGGGCTGGCCCTACAACGTCAGATGCCGAAGCTGTTACCAGGAGAACACAGAAGAGACAGTTTATCATTATTTATGTGAGTGCCCACGATTGGGGTAAGGACGCCACAAAGCACTAGGACGCTTCGCGTTAGGAAGCCTACGTGATTTGGTAGAAAAGAACATAGACGACATCAGCAGGTTTATTAACGGATCGAGATGGTTTGAGTAAACCGAACAGCAGTGGTTCCAATAAGTGGTGTAACAAAATGGCGCATTAGCGCTAATTGAGTTTGAACATGTTTTCACTCAAACGTCACCAAAAGCAACCAACCAACACCAGAAAGAAATCTTAAGGAAATCACTTTTTTTCAAACTAATTCAATTTTTTTTAAATAAACATGTAATAACTAAGAGAAAAAAAAACTTTATGTATCAGATCACCGGACCGTGGCGGCCTTGTCAAAAATTATTTTTTTAATCGTAACTCTTTTCAGGCGCCATTTTGTTTTTTATTACTTTAGACAAATTTATTCCTTAGTTTCATATACTACTATTATAATATATGTCGTTATCTATTCAGATTTTGAATAGACAACAAAGTTTCTAAAAAAAGTCGTAAAATAACCATATAAAAATATGGTCCACATTGATGTGACCCTTTAATGATTCTTTTTAAGGCTTTATTTTATAGGGACTAGGTATTTAAGATTTCGGACAAGTGTTTAGTGACTCCAAAAAGTGCTGGGACTTTTTGGCCTCGGATTGGGATTTAACGATACAAAAAATATAAATCTCTGAAGTCGAGTCAGAATTTTTTTTTCAAACTACTTCACTTACATATTTTATATTTAATTGCTTAAAAAAATATACGTAAAGATTTAAATTAAAATTCGGCTTAAAAAAATATTTGATATGATTTCTTAAAGAAATATCCGATATGATTTATTAACAAAAAAGTGAATGCTATTTCTGATGAAATGATATTATTGGCTTTTTGTTTTATTTTCTGATTTCGTATAAAGGAAAGTTATTCAAAAATCAAAATAAATAATTAAAATTAAAAACGAAAACTAAATTAAATTTGTATTAAAATTCTAATTGACAAAGTTTTGGTATTTAATTATTATTTATTGCCTATAGCATGAAATGATTTATTTTATCGATTAAATAAATCTGACAATATATTTACTTTTAAATTTTGTTTTAACTATTCGAATTATTTTGGAATTTATTTCTTTTCTAAATATTATCTAAGCTTTTAAGCTTGTGTGCAATATTAAAGTTTTGATTAGGGTTCGGTTTTTATACAATTCTTTTTACGTTGGTTGATCTTTTAAATATGGTTTGTTTTTATAGTTTGGAAGACCTGTCGTTATTTAGTTACTATTCAAGATATAAATAATATTTTATTTTTTTCAATAAAATTAGACAGAAAACATATTTATAATAATTGCAATACGAAATTAGATTAGTTAATAAATGTATAAATTATTTAATAAAACTAAATTTTCACCTTCAAGCTATCGCTTTATTTTTAGAATCCTTTAAAAAAAACGTTTTTTTAGACAAAGATTAAATGGTCCTGTTGGATATTTAATAAAATATAATTAATTTTTTTTCCTGAATTAAAAAATAATAGGCCGTGCTCTGAAAAACGAATCCGATGGAAGGACATGTAATACAGAGGCACGGAGATATATTTTTTTAAAACACTTGAGAACTCTTATTTTTAGAAAATATTTTTTTTTCTTTTAATGTAAGCTTTTAATGTAATGTAATGCAATAAAAAAAGACTCTAAAAATATTATTCGAATTCATTTTAATAAATAGAAAATCTAAACGATTTTATGAAATAGTAAAGATCAGTGCTATACTAACAAAGGATATCGATAGCGAAAATGTGAAATTGGGCGAATGTGAAATCGAGTAAAAAATGTTCGTTTTTGTTTTTCGAATCATGATGTAAAGCGGTTTTTAAAATAAGATTTTTTTTTAAATAATGAACTCTGAAAGATTTAACGAAATAGATCGATATATATCAATGAAGCCTTCATTTTTATGGTCCCTGTTCGATATAATAATAGAATCAAAATTGGGAAGGTCCTCTCTGGATAACATTGAGGAATTGAAAGGGAAGGAAGGGATCTCTTCTCAAAAGTTGAGAGCTTTTATATGCCAGAGTTCGTGATGATCATTTTGGTGAGGTAGACTAGAAGTAACTTATCCGCTTCGACTCTCACTTCAACATCTGTTTGAAATAGGCTAAATAGCATTTTTTTGAGAATTCACCTAAATTCAACTAAGACAAATAAATTGTCGTACGATCAAGAAAAATATTTACTAGAGTCAAGTTCACAACAAGCAATTTTGTATCTTGGCAGAAATTCACGTAAATCCTGAGTTTTAGCATCCCAAACGTATGAAAGGATTGTAGTATAAACAACATGTTTTGACATAACACAGCTTGTAATAACTCCCAAGAAAAAACTCTTTTAAAATTCTATGGAAACTTCTAAACGAATTCCACATTTTTTACGCTCTGACAATATTAGGCTTCTCAAGTTTCTTAGTTTAAATTTTTTGGGCACCCATTTTTCATGGCGTTTGATTTCAGCGTTTAGTTCGTTCTTTTTTTTTTTTACTAGCAACCGCAAGTGGCAAAAGTACAAGGCAAATATGCAAAATGGCGACCGCACAGGCACAACATGGCGTCAATGGAGAAAGCGAGGCACAGGAAATGCAACACGACAGCCGCGTTTGGTGGCATCTAATCAACAAAATTTAGTGTCATTTGAGAGCATTGCATGCGCGTGACATGTAAAGAAGCAATGCGGAGTATCAGTGACAACGACGGGAAGCAGAGCGGTGGGGCAGCAGGCGTGAGAGCGACAGCTAGAGCCCTACGGGTGTCATCAATTTGTATTTCCGTACCCGGCAAACTTCATCCGGCTGCTGTTTGGTACTGATTTGCGTTGATTTTGCACTGGCATACGAACAGGAAAAAAAACGCACCAAATCTATCGACGAGCTGAAATGGCAAAAAAAAAGGACGAGGCGACAACAACAATGCGAATGACATGCTGATGATGCTAAAGCAAGTTGCAACCAAATGCTGCAACTGCTGCCGCTGCTGCGTGACACGAATTCAAGCCATTGGCAAAATAGTCAACGCTTAAAAATTTAAATTGTATTTGCGAGAGTTGCAGGTGCTGCACACTAAATCATAGAGGAGCAGTCAGCTTAACGAGCCAGGGCGGCACAGGGAATGAGCGGAGGAGCGGAGACGACATTATACTGGACTAGGTAAAAAATTGCGCATAAAAATTGCATTCAGTGTACAGTGGGGCAAGTGCGCAACTGGTGAAGTCTAATTTTAAGGAAAAGAATCTGCTGATATAAATATGTTGGATGTTGAAGGAGGGCGCTGCCGACTGGTATGTATCTTAAAGGACATTTTTTTATGTATTTAAATATGTATGTTAAAATATTACATATTACATAAAAAAAATTTACTACATAAAATACATCGAAAATTTTGGAAATACCTTTAAATAATACTGAAAAAAATTTCATTTTTTTGAGTTTCGTGAAACTAAAAATATTTATTAAAATTTTTTTTCACATTTTTTTTTAAATTAAAAAAAAAAAAAAAACATTTTTATAAATATATGTGCTTATGCCATATAGATACAAAAATTGTTTTTCAAAAAGTTAGTGCGTTTTTCTTAATTAATGATTTTTGACGTTTCATGATAGCATTCAACAATAACATTTTTTTTATACATATACGTCATATAGACAAAAAACAAATATATTCCAAAAGTTAATGATTGTATATTTAAGAAAAAAATATTAAAAATAGAAAGTTGTTTATTTATATTATATATTATACTCAACAAAATAAGACAGATAGAAAAATAAATAGTTTTTTTAAACAGCAAATCAGATTAAAAAAGTTAGATAAACTAAAATTAAATAAAGCATGGTACATTTTGAAAATATATGAAGTATTAAAATTTTTTAAATTAAAAATTTGTGTGTCTTTTTATAGAAATATACTCACGAAATAAAAGGAACAGAGAATAAATATTAATCTGCAATAGACGTCATTAAGCAACATACCTAAAAAAAATAAGAACAAAGTTAAATAATTGTTTTAAGAAAATGTGATGGTTAAAAAAGAGGAAACATTTTTTAAAAGCGACTAAGATTGAATAAAGTTGGATCCAAAATATTTTATAGTACAAGTAAATCAAAAGTTAAAAATGGCGTACGTAAAGTCGAACGTGGACGACTTTCGGATACCCTGTACCACTAGCTTGTAATGAAATCCGGTTCCTTCACATAAACCAAAAGCAAGAATTTTTAAGCAAAAATTTTATTTTTGACCGTTCGTTCCTATAGGAGCTATATGATATAGTCAACCGATTTCGATCAAATTTGACGTTAATACCTTAAAAAAGATCTGAATGCCGAATTTAGTTTAAATATCTTTGCATACAAACGAAACACTGCGAATTGTGTATAAAAAATGGGTTTTCTTGGACCGATTCGTCATATGGGAGCTATTTGATATAGTCTATATACGAGGTGAGTTCAAAAAATAATGTGACTTTTCAAATTTCGCGGGCAACGTATTTTCGATTATCGATATCGCCGAGCACGCAAAACACTTATAAACTTTACGCCTCTCACAACCAAACAAAAAATGCCATTCACTTGAAATTTGTTACAGATGTTCGGGAAGAGTGTACCAACACAACAAAACAAAAAAAAAATCGATAATCGAAAAAACGTTGCCCGCGAAATTTGAAAAGTCTTGGGTACTCTAAAAACTTTTGAATGCAAAATTTGGTTACGATATCTTTATTAAAAAATGAAATATAGTGAATTTGGTATAAAAATAGTTAATTTGGCCGATCGGTCCTGTGGGAGCAATATGATATAGACAACCGATTTTGATTAAAATTGGTACAGTGCTTGGGAACTATAAAAAACTTTCGAATGCCACATTTGGTTATCATCATAAACAAACGAATTATTCATCTAAAACTTTTTTCTTTGAGGTCGTCTGAAACACCCCTATGGGAGCTACATATTTTAACCCCGATATCAAAAAAATAAAATAAGCTTGTCTCCTATGGAATAATATGGGATCTAATGTGAAAGTTTGGTTATTCTAGTTGTTACCATCTGTGAGATCTAGGATGGACGAACATGGGTATATCGACTTCTCTAGTCCCCCTTATCATATTTAAGGTAACTTTGGGGAGTCTCTGACGACTTCTTCTATATTTTACATAAATTTTCGGAATGCACAAACTTAATATACGCTTTGTTCTATTCGGTACAGGGTATAAAAAGTCGAAATTCGTTTTTTTTTTATATTAAGCCGTATCGGGTTGAGTTTGCTCATAAAATATTGAAGTTATAGTTTAACTGTGTTACTATTTATATTAAGATAATGCTGATTTAATAATATTACTAATATAAAAGCAAACCAATCTATAAAATAAAGTAAAGTAAAATAAAATAAGATAAAATAAAAAAAAATTAAAAATAAATTAAATTAAATTAAAAGAAAATCAAATAAAACAAAATAGAACTAAATGTGAATCTGATATGATTTATTCACAAAAACGTGAAAGGGATTTTCGGAACATTCCCAAATGCATTTTTTATATTATGATTTCGTATTAAGCAAAAAATGTTCTTAAAAAAAATACAAACAACAACAACAAATACAAAATAAAAAGAAAAACACTATATTCGAGTTGAATTCTCAAGGAGTACCAGAAAACATCTTAACATCCAATAAAACAAATCGTTTATTATTATATTAATTCCTGCCACTTATTTCATTATTATGAAATATTTTATTTGTGGCTCCATGGACTAGGTATTCCAAATTTGAAATAAATGAACTAATGTGAAAAAATTAATTTTCTGTATCAGAATCTTTCGTTAAATTAAGAAAAAATATTTATCATCATTTTATTTATAAAATTAATTGCATAAAAACTCAGTTGGTTTTTGAATTTTTTTCGACAATCTTGTATATTATACATATCTTGAATATTTAATAATATTATAATTAAGAAGAAATGGTAATTAGAATCTTAACTCCTAAAGTTACTATACTTGAACTAACGTAAACTTTAAATATTATAAAAGAAATCCATTGAATTGAATTAAAATTAAGCTAAAATTAATATTAATAGCTAAGATCTTATATTAATATGGCTTTCCTACATTTAGTCTCAAAAAAAAACCTAGATGAGTTTTCATTAAGCTTCATATGTTCCATTTCGAACCTCTTTTATCGATATAAAAAAAATATATAACACATTACATTCTCCAAAATTTCTCTGCCTAAATCATCCATTGCGACCACTGTGCATTTTGCCTGATAATGGTTTGGAAACCATAGACGACTACGACTAGTCTATGTCTAAAAATTCAATCGTATATTCTGCTTTGTGTCAGCATGCGTTGTCGGGTTTTAGGACAGCTCCAAACCCACAAACTATAGATAGTCCCAGCCAGAGGAGCCGAAGGAGAGCACGGCACACCTGCTGATGAGTAAATCTTAAGTGCAATAAAGAAAGGAGACCCAACAAAATCCAAACTACGTGAGCTCAACCCAACAACAACAACAAGAAAGAATAAGAGCTTGGTGTAAACCACGGCAAACACTTACTTAGCGGGATTTTGCTCATGTACAAGTTTGCCATTCTTTTAAGCAGTACATAGCGTTAAAAAGAGTATGTGCTATATACACCACAAGTAAATAGGTACACTATATACTATATATAAGTAGCAATATATTACATGGCATTGATTTTTTCGCATTTTTTTTTAAGTTTATTTTTGTTTTGTCAGAGGGGCTTTTTACTTTAACGTTAAATCGCAAAAATTTTCGCAAAAGAAAAGTAAGAAAAGCTGAAAAACTTTGAAGCGGCCTACGTGACGCACTAAAGTGGATTTGCACAGAATTCTCAGCTCTCTCTCTATCTCGCTATCTCTCTGCCAGTTAGTTGGCAACTCTGGCAACGTCAGAACTAAACTCAAAACTCAGTCGCAAGTGTTAAGTGCGTTGGGTTGACTCAGCCTCAGTAGTTGTTGGTCTGTGGGTTTAAGCTTTGAATGGTATATATGGTATATATAGTATATATAGTATACGTATATATAATATATAGCTAGTTAGTTAGGTAAAGTACGACGGGAAATGAAGTAAAAACAAGCCTGAACTCTATTGTGGTGTGCGTGTTGCTGCTGCTGCGGCTGCTGATGTTGCACAGCTGAACTGCAGAAGCTGTCAGGTAAATTTCAAGAGAATTGTAAAAAAACAAAAAAAATATGTTGAAAAATAGTTGTTACCTCAATGCGCGTAAAAAGTGGCTTAAAGGTTTCAATATCTGCTCTTTAGAAATTATTTTTCTTAATTTAAAAAAAAAATCTGAAATGCAATAATTTTGGACTCACACTAATTAAATTAAACAACACTAACTATAAAGAGTTAATTTTAAGGCGATATAAATTGAAAGCTTATTTATTATTTCAAATAAAAAAATCAATGTGTTAATACCAAAACTCCGCCCTGTGTTCCAGATAGCAGCGATACAAATTTTAAGAATTTTTATTTTGTGATTTGTATGGAACTAAAAAAAAAATCCCAAAACTACATAAATTGTAATCGAGTACGCTGATGACGTCGTGATACTAACCACATATCGACCATAAGTGAGTTTACAGAAAGAGCTCTGCGTAAGCTAGATAGGTGGGCCACCAGGAGTGGCCTAAACGTCAACCCAAGCAAAACGCAATTAATGTTATTCACCACAAAAACACCTCAGCTTAGACTCCCTTCTCTTAACGGAGTAGAGATCCCGTTGTCCGACAGAGCGACGTACCTAGGAGTGGTACTAGATCCAAAGCTCAACTGAAAGGACAATGTGGAAAAAAGGATAGAGAAAGCGTACATAACATATTACACCAGTAAAAGAATCATCAGCAGGAACTGGGGTCTGAACCCTAAGATTGCCCTATGGATGTATACAAGAGACTAGCAAATCAACAGATTACATAACACCAGTACTGGACTTCAAGAAGACGTTCGACGTCAGATTCCCGACGCGAAAGGAGTGGGACATGAACAGGGTAATGAGAGCAGACGCAGCTGCAATCTATACTGACGGATTCAAGATGGATCGCGGTGTAGGAGCAGGGGTCCACTCGGACGTACTCGAAGTATCTCTCTCCTATCGCCTAGGCAGCAGAAACAGCATCTTCCAGGCGGAAGTCTTTGGCATCAGAGAAACATGTAAGGTGTTGAATAATCATCCGAGTCAGTTGGCGGATGTGTGTGTATTCTCCGACAGTCAAGCAGTTTTGGTGGCGATCAAATCGCCAACCGTGAACTCAGAAATCATCAGACAAGGCAAAGAAGATCTCAATGCCCTTGCAAACAGAATGAACATCGCTCTCGTATGGGTTCCCGGACATAGGAACGTCCAAACAGCTTGAAAAAAACGAGCCGAAACCGAAAAAGCCGCGCCAGAGCCGCTCAAAAATCAAGGTGATGCTCATTGTTTTCTTCGATATTTGTGGTGGTGTGCATCATGAATATGTTCCATAGGGACAAACGGTCAATAAAGAGTATTTATTTTGAAGCGTTTGCGTGAACGGGTCCGTCGTATTCGGACGGAATTATGAGCAGACAATTCGTGGATTTTGCACGGCGATAACGCGCCATTTTATCGAGCCACGATTGTGCCATTAAAAGCAAAACCCTCGATTGCTTCAGTAGTGGCATGTTTTGAGGGAGACAAAATAAATATTGAAGAAGATTAACTATTTTGCGTTTTATTTAGAAATTCGGGAGATTTTCTTGTCACAATGTATATATTATAAAAAAAATTATCTCCTTTGCGACTTGAGACAACGATTTGCATTTTCCAGGCAAAGACTATACTAATTCAGCTCAGCTTTTTAGAAAAATAACAACACTCGAAATAAAAAAAAAATGAATATATTGCGATTACCTCCGATATTTATGGTACGATTTTAATTACACTTTTTATACCCTGTACCGTATGGTACCAAGGGTATATTAATTATACCCTGTACCGTATGGTACCAAGGGTATATTAAGTTTGTGCAAGCCGAAAATGTATGTAACATATAAAAGGAGACGTCGGAGACACCCCAAAGTTACCTAAAATATGATCAGGGTGAATAGAGAAGTCGATATACCCATGTCCGTCTGTCCGTCTGTCCGTGTGAACGCCTAGATCTCAGAGATGGTAAGAGCTAGAGTTACCAAACTTTCACATTAGATCCCATATTATTCTATAGGAGGCAAGTTTATTTGATATCGGGGATAAATTATATAGCTCCCATGGGGGTGTTTGAGACGACCTCGACAAAAAAAAAGCGTTTTAGATGAATAATTCGTTTGTTTATGAAGATATCGCAACCAAATTTGGTATTCGAAAGTTTTATAGTTCCCAATCACTGTACCAAATTTGATCAAAATCGGTTGACTATATCATATAGCTCCCATAGGACCGATCGGCCAAAATAACTTTTTTAAAGAAAAATATCGTAACCAAATTTGGCGTTTGGAAATTTTTTAGACCACTTAAGCAATGTGCCAAATTTGAACAAAATCGGTTAACTATATCATATAGCTCCCATAGGTCCGATCTTCCAAAAAATCGATTTTTTAACAAAATTTGCTGTGTTTCGTTTGTTTGTTTGTTAAGATATTGGGACCAAATTTGACATTCGTGAGTATTTTATAGTACCTATGCACTGTACTAAATTTAATCCAAATCGTTTGACTAGATCGTATAGCTCCCATAGGACCAATCGGTCCAAAAAAACGTTTTTTATACAAAATTCGATGTGTTTTGTTTGTTTGTTAAGATATTTGAAATAAATTTGGCATTCATATCTTTTTTAAGGTATTTAAGCACTGTGTCAAATTTTATTGAAATCGGTTGACTATATCATATAGCTCCCATAGGAACGATCGGTCAAAAAAAGGGTAAGGATTACTTTTTAAATATATTTTAGAAACAGTTCTAATCCTTATTTTGGACCCGGTTCAGTTTCATCTGGTTCCTAACTTTATCAGTAAATACACTAAAACTTCAACATAAAACACAGTTGGGGGTTTCAAAACCTTTTGCTTGTAATTCATAAGCTGTTCTCACATTAATTGCATAAACAGTTGTTTGAATAAATGATGCGTTAGATTTATTATAACTATATTTTGCTTTAATTTAATAATTTTTTACGTGTGTAAAATCTTTTGGAGTCTATAGTCTCTGTTTGGATTTGCAACATAATTTGAATCCAAATTCAGCACTTTGTTCTAAAACCTTCCAATGAATATCACTTTTACATATACACCAAAGTAAGTTTTACCAAGTATGAAATCTTTCTATGTCGATTGCTTTTAGAAGCTCCTCCAATTTTTGTCAAATTAAAGAATGTGACCCTTTTCATTGTAAGGTATTAGTTTGGTATTAACTATACAAAAGGGAAACTTTTGGTATACCATCGTAATGGAATAATTTGGCCATCAACAGACAGGATATATTTTAATCTTAGCTGATGAAGATGAGAACGGACTATTTTGATATAAATTATGCTGAAGGATATTGTCCTCCTATTTAACGAAACACTTTATATTTTGGAATAATATTTAGTTTCGACGCGTACGCTTTATGTGAACATAGATTTGAATAACATCAAAGAATTGACCGGCATAATTAATAATTTTCCCATTTTTTGTGGAGTCAAAATTTTACATTTTTATTCTCGTTCAAAATATTGCTTTTTATAATTACTTGCTCATATAACGCTGAAGTCGAAATTTTTAATTTTATTTTCATAATATATATATAAGCGTTACAGACGTACATTCCTATAAAAAATTTAATTTACCTCCTGACCATATCAATGGTAATTTTAAGGTATCTCTGACATTTTTTCTCTATGTTATAAAGGGTATTTTTCTTTTTGCTTTCTTTCTGATATTTCAGTAGAGATAACTAATATATTTCAAATCTGTGGATTGTAATTTTTTTGCTGAAGGCCTAAGCTGCTCTTGTTTTTAGTTACGTTGTTGCCTAGAATTAATTCTAAGTTACAATGCTAAATAAAAAAATACTTTTTGATGATCACCTTGAACAAAATTTGACTATTTAGTGGGGATTTTCAGCCAGAAACCATCAATTCCGGGGCAATTGAAGATGAACAGAAGTCTTGTCAATAATTTATAGTCATTTATTATATATAGCTCTTGAAATCTAAGGTCCATGGAATTCCACATTAGCACAAAAGTAAAAAATGGCGGACGTAAAGTCGGGCGCGGACGACTTTAGGATACCCTGTACCACTAGCTTGTAATAAAGTCCGATTTCTTCACAAAAAACCAAAAACAGAAGAATTTTTAAGCAAAAATTTTTTTTGACCGTTCGTTCCTATGGGAGCTATATGATATAGTCAACCGATTTCAATAAAATTTGACACAGTGCTTAAATACCTTAAAAGATATGAATGCCAAATTTATTTCAAATATCTTTACAAACAAACAAAACACATCGAATTTTGTATAAAAAACGTGTTTTTGGACCGATTGGTCCTATGGGAGCTATATGATCTAGTCAAACGATTTGGATTAAATTTAGTACAGTGCTTAGGAACTATAAAATACTCACGAATGTCAAATTTGGTCCCAATATCTTAACAAACAAACGAAACACAACAAATTTTGTTAAAAAATCGATTTTTTGGAAGATCGGACCTATGGGAGCTATATGATATAGTCAACCGATTTTGTTCAAATTTGGCACATTGCTTAAGTGGTCTAAAAAATTTCCAAACGCCAAATCTGGTTACGATATCTTTATTAAAAAACGAAATATAGCGAATTTTTCTTTAAAAAAGTTATTTTGGCCGATCGGTCCTATGGGAGCTATATGATATAGTCAACCGATTTTGATCAAATTTGGTACAGTGATTGGGAACTGTAAAAAACTTTCGAATACCAAATTTGGTTACGATATCTTCATAAACAAACGAATTATTCATCTAAAACGCTTTTTTTTGTCGAGGTCGTCTCAAACACCCCCATGGGAGCTATATAATTTATCCCCGATATCAAAAATATAAAATAAACTTGCCTCTTATGGAATAATATGGGATCTAATGTGAAAGTTTGGTAACTCTAGCTCTTACCATCTCTGAGATCTAGGCGTTCACACGGACGGACAGACGGACAGACGGACATGGGTATATCGACTTCTCTATTCACCCTGATCATATTTTAGGTAACTTTGGGGTGTCTCCGACGTCTCCTTCTATATGTTACATACATTTTCGGCTTGCACAAACTTAATATACCCTTGGTACCATACGGTACAGGGTATAAAAACCAGCAATGGTTTCGTTTATCAATCATTTAAGTTTTTGTAGATTTTTTAGATGAAAACACTTAAAATAATTTTTCATACTATATCTTACTATGTTACAGTACAACATGTTTTTATCTAACTCTGTAAAAAAAGCTTTGAGCAAAACTTAAAAATTGTAAAAATAAATCTAAATAAATTAACTTTTTTAAAGAATGAAAAAAATAATATTTCAGCTTTGTATGCAATTTAGATTTTAATAGTTTTTTAATTAAACAATTTGATTTTTTAAACGAATAAATAAATTTATGTAAATAAATTTTTCAATTTTCAAGTCTTTCATTGAAAGTACCCAAAATAAGTTTAAAATTGAATTATGTTTCTATCCAAATATGTAGAATGCTTTGAATTCGTTAAAAATATCAATGAAATTTAAAGCTTTTATTATATTCAATTTATTAGAAATTAAATAGGCGCAAATAAATTCAAGCAAATCCATTTTATAAGCGAATTAATAAATTTATGTTAATAAATTTTCAAAAGCAATTGACGAAAGTACCTGAATCAAGTTTAAAATTAAATTATACAATACTTTTATCCGAATAGAATGTTTTGAATTCGTTAAAAATATAAATAGAATTTTAACATATTATTGCATTAAATTTATCACATATTATAGGATATAGCTTTCCTTCAATGGCTTTAATTTGGTGCTATTTTCTTCTGGCTACTACTGTATAATTAAATTAGTTTTATATTAAATAATTAAAGAGTTTCTTTACAGATCAACTGTACCAAACAAAAAGCCTACATCCAAACTCCTAAAGTTACACAAAAGCAGAATAAGTAAACGTGCAACAGGTATCCCTCCAAACACTTTCTCCTTCTTCCTTCAACTTCCTTTAATTAATTAATTAATTTAGCCTCAAAAGGAACCACAAAATCTGTGAGTAATCTGGGCTTTGTACGCGCTTTTCTTTCTTACCTGGCCGTAAGTAACTACATTTTCATACCATAGAAAGTGAAAATCATTATAACATAATGTTCCCAAATGATAGACAGGGCAAAAGAATTTTTTTTTAAATTTTATTTATAAATTAATGAATAGCACAATAACTCACACAAAAAGTGCCCATCTATGTGTTTACTTCTTTCCAAAAACCATTTTACCTTTGGCCTGAAATGTATGCTACACTTTTTTAAATTTATTTTATTTTATTTATAAACTAATAAATAACAATAATGCACACTTTAAACGCGTTTCTATGTCTTTATTAAGTACTTTTAACTTTAACCATTTTCGCCTTGCCCTTAAATGTATGCTACACTTTTTTTCTTTCATGCTTTTTGCTTTCAAGCTAATCATAAACAAAAGATTACTCATACGCACCATATGTGGCACTAAAAGCAAACAACAAAAGCATAAAAGTATATGATTTGCTACATTTAATATATTCCAGGAAATCTGGCAAAAAAGAGGAGCATTTTTATGAGCTTTGTTAAATTTTCAAATTAAATTGTAAATTGCACAAAGCACAGGAAAAAGTAGCAGATGACAAAAAAGAGACAGCAAAAGCACGCACATATAAACAACAGCACTCATATATATATATACATATATATATAGCATATATTTACTTATATATAGACATATAAATATATGTATGAACAAAAGCATTTTTGCATATTTACTTAAATATATAAACCATTTTAACGATTTACTGCGAAAATTTCATGCATTTTGTGTCAGTCAGTTGTGTGCTTAAGCAAATATACCATATAAGCTCCGTTGTGCATGTGTGCGTGCCTGTATGAGTGTGTGTGTGTGTGTTTTATGTGTGTTAGCTTGAAAGGCCCTTGACCAAGTAACCATAAAGCATGAAGCATGAAGCAAAATAAGTGAGGCTAGACAGCGGGTGGTCATTGGGCATTGACGCTGCTGTTGCTGCTGCTGCTGCTGCTGCCTTCAAGTAGCTGAGCAGTTTCAGTTTTAAGTCGCCAACTCGCCGTGCGCCCCCCGCTTCTAGAAGCTGCAACCCCAACACATATTCGTTCAGCCATGTTGCATGCTACATGTTTCGTTACGTTTGCTTTTGAGTAAAACGAGCTCTGTCGCTCGTAGCAGGAAACATGAAATTTTAATAATGTTTATAATGCCAAAAGGATTTGTTAGTCGACATACTGTGTGAGCTGCAGCCATGTTTATACGTGCGTGCTCGTCTATGTGTGTGTGTGTGTGTGTGTTATGTATATGGCTGTATGTACACTTAGCTGTGTGTTTACTTTAACGTACATTGCCACTAAGCGTGGCCGTCTGCTGCTCCATGGCTGCTCTGCTGCGGCGTTGCCAAAGCAATGACATATTGCGCTGCACAAATCCGCAAACAAACTTTATATGAGTTCCAAAGGATATGAACAAACAAGAGCTACACCATACGTCATTGACATATATATTTTGCACACACACACGCACACATACATAGCATACCTGTGCATACAACTAGGCAAACATTTGCGTCACTTGTCAAACTGACCATATCTACGTCAGTCTTCTCTCTGCTCTCTCTGGCCACAACGCCATTTTGAACAACAAGCAACAAGCACAAGATGGCCGCCGTCATTGATGCTGCTGCTGTTTGTGCTCCAATAATGGTTTTTGATCTTTCCATGCACTTCCACTTTTGATATTGAAAGCGAAGCGCTTGGGCATTTAATCGTTCAACCGTGGCGAGTTCGTTCAATGAACCGCATGATTTTAATGCCGCGTGACGGCAGACGCTTTGAAAGCGAGGCAGGGCAATCAAATGACCGGTCCGATGGGTTCTGGTCAAATGTTTAGTCGTTATTAACTTGGCGCGAAACGTGCTTCCATGTAAATTTGTAAATTGTATGTACTTTGTGCCATATGCAAGTGTGACCTATGCTGACCTTTCAACACTTTTTTGTAACTCACGTTGAGTTTGATATAAAATTTAATTAGAAAGGTTAATGGTAAAAAATTTGAAAATAATTGATTGCGAGCTATTTTATTTATTTAAAAGGGCACAACAAAATACAATTGACCTTAAACTATAGGAAAAATTTAAAATAAATATTCAGAAATATAACGAAGGCAAGGAGATCTATATGAACTAGTTCGCGTTCACTCGGTGGGGTACTTTTTGGTGATATGCACCGACTAGAGTTGGGCAGCGATTCGATTTTAAATCGATTTAATTGATTCTTGCTCACCATAAGATCGATTTTTGTTTATTGAGATTCGATCTTGATACGATCATTTTGAGTCATGCAACTTTGTGATAGATGTACTATACATTAGGCCGGATCAAGTTATATGCTGCAGAAAAACGTTTTGGGACTCTCAGTGATATGAATTGTTTGGGTAATTTACAAAAATTTTGCCCAAGAAACTATGGGTCGCCCACTTTTCCAAAATAGAGTTTTTTAAATATTCTAAAATCGACTTAGACCTTCCATTTATAAGAAAAACATTTTTTTTTTCAATATTTACAAAAGATGTCAAAAAATCAAAAGAATTTTTGCTTCATTTTTATGTTTTCTCTTATTTTTATTTTGAATTTTATATCAAGTATATTGTTACCTATTTTTTTATTTTTTTTAAATTTTAAATTTTGAAGAATTATTAATTTGATTTTCGCTATTGTGAATTATGGAAATAAATTGAAGTGAATTTTGTATAAATATTCATTTTCAATATTTATCTGCGTTTTAAAATTGACAGCATCTACCGAATTAATGTGATTAATCGATTGAATTGATTTTTGTTCATCAAAAACTGGGCAGAGACTAGGACATATGTTAAAGTCAAAAATTCTCAGTATTGACATTTCATCATTGAGTTAATGAGACCCCCGCTCGAACAAGGTTTATAAATTATTTAATTTTATTACCAAAAATTGTGCTCAGTAAAAAGTGTTTTAAGAGCGTTGTGTTCTGCGACCTTCTGAGATAGGTTTTGAAGCTCCTGTGACCAAATTTCGTACCAATTTTACTTTATAGGAACTTTAACCATCAAATACAGCAAACTTCAAAGACTAGTATGCATATCTCTCTTGGGAGTGATGCGTACCTATCCAACAGCTGTCATGGACTGACGCCACTGCATATTTTTATCAAAAAGTCAGCCATGCAGAGTCTACTACGTATCCAGATCACATCTGGACTCTTAGCAAGTGACACTGGTCATGCCGCACTTATTTATTCCCTTCCTTACGTATCGATCTGCTTTAGATCAGATCTTATGATCTCGGAACTTTTCCACAACAGGAAATTTAGATCTCTTCTCCCTTGTCGGGAGACTTGGGATGATGGCAGATCCTGTAGAAACCCACAATGGCAACAATGGTTCACGGATGGGTCCAAAACTGAGCAGGGTGTAGGTGTTGGAATCGTTGAACCCAACACCAGAATCTCTACCGCAATGGGCATCTGGCCCAGCGTCTTTCAAGCGGAGATTCATGCCATAGAGATCTGCGTCCTTAATATCCTTTTCAAGGGAACTAGGGGCGCAAACATATACATTTTTTAGATAGCCAAGCTGCCATTAGGGCATTGTCTTCCTGGAGCATCTCCTCCCGGATGGTTAAAGAATGCTATAACTACCTCCAAACCCTCTCCGCTCGGAACAAAGTCGTGGGTGCCTGGACACTCGGGAGTGGATTGTAACGCGATCGCTGACGATCTAGCACGTCAGGATGCCTACACCCTGACTACGTCTCCTGCGATCAAAACCATGATAAACAAATGAGCTGCAGGAGAACATAGGAGATACTGGCTCTCCCTTCCGGGGCTTCGTCAAGCCAAAGTGCTTGTCAAACCTCTGGATGCAATCAAGCCAATAGGTCTTGCCAGAGTGGACCTACAGCTCCTGGTAGCTTACCTATCAGGCCACCACACTGTTCGATATCATCTACAGAAAATTGGCCTATCGGACTCCTCAGAGTGCAGGCTCTGTCTAGAAGACGATGAAACCACCAGGCATATTCTCTGTGAGTGCCCAGCGCTGGTATGGGACACAGCCTGTCACATGGGAAAGGAACGGATTCCATCTCTGGTCAACACCAACAAAAGACCTACTGCTATTTATGAGGAAAGCGCAAAGTCTTTTGTTTTAATCTAAGTTTATGGTACAAAAGACCTTTTGGTCGCAGTACCAACAAAAAAAACCATCAAATACAGTACGTTATGTATTCAAGGGGAAGAAAACATGACTGCTATTGTTCCTGAGATACCAACCGATATGATGGAAAAATTATGGGAAAATTTACATGAAGTCACCTTAACAATGTAAATGGCAAATATTGATTTACAATCTCAAATAAAAAATCATACATTTTTGCACATTTTTGTTGGTTTTTTTTTAATTTAAAACCCAAACGCCTAAAAGATTATCCCCTCTTTGTGGAAAAAAGAAAAAACCAGAAGAACGTTGCTGACCAAATGAATGCCTCATAATACAGGATTGGTCACGGATGCTCCTAGGTTGAGGGGCGAAATTTACAAGTTACTCGCTTAGGCATTACAAAAGTAACTTTTTTAAAAAGTTCAGTGGCATCAATAAGGCCTCTAAAAAATGTTTGTATATCCTTGCGGACCTTAGTTATAATTTGATCTCGAGTGTACAGAGTTGCAATAATTATATCGCCAAATACTTTATGGATCTTGCTCTCTTACATCTAAATCGTATGTTCAAAAATGTTCACGATGCTCACATTAATATTTTTTTTTAACAAATTATAAAAAAAAAATTAAATTTTAGGAAAGGCGATAGCTGCATATCCCGTCGAAACGCACTATTATTGCCTTTTACTTTTGTATATATTTTATGATCATAAAGGTCTAAGAGAGTAAGTTTTAAAAGACTCTATAAAAAAATAAACAAATCCATCATTCCAAATTGAATTAGCAGCTACACGCAAAATCTGGTTTTAAACCGAACAAGAAAACCTACTCTTAAGAAAGTCTAGTTTAAATGCAGATATAAAGATTTTTTACTACTAATTTAAAGTAAATAGCAAAAAAAGGAAACCTCTTTAATTCAAGAGTGTAACAATCTCGTTATGGGAAAATTTGAGTTTTAATTCTGATCTTTGACCTACTTACACTAACCCTACACTAGCTGCATTTTTGATACATATTACTTTGCATATTTATGACAAACTGAGATAACTGTCACTCGGGTTTTAATTTTCTCAAATTTATTTGGTTCATTTTCTCCAAAAAAGAATTAAATTTCAAACGTCTGCTTTTGATTCGAGGCGTGGTTACTTGAAGAACTTAAGATCGGTTTGGTTAAATAATTATAATTTTAATAGGTATATTATAAAGTTTTTAGGAAAATTTACGATTCTATTGAAGACTTGCCTATAATCATATACACTCGATTTAGGAAATATTTCTTGTATTTTGTTGTTTTTGAGCACAATGTAAATTAATATTTTATTTCGTAAGTTAGTATTAATCTTCGAGTTGTTTTTTGTAATAATTTTTTTGTTCCTTTCATTTCAACTTAACATATTCTTCTAACTCTAATTTAAGCTTTCCGACTCTAAATAAAGATCCAAGCTTTGACGCTTTACTCAAATATCTCAAAAGCTAGCGCAAAACGCTTTGGGTGCAGCGTGAAAACAAGCTTAACGGGTGATTCATTAAGACCTTTTTTTTAATGATTTGGCGAATCCAAATTTTAAAGGAATTATGGGATCTTTATTTATGATTTCGAAATGATATTATATGGCATTTATTTTTTAAAAATAATCTCGTTCAAATGTTGGCCGCAACTGCGTTTTAAATGGTCCAGCATTTCCACTGGTATTTGGCCAATAGCACGAGTAATGTTGGCTTCCAAGGCCTCAATCGTTGCTGGTTTGTCCACGTAAACTTTTGAATTACGTAACCCCAAAGAAAAAAGGCGAGCGGTATGATATCGCACGATCTTGGCGGCCAAGGTACGGGTCCCGTATGTGAAATTAATCTCTCACCAAATTGACCTCGCAATAGAGCCATTGTTTCATTGGCAATGTGAACCGGAGCGTCATCCTGTTGGAACCAAATGTCGTCGAGATCACGGGCAACAATTTCAGACAGCAAAAAGTCCGTTAACATGGTCCGATAACGTGCGCCATTGATGGTATCGTTCGCACCTTGCTCATTTTTAAAAAAATACGGACAATCATTGGCCACCTGCCCACAGAGCGCACCAAACCGTTGTTTTTCTTGGATATAATGGCAGCTGGTGAACCTCTTCGGGTTTATCTTCTCCCCAAATACGGCGATTTTGCTTATTCACGAAACCGTGGAGTCAAAAGTGGGCCTCATCACTGAACAAAATTTTGGGCGAAAACAACGGATTTTCATCGATCTTACCAAGAGCCCATTCAATAAAACGGCAACGTGCAGGAAGATCATTCGGCTTTCCATGATGATTTGCCAATGAATACTGAACAACTTTGCCTTTGACAGCTGTCATGTATCACGCGTGATCCACACGAAAATCCCTATTGAAAAAAAGGTCTTATTGAATCACCCTTTATCTTTTTATCTATTACTATTACTGAGAGTATGTTAACTTGTACACGAAATAACTCCATTCTCCATTTTTTTTTATGGAAATCAAGGTAATTGAATAAACAGTCTATAGATTTAGTTAAAAAATTAGCATATCCCATAAATTCGACATAAGTACATGGAGTATGCCGATTACGGACTCATAATGTATTGTAATTGGAATTTTTCGGCTTTTCAAGGTGAGATTCTCTCAATTTTTCTTAAATTCTTATAAGATTTACTGAAAATTCAATTTATGTATCTGTATCTGATGTACCTGAATACTAAGGTAATGATTATAATGATGAAATTGACATATGTAGGTCCTAAAATAATGAACTATTGGAAAGCAATATTTTAAACGAGGATAAAAATGTAAAATTTTAATTCCACAAAAATTGGGAAAATTATTAATTATGCCGGTTATTCTTCGATGCTATTCAAATCTATGTTCACAAAAAGCGTACGCGTTGAAACTAAATATTTTTCCAAAATATAAAGTGTTGTATAACGAAATAGGAGGACAATATTCTTCCGTATAATTTATATCAAAATCGTCCGTTCTAATCTTAATCAGCTATGATTAAAATATATCCTGTCTGTTGATGGCCATATTATTCCATTACGATGGTATACCAAAAGTTGCCCTTTTGTATGGTTAATGCCAAACTAATACCTTTCAATGAAATGGGTCACATTCTTCAATTTGACAAAAATTGGAGGAGCTTCTAAAAGCAATCGACATAGAAAGCCTTCGTAGTTGGTAAAACCCACTTTGATGTATATGTAAAAGTGATATTCATTGGAAGGTTTTAGAAAAAGTGCTGAATTTGGATTCAAATTGTGTTGGAATTCGAATCAGAGACAATAGATTATTAAAAGTAATAGCATTTTAAAAAAGCACATTGAGATTGATCGTCAAAAAAAACGCTTATATCTACAAAACAAACTACCATATTAATTAAGAATATTATTAATTTGACATTTCTGAATTTGCATTTCAGAGATTGTCTACAAAAGAATGTCAAAGAATTTCCAAATTCCAAAAGATGTTACACACGTAAAAAACGATTAAATTAAAGAAAAATATAGTTATAATAAATCTAACGCAACATTTATTTACAAAACTATTCATGCAAATGATGTGAAAACAGCTTGCGAATTACAAGCAAAAAGTTTTGAAAGGCCCAAAAGTGGTTTATGTTTAGGTTTCAGTGTATTCATTGCGTCCAAATTAAGATAAGAACTGTTTCTAAAATATTTTTAAAGAGTAATCCTGAACCTGGTCAACAAACGTTTATAACTGGGGCGTAAAAATATTAAAGCGTTTAAAAGAAAGTTTTATGAAACTCCGTATGGAGTATTAAAAGAAATGTGTAGACAAGAACCCACATAGCTTCCGTCCATTTTTTGCTGATATTGCAACATAGTCAACCGACCTTAATTATTTCGGAATTATATGTAAATAAAACATTTACAGAAAGAAACCCATTTTTGGATCGGAGGTCAGTCCAAGTACATATTCATGTGTGACGAAGTTTATTTTATGTTTTTGGGGTCTTTAAATCCAAATCCAAGCTTCAAAAGACGTATTGGGAAGAGTTTTGATATAATTTATAATAATAATAACGATTTTTATTGCTTGCGCCATCTAGGGGTCAAGCTCAACACAAATAGAAAGTTTCGTTATATGACTATATTTTAAGAGGAGTTGATTATTATTATTATTTATTATTATTGAGTTAATTATTTTTCATATAACTTGTTAGTATAAGCCACACAAAAAATTAAATGCTTCAAATAAAGGGAATCGGAACAATAGTTTGAGGACCTGTGCCTAGACTTCTGATGAAAAACAAAGTTCTGAGAAAAGCGCCTTCAAGACAATCAAGACCTTCTATATAAATAAATGATTCAAAAAGTTACAAAAATAGATTTTATTAATTATTTTCAAATGAAATCTATAAAAAATTGGCGTTCGTCATTAGCTTCGTTTTAGGAAATTGTTTTTGACAATATCTCTAAACATTAATGAATAATGTTTCCGATTCTCGAAGAGCTAATTTTCCAACGCGAAAAACTGGTTTTTCTTGTTATATTGTATAACTTTTAAATAAAAACAAAAATACAAACTTTGTAAAAGTGTAAGCGGATATAAAATATTTATTAAAATAAATTTTAATCATTTTTATTATTTTTAAATTATACAATTTAGAATTTGAAAAAAAAAAAATATCTAATAATGTTTACCCAAAATATGGTACTTCTACTATTTTGTTGGAAAATGTCTCTATTTCTAACCTTTGATATTTTTGTAAAGTTGAAAACATCAGAGTTGAATCATTATTATTAATTTTAACATATTTATTTAAAAAAAAATTTTACAAATTCTCTTGATGCGCAGACAGCTCAGCTTTTGAGGATGAAGCGTCGCCTGCGAAAAAAATTATCTTCGAACGCATGATCCAGCTGACAAGGCTCTCTATCGTAATGTTGCTAACAGACTTAAAGAAGCTTTAAATAACTTAAATCAACGAAGGATAAATTCTCTTCTTACTAATGTAAGTCCAAATGATGATGGAAGCCGCAGCCTATGGCGTCTGACACGGTACTTAAAAAAACCAGCCATTAAAAGCGCTCTTATTCAAACCGCCAATGGGCTCTGGTGTCGTTCTGACCGAGCCCGTGCTGAAGCTTTCGCACATCACTTGGAGGATCGTTTTACTCCCTTCAATCTGAACTCAGTTGCTGAGGTCGAGGAAACTTTGGAGGCATTATCTACAGCGCTTCAACTGGACTTGCCAGTACGCCCAGTGCGATCTAACGAAATTTTAGATCAAATAAAAGCACTCAACCCCAAAAAAGCTCCAGGTCTTGATAAAATTGACGCCAGAGTAGCTAAGGCTCTTCCAATGGCGGGAATTCTGGCTCTAGTCAAGATATTCAATGCAATTATGCGTCTGGCATATTTCCCAAAGGAGTGGAAATGTGCTCAAATTGTTATGATTCTAAAGCCCTGCCAGCCTCCCATCTCCATTGCGTCTTATCGCCCGATTAGTTAGCTGCCGGTATTCGCGAAAATTTTTGAAAGAATCTTTTTGAGCAGAGTTTTACCATTTTCCAGCGTGATGTCCCAAAGTCCAGCGCATCAATTCGGTTTTCGTCCGAAACATGGCACGCCTGAGCAAACTCATAGAGTGGTGCAACACATCTTAGACTCCTTCGAGACTCGTCGCTACTGCATGGCAGCATTTTTGGATGTCAAGCAGGCTTTTGACAGAGTGTGGCACGAAGGGTTAGTACAAAAACTTAAATCTGCCCTTCCTGCTCCTCATTATGAAATCATAAAATCATTCCTTGACAATCGATCTTTCAAAGTTATGGTGAAAGGTGAACTATCGGAACGACGGACCATTAAAGCTGGAGTGCCGCAAGGTAGCGTTCTATCTCCATTTTTATTCACCATTTTTACTATGGACATGTCGAGCTCGACGGGCAGTTCTGAGCTTATAACGGCAACGTATGCTGACGACACTGCCATTCCAGCGTTCAAATGGCTGCTGATACCTTACAGAACCAACTGGATTACATAGCAACTTGGGCGAAACGCTGGAACATCCAGCTTAATGGTGACAAATCTTCCAGCGTTTTATTTTCGTTAAGGAAAGACCCAAGTTCTGCGCTTACTTTAAATGGAGAGTTAATTCCAATTAAAACATCACACCCGTATCTCGGAATTCACCTCGACAAAAAATTGTGTTGGAAGGACCACATTAAAATAATAACAGCAAGATGTAGAACCAAACTTGGCAAAATGGAGTGGCTACCTGGTAGAAATAGCAAGTTATCTTTGGATAGTAAAAGAATTATATTATATAGTTTAATAATGCCAACTTGGTATTATGGCATTCAAGTCTGGGAAACAGCTGCCAAATCAAATATTAAAAAAATCCAAATTTTACAAAACAAAACTTTGCGCAAAATTGCAGATGCTCCGTGGTATTTCCGAAATAAAAACCGTGACAAGGATTTAGGCATTCGCTATGTGGGTGATAGATTGAATAAACTTAGCGACCGTTACGCTGATCGCATAAGGAACCATCCGAACTCGCTTGCATGTGCCCTGGCCGGTCATAGGCCAAGAAGACGCTTAAAACGCCTTCATCCAAAAGACCTCAGAAGGCGTGTCATATCATAGAATCTACTTGATTTATTTCTTTTAAATATTTTATATATATAGAGTAATCTAAATCATTCCACACAAAAAGTTATTTTAAGTGTATAGTGACTTACTTCTTCATTAAATTAAGGGTTGATTTCCAATAATAAATATTCGAAAAAAAAAATCAAATTCTACAAATAAATTCAGTAAATTATTCAAAGGAAGTTTTTAAATATTTATTTTTGTATATTTTTAAAGTCATATCTATACATTATTTAATATGATATTTTAAGCTTCATGCCAAGAATTAAGTTTAATTTAATTTTCCTTTTCAAAAAGGTAAAATACATGAAGCAGAGTAGATTCTGGCCAAAAAGGGTAACTACTTATTAGCCTTTTTGATTAAAGAGCTCTTTGAACTTTTTTTTTCATCATTAAAAATATTTTTAAAAGTTTAGTTCTGTGAACTAAAAAGCAAGAAAAAAAACAAATAAGTCATAATAATTAAAGCTGCATAAAATACGATTTCTAGTCTCAAATTCTTTTTATAAACTGAAGCTTCATATGCCGTCCATAACTTTCAAGAAACCATAAAAATGAAAATACTAAACGATTTGATGGCTTCATTTTATTAAAATATTGATTTTTAAATAAACATTTTTGTCATGTAAAAGTTTTTATAAAAGTTATAAAAAAAATGAACATGATTACGAATCACAAACTTAACGAACCGTCATATTTTACTTTTGCATTCCAATTTAATGTGCGCTCAAAAAAGTTGTTAAGGGGTTAGTACCTTTAAAGCCCATCGTGTCCTAGGCAGCAAGCAAAACTTTTAAATTACGATCGAGAATAGCCCAAAATATATATATATAATTTGCATTTAAAATATATATATAATTTATATGGATACCTCACAAGCCATATGCTCTATTAAGAAATCCTTTGCTGAACAATGATAATTTTTAAATAATTTTTAAATTTCAGCATCATATAAGCAATTAATGTTGCAGAAAAAACTGTTGAAAAGCAATTTTTTTGTCACTATTTAAATCAAGTTTTCCAAAATAAGCGTATTTCTCATTCGGTGCTTAAAAATTTACTTGTTAACTGAGCATTTTCATCAGTTTGCTGCCATTTTTAGAATTAGTGCTAGCATCTAAAAGATAACTTCATTATTACATTTTATGTTTGCACATACAATAAATTACATTTTTATCTGGAACAAAGATCTATTTAACCCGACTATATTTGAAAATTGTTAAAGCTTTAAGCATACGCGCTACCCTTAACACCCTATACAAAAACACATACAAACTTGCATCATAGTAGATTAAGCCAACAAATTCCGCTATAGAGCCAACCAATTTTTGCCGCCCTTTGCAATTTCCATAACGGCCAAGAGAAAGAAAATAACAACAACAACTAAGAGCAGAGCAGAGAAAAAAACAAAGCAATTTCCTATCTATCAGATTAAACTATAAATTTCATAAAGTTGAGTGCATATTCACGGCAATCGAAACGTAACGAATTTAAATGGCCAAAAAGGGCGAGACAAAAGTCAAGAGGCCAACAACAACAACACCAACAACCAGAAGACAGGCGACAAAGCCAATGGCCAACTCTATGAGAGAGGTTACCAAAACCCCGCGACGCTCGAGGGCAATCGAAATGAAGCTTGAAGCGATTTCAAAAACTCAATGGCTTGAATTTTATGAGCCTGGCGCAGAACGATGGCAAAAGCCCATCCAGCCCATCGACCAGGCGGCCAAAGGCGACCCAGCGACCCAACATAGAACCCAATTTTTGGTTATTAGTTTTTGCCAACGAGAAAAATGCTACAGCCATTTTTTTTTTTCTATTTTTTTGGCCTGCTTCTCTAACCGTACTTTATACTTTATATGTGGGGCTTTCCAGGAGCAACCGCGAAGTTGTTTGTGTGTGTTTGTGCTGTTTGCTGTTGGCGTTGTCGCCATTTCCAGCCTCATTGGCAGCCCAATAGCTGTTGGGCTGGCACTTGCTCTACTTGTTATTATTATGCATGTACACGGAGAGAAAAAGTCGACTACATTGTGCTTAATGCGATCAAATCAATTTAAAAATTAGTCAAAGAGTCCAAAATCATTAAAGTGCTAAGTACCACCAAGATAGCTATAAAATTTTTAATATTTTTGGTTATGTTGGCCATAACGCTTTTTTGACAAAATATTTTTATAGAATTTAATGAAAATAAATTTAATTTAAATAGTAACAAAAAAAAAAACACGCTAAATATAGGCCTTTTTAATCCTCACGATTTTCCCACTTTTCCAGGAGGAACATCGATATTTGAGATGAATACAATTTCAAGAATTTTTAAATCGTAAGAACCAGGTCAGTTTTTCTTGAAAGACATTAAATTTAAGATTTTAAGCCAATTAATCTGAATCTGACTTTCAAAACACTAAAAGTTTGTGAAATCTTAATATATGAAAGAGAGTTGAAAAAAATGTACATATAAAATGAAGAAACCGAGAATTTTTCTTACGGAGGCAAAGGTCAGCTATCGATATAAATCGAAAATTTTCATATAAGTGATTATCAACCGCATGTTTTTGGTGAGATTTCAGCTCCGTAAATAATATAGTCTCTGAGAACCTTTTAATCATAGGGACAGGCTTGGCTATATCGGCTCTGCAGTAGATACCGATCAAAAATATATATACTTTATGGGGTCTGCCACGCCTCCTTCTTCCTTCCTTTCAATGTGTGCCAATCACATAAATATTAGACATGGCTTATAAGTAAGGTTTCTAGTTTAATTTTTTTTTAATTCTAGGTGCGATCTGCAATGGTACAGTGTATTTGAAAGTCAAGCTGGGCCGACTATAGCATTCATGCAAAATCATTACGGAAATAAAGAAACGTACGAAGGCCACAAACGATTAGATGATTTGAATTGAATAAAGAAGACAACACAGGGGTTGGCGTGCGCAGGGACTTTTTTCTGACTTCGGTTTAAGCGACCCCAAAAACATATCAAAACTATGTGATCCCAAATAAATCCACCAAAGCTTTTAAATATTTGCTTTGGGAAAGATAGGATAGGTTAGGGCGGCAGCAAGGACCTTTCATGCGAACTCACTTACGCCAAAAATAGGCTCATTGTGGTGCAGGAGTGTTAGGACCTATATGAACTAAGGTCAAAATTATCAGGTAGCCTGAATGACCCCTTCTGTCACCAACTAGCTTACCTGCATTTTTAAGCAGTTTTCTTAATTTGTGAGAATTTGAGAATATAGGGGACCCCAAGAACATATAAATACTAGCGGAATACTGAGGGTATCGAAATACATCCGCAATGTTTTTTTTATATTCATTTGGGTAATACCGAGCAACTTCCCAAACATGAAAGAACTTGAGAATGCTACAGGCATGCTTGCCAGTTTTTGGGGTTATTGATCGAATTAGTATTGAACGACCGTAAATTATAATTAAACATTTTTTTCTATTTCATGTGTTTATTCAATAAGGCATAATACTTCATCATGGAAAAATTTAAACAACGGCGTTTTCAAATCTTCAAAACTTATAATCATAATCTGTGTTTTATTATAAAAACCTCTAAACCAATTTATTAACCGAAAAATTGTCAATTAGAACGAACTATTCGTCTTATTCATGATCATGTTTCAAGAATTTAATATTCCCGATTCCAGAATAAATATTGCTGTTGTAGAGACTGGATTAGAGGAAAATCCCAATTTATCGAAAAATAATGATGGGTAAGAAGGTTCTTTCAAGAAATTGACCCACTGAACGCTGCGGTGTTTAACTTGACCCCTTTAGATTATTCTCTTTTGGAACAGCAAAGCTAGCGACATTTGACGACTTGGAAACAAATATTGAAAGTATCAATACCGATAAACGACCCCGAATGCTCGAAAGAATGGTCAAAAATAGGATATACAGGGTGGATATCGTAACTGAAGTCTGAACGCACTTTAAAAAATAATTTTTTGTATTAAAGATGACTTAACTGAAGATTTGTAATTCTAATTATTGAGTTATATTAAAACTGGATAATGTTCTACCTCTAAAGCATTCAAAGGATTACAAACGCGCTTTTATAATTATTTTAGCTAATAATTAATAATGATCTATATTTTTTAAAAAATAGCATGAAAACTTCCCTAAATCAAAATTTATTTTTCAGACTTTACGCTATCTGGAACTATATTGGTATATAAGAAAGAACATTTAATTAAAAGATCCAGGTAAACCCAATAGACTTTTCCCCGCCTCCCAAAAATAAAAAAAAGCCCACATACCTAATGTGTAGCTTCTTTTTTTTTTTGGGAGCACCCAACCCATTAGGGTATTGCAACTATGCAGCCACAGATAGGAAATTTTTTGGTTATAAGTTACTATTAGGCGTTTTTAATCTAGTCTTCATTTACAATTCCTTGAAAGATTTAAGAAATGATTTTAAGATTTCTACATTTTCAATAATGTTTTTTGGTTGTAATCTAGTATTATTATTTATAGGTTTCAATGCGTTTTTCAAGTTTTTTTAAGAAATTCCTTGACAAAGCTTACAAATTATTTTAAGATTTCCGACATTATCAATATTGTTTTTTGGTTATAAGTTAGTATTATTATTTTTAAATTCCAGTAGAAGTATTTATTTTCAATTCGTTAAAAAATCTTACAAATTATTTTAAGATTCCCGATATTTTCAATACTGCAGCCTCGAGATGATTTTTTTTTGTGATTGTCAATTTCTTTTTCCCTTTCCCAAGCAAAATGTCGATTTTATTTAAATTTTAAAAATATAGCATAAAGTTGGGATAAAAAGAAAAATTCAAGCTCCTCCTATTGTACGAATTTCTGACAAAAATATGAATGAGCAAAGTATTGGTAAAATGGACACCGGGTATTGCACTATCATTCTAGACACCATCTAAAGTGTTACAAGACTTAAAATGTCTTGTAGCATTTCCTTTCACATATCGATTTAGTTTAAATATATAAACAACATTTTTCAACTCAGTTGCTCAGGTCCAGAGGTTGTAAGTTCGAATCCCACTTAATCAAGATCCTGCACTTTCACTTTATTTATTTCCCTAATTTTTCCTGTCTCTTCAATATCCTCATCAATTTCTCCCATTATCGGTATCGCAAAGGGTCTGTTCTTAGCCCAAGTTAGTTGGGGCGCTACTTACTTTCTATACTTGATTTTTCTCTCTGTGTAGTCGTTGCATGTATTGTATTTGTTGTCCTAGCTTTACTCTCGCGACTTTATCTAGTTTGGTTAGCCCTAAGCCCTTAGCTCTAATATGCCATTGAGAGCTTTTTGCTGCCATTTTATATTAGTATGCCCATGTGTATGTTACGCCTGTGTGTGTGTGTGTATCTTTGTGTTGGTTTCTATGCTTCTAGCTGTCTCTGTGTGTGTGTGTGTGTTGGGCACGTGCTGCCCGCTGCTTTAAATTTTCATTTATTTTTAGGCCTTAAAGCAGTAAAAGCGCGTCTAATTATCAGCAAACTCATTTACATCGATCGTTTGTTGGGCTCTCCACAGAGCAGGGGGTGTGTGTAGGGTATTAGAGCTCCCCTTCAATGTTGCCCCATGTAGGCCAACTTTTGCGTGCCACAAAACAAAAAAAAAACAAAAGCTAAACATTTATTGTTGTTGTTTATTATTGCTTGTTGTTGGCTAAATTGTTGCTACAAAACATTCCTTTTCAAATTTCCTGCCGCTGTTTGTTATTGTTGTTGTTTTGTTTTTCATGTTTTCCGTTTAATAAAATCGAAGTTGGCGCTACCAACAAAAATACCCCCTCCAATCCTGACGACGCGAATTTCTCTTCCGCTCTCTCTCCGTTTTTTGCCGTTTTCACTTTGATTAGCAAAATTAGCGGCAGAAGTTGGCCAGACTTGGTTTCGGGGCTATGCGCGGGCGGGGTTAAGGCCGCCCTTACTTTTTTAAGGGTGTCATCGACTTTTTGAAGTTGGGGGCGCTATGTAGGATTTTTGTAACTTACGCGTTGAGTTAATTAGCAAAATTGTAACGTCAGATAGCGGCAGAAGTTTTTAAAGCAATTTACAAGCGTAAATTGTAACTTTTTGACTTTTGTTTGGGTTGATTTTACACAAGGGGTGCAAGGGAGCTGCGGGATATGCGTTGTGGGGTTAGATGTTGTTGAAAGCAACATGCTTGTAATTTCTATATGATAAGTCATTGAGTGGCATATTTAGTATCTCTCTCTGAGTGTGAGTACTTTTACAAATTGCTGGAGGCTATCAATTTCAGCGAAAAATAAACGCTCAAAGCTTCATTAGCAGTTTGAGTTTATATTGAAATAGCTTTACGTTATTTCATGACTTTTGGAAAATAGTTTGGGGTAAAATTTTTTGATCCTATTTGAAGTGCTTAAAATTAGTTTATTAACTAGTACGATAAAATAAATGTGTTTGCTTTTCGTATTTTATGGCGATATTTGTTATTTCATAAAATAAGCTGACACTTAACTTTAAAACTTTATCAAAGCCTCCAGACTCAAAGCCTCATAACTACTCAAGTAGATTTTTTGTGAATATTCCGCTTCCTTTGCTTCAAAGGAAAAGTACCCGCCGGCCATAATGGATGACTGTCATTCATGTGTCCTTCAACGTATCAAAATGTACGCAATTTGTTTACATTTTTTAAATAAATGGAAATTTGTATTAAATGAAGATTTTCGACTGCCATTTGTAAAAAAAAATTATATTCGATTAGGTTAAATGGCCTTTTTCGTTAAAGCGAAGTTTCCTCTATGGTTTTCAATAAAAGGCAATGATTTCGTATTTTTGTAAATTAATACAAAGTTTAATTTAATTGGTGTATCTTAGAAATTGAGTAGTGTTTAATTTTGTATTTATGTAGTATATATAAGTATTTAATATGTATTGTATATAGTTACTAGTGAGCCCGGCAGACGTTGTCCTGAAGTGAATAAACATCGTAAAATTCTCTAGTTAGCTTATCTGGAAAAATTTAAGATTTTCAGATTAGTTTGCAGCTCGATTCAAACTTGCAAGCTATTAGTCGAATGTCGCGCTTCACGAGTCTGTCTTGACCGAACGTTCATTGCGATTGTCACGTTCTTGGGCAGTACGATTAGATTGATAATTCATTTGATTCGTTGCATTTCTTTCAAAAAACCTTCGTATTGAGAACCTCTAACACACGCAAAGTGCAGATTTCAAATTCATCGACGCGTTCATGAGAACACCCGTAACACGTGGAACATAAGTTTCTTTTATATATAACAAAAACAATTAACTAAAAAATATTAATTAATCTGACAATGTACACAATGCCACAATATAAAAAAAATATAAAAAATTTTGTGCAAAAATTAAAAAAAAAAAATTTTTGGGTTGGCAACCCTTAGCACTTAGGGGTATGAAAAATAGATGTTGGTCGATTCTCAGACCTACCCAATAGGCACACAAAATTTCATAAGAATCGTTCCAGCCGTTTCGGATGAGTTTGGTACAAATTTAAAAAAAAATGTTAGGGGTGGCAACCCTTATCACTTAGGGGTATGAAAAATAGATGTTGGCCGATTATCAGACTTACCCAATAGGTACACAAAATTTCATTTGAATCTGTCCAGCCGTTTTGGAGGAGTTTGGCAAAAATGTAAAAAAAAAATGTTAGGAACGGCAACCCTAGGTATAAAAAATAGATGTTGGCCGATTCTCAGACCTACTCAATAGGCACAAAAAATTGAGATGAGAATCGGTCTATCCTTTTCGGAGGAGTATGGTTACTAACATGTGACATGAGAATTTTATATATAAGATAATATTAAATGTCTATTCGTATATATTTAAATACGCGTGAAAATCGTTATATATAGACGCAACATCTTGAACGTGGACAAACTCTAGATCTTGGCAGTAGGAGAGTTTAATGAAGACTTATTTTGATGTTAATCATAAAGAGCTTGCATAAACCTCGCTTAACATTCCATAAGCTCAACATAAATAGAGAACTGAACATATTTTTTTTTTTTTCCATTAAGTACTCCTTCTGGGAGCTAAGGGATTCTACAAGAACTTTCCACCGGACTCTGTTAAGCTCAGTTTGCTTAGCTGTGTCCCAGCTGATGTTGTGTACGGACAATTCGTTTAGTATTGTACGTCGCCAGGTTGCCTTTGGTCTTCCCACTCGCCTGCTTCCTTGGGGGTTACATTCCAAAGACATCCTGACAATGCTGCTTCGATTTTTCCTAAGAGCATGGCCGATGGATTTTATGCACGCATTGAAGATTCTCAGCTTTGTTCTTCAGGTTAAGTATTTGCTGGTTTCTCCACATGCGGAACAAGCGTCCAAACGTGGAACGCGCTTTGTTTAGGCGATTCTCTATATCCTCATCCGGCCCACCACTGGTGAATATTATTGTACCAAGGGTTGAGAAGCTATCGACAAAGTCGATAGTGTTCCCGCAGATGGTTAAGCAACCTTGGGTAGTGTGGTTAAGGCGCATCGCTTTGGTTTTGGATGCGTTTTTTGAAAATCCAACTTTCCGGCAAGAATCTCGAGATCATACGCTTTGGTTTGAATATCACAAAGTTTATGAGAAATGAGACATATATCGTCCGCAAATGCCAGGTCTTCTGAATGACGGGTGAGACCCCACATATATTTAGTAGAATAAACATTTTGTGTTATAGTTAGCAGCAAAGCTCATGGAATGTCCCAAACAGGCACCAAGTGCCAATTTTATCAGGCAACTTAGCAACGCAATAGAATTTCTTTGTTTCTGAACCCTATTTTTAAATCCTCATGTTTTAAAGTATATAGAATAACCCTTCCTGTCATGGTCTTAGTCTTAATTTTTAGCTTTTTATCTGTTATTAAATTTGCTTCAGTGACGACTTCTAAATTTCCGACTCATAATCGTTCAGTGTCCACCGAAACGGCTTGCAGATTTCCAAAAGTTCGACCAAAATAAATATGTTTCTCGAAATTTTTGTCAAAGCGGCAGCTTTTCAGTTTTTCAAAAATGAAATCGTTTTTTGAAAAAGGTCCTTTTTCACTAAAATAGTCCTAAAAAAAAACAAGCTATAACAGAATAATAAGAAATACGGATTTTGAATGCTGAAACATTGCCCTAACATAAAATATAAATCTCATTTCTGAAAAAAAAAAGGTGAAATTTGTCGACTAGTGTTATCGATGGTCAAATCTCCCAAACAAAATTTGAGTCAACTGATAGATATTGGTGGTCCTCCAATTTAGGACTTTAGCTATTTCTGTCAATGTTGGACGGTATTGGTCAACGATTTCCGATTTCTTTTGGCCCCAAATTGGAGTATATAATGTTCAAGTTAGACACGAAAGCAATGACCTTTAGAGTGAAAATAATATATAATTGAATAGTTGAAGAATATCATTCGACGCTAATTTAACGATATTGAGCCGCAACAAAGTGAAAATGTCATTGCAAATTGAAAATGTTTGCAGGAGCTTTTGGAACGATGCAATATTACACACTAATGGGATTCAAGAGCTTTTTAGGGATAGTAAATTTTTGAAAAAATCCAAATCGTTTGACTTTTATTCATATATAAAATCCAAAATTCATAAATGATATGTTTCTGTTTCCTTATAATCAAATTGAGTTCCTTAAGGAACACAGAAAAATTATTCCGCTAAAATTATACTGGGGGATGGGGTCAGTCTTTAGGGTGCGCTTACGCAGAAAGTTGTCTGAATATCACATGGGAATGACTAGTGACGATTCCCTAACTGGACGATCCAAGTAGATCACAACCTCCAGCTTTACGCTAAGTACCCTCTGGTTAACCCCAGGATATCAAAAAATACTCTTATGATAATTCGATACACTGATAGCAAGATGGTGCTACTTGTGACTCCGTAATGAACAGCGCACCAATTTTACGATATCAGCTCAAAAATTAGCCATTCAACCAGGGGGGCCTTGTTCCCGTCTAAGTGTATACGTATCAGATTCCGCCGAAAACTGCCCACCCATTTTGCCAACTTTTGGGGAGCTGCGGTCCGCAGACCGAGAAGCCTTCGTGAATCCATCGCTGCATCCAGCTAACAAGCAAGTTCCCAAGCTGGCCAACCATTCAGAAATGGTGCAATTTGACGTGCTTCTTCTGATGATGTTAAAACTTCTACAGGAAACTATCTAGGATACCTATATCGGAGCTCCCCAAGCATAAACGGCGGACTATGCCGCAATCTACGCTGAAGACACTGCCATATGCACCTTAGGATATTCTCTGGCTTCGTTAGAAGGATTATTCCGGTTGATAATGTGTAAATCCCATGCCATACTAACTCACAGAAAAAATAAAATTATCTCACATTACTAGATTTTAATTTTCCTTCATCAATAGGAAGTCACGATTTATCGAAAATAAATGACGCTAATTCATATAATAGCCAAGCGTCTTGATAAAAATAAAAAAACTAAAAAACTACAACGTCTCCAAGACAAACTTGATTTATACCCTCTTTTTACTATTGACTTTCTTCGTTAGAAGTAAAATTTAGTTTGCCATCATAAAAATCATCGCCATGTACGTCTCAGAAAAAATATAATTAACTCCCTTAATTGAATTCTATATTCCTTCATTATTAGAAACACACGGTTACCCAACGAATATAATTTGAATATTATTTTAATATTATTTATATTATTCTTGCTAATAATGTGGCCATAACAACCCGAGTTAACCGGATTACGGCCTGCCTTAAAACATCTCTCCAAGAGCGCCTCTGCATTGCGCGCAGTTCCTTTGGCTCCAGTTGGTCACACCGATGCGAATGTACCTCAGCGGCACCCTTCCTACAATTGCTCTTACCAAGGTCATTAAGCACGGTCTTAAGTCACACCTAGTGTGACATTTCAAAAATAATTTTTTTTTTCCATATTTCTATAGGTTATACCTTTAAAAATAACATACTAGAATTTTAAATCGATATCTTAAATAGTTTTGAGTTACAGCCATTTAAAAGAGTTGCCGCTCTATAACAGTGAAAACGATCAATTTATCTTTAAGGCACACCTAGTGTGACAGCCTAAAACAAAGGCCATTTTGGGAATTAATGAAAAAAACTAGTGATCCATCTATTTGAAATTTTGAGGGTATATTCGTACATGTTTTGATAATACACAGTAAAATTTTCGAAATAAAATATCAAATATTTTGAAATGACAGGCGATCTCAGGTATATACCAACTATCTAACTGCCGAGCGGCTACTCTTCTAAATGGCTGTAACTCAAAAACTATTTAAGATATCGATTTAACATTTCAGTATGTTATTTTTAAAGGTATAACCCATAGAAATATGGAAAAATAAGTTTTTATTTTTTGAAAATTTCGACACTAGGTGTGCCCCTTAAACGCGTTTTTCTCGAAACAGCATTTTTCGAATTTGCTGGAGTGATTACTCGAAGACAAATGATCCGATCGCTATCAAATTTTTTTGCATCTCCTCTATATAGTTCTCCATACCATGAACCTCCAGTTTTTTGATCTGATCAAAAATCGAATTTTGGGAGGCCAAAAACGACCAAAATTTTGGGAAAAATTTAACTTTTTTTCAACATGCCGCCATTTTGTCAATTTTCGATTTTTTTGTTCGCCCGAGGTTCATTGTACAGACAATATGTTTTAGTTTAACGAGAATTTTTTTTTTAGGTTTTATCAACGGAGAAGGCTGCAATCACTCCAGCAGTGGAGGAACTTTTTTTTGGCGCCGCCGGAGATCGCGTGTCATTTCAAAAATATTCAATATTTTATTTCAAAATTTTACTGTGTATTCTCAAAACATGTTGAAATAACTATTAAGCCTCAAATTAGCCCCTCAGACCTGCGGGTAACCGAACCTATCTAACGTAAACCAAACCATACATCATTGTTATGCAATTTGTTCACTATCAAACAAGGCATTGAAGAAAAATCCATGGAGCAAACGGAATATTGGCTTCTCTCTCAGGGCGTCGGGGGATCGAATTTAATTTCATCATAAGTACCGTACAATACCTCTTCCCATTCATTATAACCAGCTTAAGGCTAACTGAGTGTTTAGTTGCCAACTATTGTTTTCGGCTATGTATTAGTTGCAAAATAGGTAAACTTAAACTTAGATAGTTACGCCCTGCCACGCCCTGGCAATTATATTCTCTTATTCTCACGTTCACAAATACACTCTCACACATGCATGTGTGCTTGTTAAATATTTCGTTTCCGTTTGTCGGGGAGGCCATGATGGCAGCTGCTGCTGTTTTGTATGCAAAATGAGAGCACTGCCAAATGCCATTGCCAGGCTTAAGCCCTTTTGCAGCCTTCAACCTGCCGTTGCCATTGCCGTTGTTACCAAGAAGTGTTGTTGTTGTTGTTATTGTTGTGCCTGTAATAGTTGCAGCAGCAGCGGCAGGACTCGAAGTCGAAGAACTTATGTGCCAACACACTTGTGCATAGTTCTTCCTGTTACCCAAACGCACGCATACACTTGGCAAAGTCGAAAATTCAATTTCCTGTTTTGTACATGCATGTGTGTGTGTGTTGGTGTGCTGGTGTGTAAGAGTGTGTAAAACTATATTTTTTTTTGGCTTTGTGTTTTGCATTGTATTAGATTTGCATTTGCATGCCCAGCGTGAAGTGAGCACACAGATACACACATAGACACACACAGAGAGCAAAAGCCACAGGCAGCCATGAGCCAAAAAGCGACAAAAGATGAAGGCAAAGCAGCAACACGCGAACCACTTCCGCTTTGTAAAGTACGTCCTCGTTCTGTCTATGTGTCTATGTGTTTGTGTGTTTATTGTACATTTGTATATGTGTTGTGCGTGTTATGTGCCTTTAGCTTTGTGCGTGTGCATTGCTATCTATCTATGTATTTGGTTAGAGAGACACACACAGAAGAGCCAGTTCGCGCTGTAGGGTTGCCAACGTTTTCCAAAACAATTGTCGGCCCTTCGTCTTCTTTTGACTGCCAGGGCTAAAGCGTCGACAATGCAATTTTTGTATTAGAAATTCATTTCAAACACTACGATAACAACAACAAAAACAACTACAACAACAGGCATGTGACTCTGCCAAACGGAAGCTTCGCCTTCAGCACGTCGCATTTTGGTGGCAGCACGAATGCAGACTTCGACGCAACGTCCTCGAAATTTGTTGGTAAAAAGAAAAACCAGCTAGAAAAATTTAAATTTTTCGCTTGTCAAACAAAATGCCAAAACTAACAATATACATCTAACAAAATCTTATCAAAGCACACGTTTCTAGCGCTGCCACAACTAACTCGATTTGTAATAAATTCAAAATAAATATACAAAAGAAATTCATCAACTTTTATTGAAATTCGAACAAATAAAACTAGTTGCGTTCTATAGGAACGTGAAAGAACTGAGTAATTTGGGAAAACAGCTTTGTCTTATATTTAAAAAAGACGTAGCATACTTTTAGGAAAATGTCGGTCATGGCTCAATCAACTCAAATAATAATTAAAAGTTATCTAAGATTTACACTTTTTTTTTCGATTTTCACACTTTGAAGTCATTTTTATATAACATTTTGTTAAAACACCTTTACTTTTTACATTTAATCTTAAATTAATATTAATTCCGAGTAAGAAAAGTCATGGTTTATTAAAATCGGTCGATAAATGCTTAAGTTACGACGCTTATTGTAAACGAGAAAATTCAATTTTCATCGACAAAAAAAAGGTTTTAGATGGATAATTCGTTTGTTTATGAAGATATCGTAACCAAATTTGGTATAATGCTTAAGAACTATTTCAACGAAATCGGTTGACTATATCATATAGCTCCCATAGTAATTTGTCTTCCAAAAAATCGATTTTTTAACAAAATTTGCTGTTTTTCGTTTGTTTTTTAAAATATTGCGACCAAATTTGGCACTTGTAAGTTTTTTAAAGTTCTTAAGCATTATACCAAATTTGGTTAGGATATCTTCATAAACAAACGAATTATCCATCTAAAACCTTTTTTCTATATAATTTGAGGCAATACAATTAATGAATATCGAAAGTTACGTCACAGAAGTTGTTTTAATTTTATGGGGTGACTTTCAGGGTAAAAAGCTTGAGGAGTTTGGGAGAATCGGATTGATACAAATATATTGAGGGATATCTCAGAGCAATGCGTGCTGAGTTTTTCGGTACTCATATGGGGGTTACGACAATGCGTTACCCTGTACCCTTTTTATAACAAAAAAATCTACTAATGCGTCTGCCTGCAAAGAACTTTCTAATTGGCAAATTCATTTTTATTAATTAAATTTAAACGATATTTATTCCTAATCGTTCCCTACATTTCAACCGATTTTGATGAATATCGAAAGTTACGTCAAAGAAGTTGTTTAAAGTATTTGAGGTGACTTTCAAGGTCAGCGGTTGAGGAGGATGGGAGATTGTATTGATAAAATTTAGATGTGCTTTTGTTTAACTGAGAGGTAGTGTTGTAATAATCAGCTGACTTAACGTTCTCAAAATATAATATCAAATGGTAAAGTTAGGTGTCTCTCGCTTTTATGTTCATCCGAATTCTGGGCGTTCATATAGAAGGATGCACGGACGGACGGCCTGAGGGACAATCACTAACCGACGTTATGATAAACATTTTGCCATAAAGGACTTAGGGTATGCCTTGCATAAATCTAGTATACCCCTTGTACTTTTAAGTACAGGTTATAAAAAGAAACGTAAATATTCTCGAGCTTTAAAGTAGCTTGAAATAAGAACAAGATTGCACTATATTGATTATATTGATTGATACCTATATTGATTATACAAATTTTTTATTTTGGATAATTTCTTCTTCAGACAAGTTAGAATTTTTCGTAATGCTTTCTCTCTCTCTCTCTCTCTCTCTCTCTCTCTCGATCTAATATTTGGCAATCTTCGATTGAAATTTCATTAAACCATATAATTATTCAGCTTGATTTGGTTCCTAACTTTATCAATGAATAAAACCTAAAAATAAACAATTTTTAGGGCTTTCACAACTTTTCGCTTGTAATTCACAAATAGTTCTCGCATTAGTTACATATGCCAGTAATTTGAATAAAAATTGTTAAATAAATAAATTGTTAGATTTATTAAAACTATATTTTATTACATAAATTAATTTAGTAATTTCTTACGTGAGTCTCAACTTGTGTAGGTCTATATGTCAAAAATGAAGTTTAATGAATTCTATTGAATTGGAAATCCTTTGTAGAAACTGCCCTGAGATGCTAATTAAGAAATGTGTGCAAAATTTCAAACGTTAAAAACTATTAATTATTATTATACTTCATCAGTCCAATTGCCTATCATTATTGGAAGAACCTGGTGCATGTGACGTCACTGTGCGTTCGTAGATTTTTGACGATTTAGATCAATGATAATTTTTATTTGAAATCTGTCTCTTGACACTTACCAAAATCGCGTATAGTTATAGACTTAACAGGGCCGGTTATGATCGAGTAGCTACGATCACTCTCGACTAGTCACAACGTACGCCATATATTATAACTGACTTAGTACATATTGCCTATTACATATTCTTATTTAACTCTATAGACTATAAAATTCGATCTGGAAGGTCCAGAATATGAAATCTCTTCAGACGTCGAACGTCCAAACTATTATCTACAAAGGTTAATTGCCAGCGAGACTTTCATGATTTGAGTCTCTCTAGATATCTTCACGATGATTTTAATATTTCGATCTTTCATACTTTAAGGAACATTCAAGTCTTTGTGTATTTCTTTGTTGCTTATATACCAAGGAGCGCCTGCGATGTTTCTAAGTGTTATCGATAGGTAATCTTTGCAGGATTTCGATGTTTGAGGTGCTCGCCGTCCCCCAGAGCTGCGTGGCATACATCCAGACTGGCTTAAGAACAGCTTTGTAAAGCCGAATTTTGTTTTCCAAACTAATGTAATTTAACAATTTTTTGTTTTTTTTCAATTAGATCATTAAAACCGATACATAAAGCTAGGTAGCAGTGAACTATGAGTCAAACACGGGACCCCAGCTTACTTAGGATACATTATGCTCTTGCCCATGAAACAATTAAAACTCTGGCTTCTATAACACTATGCTATTTATGGTATAAGTCCCATTAAGATAAAAATACGTCTCGTTCACGATTTCATTTTTTTTTACGCTCGGCCCTCTCTATCATCACAGTGAGTACTTCACTCTCTTAGTTTCCTCAGTAGCTTTTCACTGGAAGTGGTTTCACAGTGGTAGCGGGTTCTCATAATTCTTTGAATTTCACCAATTGGTCGTCTCAAAGACGTTTCGTGTTTTAAAATATTGTACATTTGCAGTCGAAAATAATAGCTAAAAGGATAAAGAAGGGAACGTACCCAAATTACGTAGCCCGTTCAGGTGTAGGTCGGGAAATAACCAAGCTTGGTCCCTCGACTTGGGGGGGTCTATGTTTATATCACGTAGTCAATAATATTCGGTATAATTGGATCTTTCCATGTTGGTTAACGAGGGGGAGGTGTTCAAAAATTGGAGAAAAGTGGCAAATTCCTTATATGGTTCACATACGGCAACAGCGTACTTTACATTTTCTTAGTTGAAAAGCATGCAATACATTTCCATAGAAGCTGGAGGACTTCTTCCTATTTTCGCGGCTGAGGGGAAACCGATATATTTCCAAAGAGGAGTATGAACGCATATCTAAAGCAGACCCAGAAAGCGAGGTACAGAACGAGTATGCGTAGTGGAAATCGAGTTATACGTATTATGTCGAAAAAAAAGAGTGCTCTACGCTCACTTTTTCATGGGGTACGGATTTTGTACGGTAGCCTCCCAAAAATGTTTACCGAAGATTTGGCCAAAGGTGTGCGCCAGGTTTATGCCAAGTGCCACAGTACTGACTCCCTAATTTTTTGGCTAAAGCAAAACCAATAAATTTCCATAGAAGCTGGTGGACTGTTTCCTATTTTCTCGACTGAATGAAAACCAAATCATTTTCATAAAGCTGAAGGACTTCTTGCTATTTTCGCCGCTGAATGGTTATCGATATTTCTCCAAAGAGGAGAATGACGGCATCTCTGAAAGAGATCCCGAAAGCGAGATGCAGAAGAAGATACTCATTACAAGCTTTACAATATTGGGCAGACTATAGCTTTCGCAACTATTCCTCTCCATGTTCTTCGATCGATCGCTGCATTCTACCAGTTCAAAACACCAAGAGAACGAAGAATATTTTTCATTATATTCAGTAACCTTTTCTTCCAATCCATATCTTCTTCCAATCAGCTGTCTGTGAAATGCTTTGCTGACCAGAAGGAGTATGCGTAGTAAAAATCGGGTTATACGCTCAAGGGAGCTGTTTCAAGGACTACTATGGTATAAACCAATTAGATTACAATTTAAGTTAATTCTGTACCTCTACATTTGATACTACCCTGTTGAAAGGACTGGCAGCTGAGAAAGAGAGCACAAAGATAGCTGGTATAATAGAAGCGCAACTAATTTAAAAATAATACGAGTGTGGAGAAAATATTAATATACTGAGATCAGATCAATATTTATTGGAAATACGAATTTTTAAGTTTGGAGATTCTTCATCACAGCTTCTTCAATCTCCTACATCGTGGCAGTTATACAGAAACATGATTATAAATGCATAAATAAGAGTTATTGCGGTAAAAAAAATTTTGAAAATGAAAAATCTGTTTTAATTTTAAATTTATACCAAAAAATCAAATTTTAACTCTTGTTTCTTTATTTAAGATTTATTAAATTCTTCTTCCTCTGCTTAATATATACTGAATAAAAAATTAAGCTGCCTATTATTATGTTTTTTTCTCTTTTCCCTAGTCGGGAGACTTGGGATGATGGCATCCCCAGTGGAAACCCCCGATGGCAACAATGGTTCACGGATGGGTCCAAAACTAAGCAGGGTGTAGGTGTTGGAATCGTTGGACCCAACACCAGAATCTCTACCGCAATGGGCATCTGGCCCAGCGTCTTTCCAGCGGAGATTCATGCCATAGAGATCTGCGACCTTAATATCTTTCTCAAGGGAACTAGGGGCGCAGACATATGCATTTTTCAGATAGCCAAGCTGCCATTAGGGCATCGTCTTCCGGGAGATCTCCTGCCAGATGGTTAAAGAATGCTATAACTACCTCCAAACCCTGTCCGCCCGGAACAAAGTCGTGCTATGTTGGGTGCCTGGACACTCGGGAGTGTATGGTAACGCGATCGCTGACGATCTAGCACGACAGGGTGCCTCCACCCAGACTACATCTCCTGCGCCGTTTTGTCGTATTGGTTGGTCCACGATCAAAACCATGATAAACAAATGGGTCGCAGGAGAGCAAAGGAGATACTGGTTCTCCCTTCCGGGGAGAAGGTCTTGGTAGAGCGGACCTTAAGCTCCTGGTAGCTTACCTATCTGGCCACCACACTGTTAGATATCATCTACAGAAAATTGGCCTATCGGACTCTTCAGAGTGCAGGCTCTGTCTAGAAGACAATGAAACCACCAGGCATATTCTCTGTGACTGCCCAGCACTGATATGGGACAGAGCCTGTCACATGGGAAAGGAACGGATTAGTCCCTTTCATCTCAGGTCAACACCAACAAAAGACCTACTGCAGTTCATGAGGAAAGCGGAAAGTCTTTTCTTTTAACCTTAGGGTATCGTACAAAAGACCTTTTGGTCGCAGTGCCCCACCTCTCTAAGACGTACCCGTTAAAGAAAAAAAAAAAAAACATTATGTAGATTTGAAAACGTTAAAATTTATGTAACTTAACTACTTTTGCTCAGGAAGCTACCAATTTTTCGGCTCTTAATCAGCAAGTTCATTCCACTGTTTATACTTTTGTTGCTTCATATTTTCATTTTCTTACAATCGACACTCAAAAGCTTTTCCTAATATTTCGAAATCATTAAATCTACAATAAATACGACTAAATCGTCATAAAACGTCGACACTCGACTACTTTATCATTATAGTTTTTAAGCCACGAACAAAGGCAACTTTTCAAGCGTAAATATTTTGCACTCTAATTTGGTTGCAACTAATGGTCCGGTCCGGTCTGGTTCTCTGACTGCTAACTGACTCCTCGGCTGTCGATGTCGATGTTGCTGCTGCTGATGATGAATAATATGTTGTTAGAGCCAAAGCCAAGCCAATCCAAGCCAAGCCAACCCGAACCCAGACAAGCCCTGGCAAGCTGCTCCCTGACAGAACAGGCACGTGCTTGCCTCATTGCGGCATTGTCCCATAGTTGAACGCTGAGAACTTTCCGCAGTTATATTTCATATTTTTGCCAGCTCAATTCACTGCATTTACACATACGAAGTTGGTATTAGTGTCTGAGTCCAGTTTTCCCAGTAAGCTGAATTAGTTTTCCTTTGTTTTTTTTTTGTATGCTTTCGCAGTTTTTCTTGGCATTACCTGCAATCTTTGAGTACAAGAATTTTTACCTGCATTGAATTTGAAATCATGTGACGTCCAGCTGACTATGTCTTCTGACTACTGTAAGCGAGCACGTATCCTGTTTAACTTTGTTGTTGTTCACACACAAGCACACGGACAATGGCTGACTTTCTCAATCATTTACTGTCATTTACTGTTACTTTGGCATGGCCCACACACTACACCCTTTACGGCACGAATATCTACACTGCACAAAATCTTGCCACGGGTCAGCCCCCTTGCTCCTGCTGGATATTAAAAGCATTCAACTTATGCACGACTGCGCGCAAATCACACATGTACATACTTACATATATACAGTCAGTGGAAATATTTTTCGGACACCTTAATTTTTCTTTAACGAAAATATATTTATATTACTACAAGAGTAAAAAAAAAGTTTAAAAGTCTTACTTACTAAAATGTTGAGAAATTAAGTAGTCTATAGTCTATCTCATAAGCACTTTCTTTAAAAAAATTCACAAAAAACTGAACCAAAAAGAAATTATCAAAACTGGCTTTTAAAACCATAATTCAGAGCTATAGTACATCACTAAAGAAAGTTTTCTTTCTTTTCAAATCAATTCGGATTATTAAAATAAAAAAAAATACAGTAAAGGAAGAGTTTCATCTGGAGAAAAAATTCTTAATGTATGAAATATTAAGGGACTCCAAGTTTGATAGAAAAAAATATATCAAAAAACAAATCAACATATATTGTCAGGGGAGGTGCCATGCCACGCTCCATTTCAACAAATACGATAACTCGTTTTTAGACTTACAACAACATCCCTAGCGATCTCTGAAAGTTTCATCCAAGAAATATTTTGTACCCTATAAACGGCTTTTTTGAGTTTTCATTTACTAGATTAAAATGGAAAAAGGAAAGAAAAACTACTTTCTTACAACTCGCCCTTAGCGAAGTTAAAAAAAAATGTTATAATAAATACCAATTTTTTAATTAAAAACGAATAATTTTACTCGAATTCAGTTTTTATAAGTAATTGTCCATAAATATTCAACTAATAGATAGTTAAAATAAATATAATCTAAAAATATCAAAGCATATTTAAAAAATTACTTCAATATAAAATACGTGAGTTTTTAATCCCATTTTGGCCATTCCTTTTAATTCCACTTCGACTTGGTCCCCTTTTTATGCAAGCTTTAAAGAAAAATAAGCGCCTTTTTTTCATTAAAGGATCGCCAGCAGAAATTGCATAAATTTGTTCGTAATAAGACATTTTTGTTGAGTTTCGCTACCCACTTTATGTGTTAAAAAACGATACATTTCCTAAAAAATCGTTAAATCTTTCAATCTACAGACAACAAAAATTAGGCAATAATCAGACGTGCTCCGGAATCTAAGTATTTTATTTGGATTCGTTTTGAAACCGAATTTTTGGTAGTCCCATTTCCGCCAAATTGAATTTTTTATGTGGTTTGAAACCGATTGTTTTGTTGCAAGTGAAACGAATAAATTCTTCCAACGAATCACTTGAATTAAAAAAGCATTGAAATAATTTTTATATATTAAGTTTGTGCAAGCCGAAAATGTGTGTAACATATAGAAGAATACGTGGGAGACACCCCAAAATTACCTAAAATATGATCAGGGTGACTAAAGAAGTCGATATACCCGTATTCGTCTATCCCTCTGTCCGTTTGAACGCCAAGATCTCAGCGATGGTAAGAGCTAGAGTAACCAAACTTTCACACCATATCCCATATTATTCCATAGGAGACAAGTATATTTTATTGATATCGCGGTTAAGTTATATAGTTCCCATAGGGGTGTTTCAGACGACCTCGAAAAAAAAAAAGTTTTAGATGAATAACTCGTAACCAAATTTGGGATTCGAAAGTTTTTCATAGTTCCCAAGCAGTGTACCAGATTTGATCAAAATCGGTTGACAATACAGGGTGCGGCAGCATAACTTCCTTTTTTAAAATGTGCGCCATTCAGTTAGTTGATGTCATAGCGGAGCGCTAGTGGTCTCGTTCAAGAGGGGGTACTGTAAAGTTTTGTCCCGCCACGGTTCAGTCGCCATCATGCGTTGGAATAGTGAGGAGCGTGCCTTTGCCGTTGAGGCCTACTTTTCAAGCGGATGTTCGGTTATTGCAACACAGCGTGCATTTCGGAATCGCTTTAATTTAGCCCCGTTGGCTCCCGTCCCAGACAGCAAATCAATTGTTACATGGGTCACTACATTCGGCCAAACTGCAAGTGCGACAAAACGAAGAACTGGAGTCCCTCGGCCCGTTAGATCACCTAAGAACATTGAAGCAGTGAGAGCGTCAATGTTGCGATCACCACGGCGTTCTGCGCGCAAACACGCATCTGCCCTTGGACTATCCGATCGTTCTGTGAGAAGAATTCTTCGTGATGATCTTCATTTTAATCCGTATAAGATGGCGATAGTGCAGGAACTTACAGAACGTGACTTCAATTCTCGGATGAACGCGTGTGAGCTTCTTCTTGATGTCGTTCCCGAGGGTGCTATTGTTTTTTTTAGCGATGAAGCCCATTTTCATTTGTGTGGGTCGGTTAACAAACAAAACATGCGCTACTGGGCTGACACCAACCCTCGAGAATTGCATCAAAGGCCTTTGCATTCACCCAAAGTCACAGTGTGGTGTGCAATTTCCTCAGCTGGAATTATTGGTCCCTGTTTTTTTGAGGAAAATGAGGTTACAGTGACAGTGAATTCGGACCGGTATGTTAACATGCTACAGAATTTTATTTTCCCACGGCTAGAAGAGTTTGATTTGGGGGACACTTGGTTCCAACAAGACAGTGCAACAGCACACACTTCAAGAGCATCGATGGCTGTTTTGATGGAACACTTTCCAGAGCGCCTTATCTCAATTAGAGGCGATTTGGAATGGCCGGCAGGCTCTCCCGATCTGTCCCCTTGTGATTTTTATCTATGGGGTTTTTGAAATCCCTTGTTTATGTGAACCGTCCAAGAACCCTACAAGATTTGAAGACCAACATCGAAGAAGAAATTGCCAACATAACACCAGCTATGCTAACAAGAGTCATGACAAACGCCAGACATCGGTTTACGCAATGTATGGAGAATGAGGGACGTCACCTAACAGATTTGATCTTCAAAACAATGTAAATAAAAACTTTAGACATGTACCTACATTATAAAAAATAAATAAATATTTTCCGATGCACAGAATAGTTTTTATTGAGCTTTGAAAAAAGGAAGTTATGCTGCCGCACCCTGTATAATATAGCTCCCATAGGGCTGATCTTCCAAAAAATCGATTAAAAATTGAACATTTTTTAAAATTTGTAGTGCTTCGTTTGGTTGTGAAGATATTAAAATCAAATTTGGCACTTGTAAGTTTTTATTGGTCTTAAGCATTGTACATTATACATTGTATTTTATTAAAATACTTAAAGCTCCCATAGGACTAATCGGTCCAAAAAAAACGTTTATACAAAATTCGACGTGTTTCGTTCGTTTGTAAAGATAATTGAATTAAATTCGGCATTCAGATCTTTTTTACGGTATTAAAGCACTGTGTCAAATTTGATCGAAATCGGTTGACTCATATCATATAGCTCCCATAGGACTAATTGGTCCAAAAAAACGTTTTTTATACAAAATTCGACGTGTTTCGTTCGTTTGTAAAGATAATTGAATTAAATTTTTTATTGATGCTTTGATCTATTCTATTTCTCAGCCAAAGTTCAAAGTATGCGTTTAATTTTTGTATCGACTGTATTCACAGATCGTGTGTGTGCGTGTTTGGCAATTTAGTTTCATTGCAATTTTATTTGTTGTAGTTTTTATTGTGGTTACATTTTTGGCAATGCTTTATGTACTATACGATATGGGAAATACTTGAATAAATAAATTGATTTTCGTGCTGCCAAATAAAATTGAAGTTAATTAAAAAACAACATCAATAAAACGTCGCAGTAACTTGTGGTAATAAAAATCTCTTACATAATAGATGTATTTTTATTAAAAATACATGCCATAAATGGGCGACTATTATTCTTAAAATGGTTTGAAATCGCATTTATCTATTAATTTACAGCAATTAAAAAAGCGATTTAGATTGTTGTGCCTAATTTTAATAGTATTTTTTCTCAAAGTATATCGAAATCCGTTCCATGAAAAAAAGTTAGAACTTTATTTTCGGCTGCCAAAATTTTTTTAGATTTGTAAACTAGTGTTATATTTTGAATTAAGTGTCAAAAAAAGACAAAAATTGCAGGATCTTTTATTGCAAACAAATACATACAATAACAAAAATTTAAGATAGTCGATGCGGTGCCCCAAAAATGAATTACAATTTGAGATTTTGATGAAATATTATACGGAATAGGCTTTAAGTGCTTAGTAATCGATTGCGGGGGTGAAGAGTTCGCATCGATAAAATATCGCCGTGGGTTCGATTATGGGGTCCGCATGAATATTTTCACCAAAATTTCAGATTTTAATTCATTTTTGATTTTCATGCAGCAGCTAAAGCTTTATTCCCCATTCGATTATAAATGGGACTATCATGACAAGACAAACAAAAAGCAATTAATTGAACATCATGTCCTTGAGTCATAGGTGGTCATAGGACTGGCTGTGGTAGCGTCTTTTTTAGTTATTCCTTTGTTAATAGCGTAAATTAAAAAGGGACCAAACAGTAGTACGATGCATACTATCGTTACAATCCTGAGATTAAATAAATTTTAAAAATTAGTGAAAAACATTTTTTTTTGGAATACCTCCACTTACAAGTTTCTTGTACACATTTTCTTAATATGGATAATTTAGTTTTTTTTTTAATCAAATTTTTTGAGTGTTATAGCAAAGTAAAAATTTGAATGTTTATGAGATAGTCTTCGAAATATATTGATTTTTGTAAAAGCGTGTTTTTTTTAAAGGAAGCAACTAAGAAGAATTTGGTTTTTTGATTTATTTCTAAAATTGAGTGCTTCTCTTGACCAGTGTCGCAGGGGGTGCCAATTTGACGAAAGCCAAAGCGTCTGCTTTGAAGAGTCCTTTAACAAGAGCGGCCCTAAGGAATCTCTTTTCCCGGGAGCTAAGTCTTTTGAAGGGAGGCTTCTGACTCCGATTTGAGGTTCTGGAGGGTGGCTGCGATACTGGTGCCAGACGACTTCAGCGAGACTAGACTCACATTGTTATCTCCGTCAGAGACCAGGAGTTCTTCCTCGAAGCTAGACTTCGGCACCTCGAGCTGCCGATGAAGAAGCAGTGGTCCTTTCTGTTAAAAGAGTACCGGTGGTTTCTGAAAAGAATCAGGTGGTTGAACCCGAGTCCCTTCTGTACGCCCAACAGCACTACTAGGGGGGTCGCTGGTTGCGGCACATCAGCCGTAACGATACATGGAGAGTACGCCGTGCAGACTTCCTCTTTATGGGATGCTTTTAAAATCTCATCAAACTCATCAGAATTATTTGAAGTATCCATGGACTAGATTGAATACTCGGGCCGAGAATGTCGACCACGGGATGGCCCGAGATGCCGTAGGAAGTCAATAAATTAAACTTGAGGTTGACAGGTATCCAGAGTCCGCGTAGTAGCGATCGAGTACCCCCTCGGCCATGCATTTATCGGCGTTTTCCTCCTTAGATTGGGGTAATTTTTGAAAAAGTGTTCTTATCTTCGCCCAAGAGACATCACCGTGCGAAGGACCTGCATCATGTATCACAATTACGGCGCGTACCATACAAAGTGATTACACGTTGATCCCCTTGTGACACCTATTGGCAGACGGCCGACAGGATAGATAAAGGATAGTGTCACCAATTAAAAAAAAATTATTATTAAAAACTAGTTAACTGGGGAATTTTAAATTTAGAGTTGGTCTTAGTTTTTGCACCCAATAATAAAGTATATCAATAACATGAAGACGCAATAAAATGAATTGATTTTAATTGAATCTAGATAGTGCCTAACTTTATTTCGTTTTTTCTTTAGCTACGTAGAAGAATCTTCTTTCACTTATGACTATTCTTCTCAGTACAAATTTTCGTATTGTTTTTTTTTTTATCTGAAAAGATTTTTATCTTATTTATGCGTATTATTCATAATTGTATCAGAGAACTCGATTACCTTAATTTTTAGTCACATTTTCAGTCGTAATTTTTGCTTGGTGCCTATCTTAAATTTTGATTCTGACTTGCTAGTTTCAAAACTCAGTTTTTTGTTATAATGTCACTTTTATTAGTTCTCGCAAAGCCTAAAGTAGATATTTTCTAAGTTTAGTTGTCAAGTTGAAACCGGAATTGAATCGGAATCTACAACATGATTTCATTAATATTTTGACTTCTCTTAAAGCTGACCTCCTCCTGAAGAAGGAAAACTTAAAAAATTATGCAAGTGCTAAGAAAAGGGTAATGATATCGAATTCTAAATAGCAGAATTTGAAATTATTATGTAAGAAGCGAAACAACGACAAATTACGCCAGCAAAAGTTATATTGTGCATTTGATCGTAACGACCTGAAGAGTCTCCACAACGAGGACAAAATTTATAGAGGCGGCTCTCAGCATTTTCCAACCCCAATCTGCTACGAAGAAATGGATAACCTGCTTACTGCGCATGACGACATTCGGCCAAGATGGGAACGTCACTTCAGCAATCTCCTGTGTGGCGACGGCGAAAACGGAACATCAGAGTCCTTTGAAATCGTCTCTTAGTCAAGTGACGGGATCCTATCACCGAGACTTGAGGAGGTCCAACTCTTGTTCAAGCGCCATAAGAATAACAAGGGTGCCGGTTTAGATGGAATACAACCCGAGCTAATAAAACAGGCGGGCCCCAAATTCGATAAATTTCTACACAGCCTCATGGTAAGAATTTGGGAGGAGAAATGTATGGCAGAGGACTGGAATCTTGGGCCCACGCGGAATACTGATCGCCAACCATTTCGTATTTGGCTTGAGCAATGTGCAACAACATCCCGAAGCATGAAGATAGAACTGCACTAGATGCTGGTTGTGCTCATCGCTATCTATGGCACCGAAACCTGAGCTATGGCAGCTGCTAATAAGGAGCTACATATGTGTTTGAACGAAAATTTCTGCGTAGGATTTTCGGCCCAATCAGCGAGAATGGCCAATGGAGGTTTTTTTTCCGAAAAGGATACCTCACAGAGAGGTGGGGCACTGCGATCAAAAGGTCTTTTGTACCATACCCTAAGGTTCAAACAAAAGTCTTTCCGCTTTCCTCATGAATAGCAGTAGGTCTTTTGTTGGTGTTAACCTGAAATGAAAGGGATAAATCCGTTCCTTTTCCATGTGACAGGCTCTGTCCCATACCAGCGCTGGGCAGTCACAGAGAATATGCCTGGTGGTTTCATCGTCTTCTAGACAGAGCCTGTACTCTGAAGAGTCCAATAGGCCAATTTTCTGTAGATGATGTCTAACAGTGCGGTGGCCAGATAGGTAAGCTAACAGGAGCTTTAGGTCCGCTCTGCCAAGACCTTTTGTCTTGATCGCATCCATAGGTTTGACAAACACTTTTGCTTGACGAAGCCCCGGAAGGGAGAACCAGTATCTCCTATATTCTCTTGCGGCCCAATTGTTTATCATGGTTTTGATCGTGGACCAACCAATACCACAAAACGGCGCAGGAGATGTAGTCTGGGTGGAGGCACCCTGTCGTGCTAGATCGTCAGCGATCGCGTTACCATCCACTCCCGAGTGTCCAGGCACCCAACATAGCACGACTTTGTTCCGGGCGGACAGGGTTTCGAGGTAGTTATAGCATTCTTTAACCATCTGGGAGGAGATGCTCCAGGAAGACAATGCCCTAATGGCAGCTTGGCTATCTGAAAACATGCATATGTTTGCGCCCCTAGTTCCCTTGAGAAGGATATTAAGGACGCAGATCTCTATGGCATGAATCTCCGCTGGAAAGAGGCTGGGCCAGATGCCCATTGCGGTAGAGATTCTGGTGTTGGGTCCAACGATTCCAACACCTACACCTTGCTCAGTTTTGGACCCATCCGTGAACCATTGTTGCCATCGGGGGTTTCCACAGGGGCTTCCATCATCCCAAGTCTACCGACTAGGGAGAAGAGATCTAAATTTCCTGTTGTGGAAAAGTTCCGTGATCATAAGATCTGATCTAGAGCAGATCGATACGTCAGGAAGGGAATAAATAAGTGCGGCATGACCAGTGTCACTTGCTAAGCGTCCAGATGAAGGTTACATATTAACCACGAAATATACGATCTATAAAAAAAATTGTCGTACAAATCAAACATCAGAGATTAAGATGTCTGGGGCATGTATAGCGAATGCAAAAGAACTGCCCCACGAGGCGTGCTCTAGATAGCGACCCAGTTGGCGCTCGACGTCGTGGTAGACTGAAACAGCGTTGGTTTGACGCTGTACGGAGGGATAGCCATACAGATCTAAGCCCACATCGGGTTTGTCGCGCCATAGAAGAAGAAGAATAACATAACATATTTAAGATGCGCAGTTTGTAGAAGAATTAACCAAATAGGACAAGGTTGTCGTTGTAAACTATATTAAGTACCTACCAAGAAAAAAATCATGTATCAGTTGAAGAGATATACAATGCCAAAAATCCAATTTGGGAAATTTCATTTTATCTCTAAATAAATATACCTACCGCTAAAATTAGTTGATGGCTGTTTTCCTTCTTACATCTCAACCATAAACCTTTATGCCTACCAATATACTCCCAGCTCCTACCAACTTAATAACCGCGTTTAACTGCCTATAATACAAGATTAAGACATTAGGCAATCATTAAATACTTCCTCAAATAATGCATCAAGTTTACATATAGCCAAGTTATGAGTTTGTAATTGTAACAAATACCATGAAGGTAATGAATTATAGCCCGCTATTAGCAATTCAGCTTAATAGCCAAACAAATCACAACATTTAGCATTTATAGACACAAATTGAGGGCTGCAAATGACACAACAATATAAATAATTGGCAAACAGTCCAAGAGAGCGGCAACACTTAACTTTACATACCCGTCTATTTAGGCCAACTCATATTAAGACGCGGGGGAATGTTTAAGAAAATTTTGCATGCACTGCACAAACGAAACGTATAAATTCATGAGTACCAAAACCGATTTAGTTAAGCCGCTAAATTGCCTAAATTCGATGAAAAAAATATATATGTATACATATATGAAAAACCCCCAAGAAAAACATAAGAAAATGAGTCGCAGTCAAAGCAGATTGCAAAAGTAGCATTTTCCGAGCAAGGAGTTCGCTTGGCTACGGTTAAAGGACTAAACACGCAACGAAAATATTTTCTTTTTGCTAGCCATATAAATGTTTATTTCTGTTGGTGGCATAAATAAAATAAAAGGCTCAGGCATTGGCATAAAAATTTCATCGATTTCCGGTTAAAGGCAAATATTGTAACAATAAATATGAGTTGACTATAAATATCGCAGCTGTTAGTGTGTGCGTGTGTGTGAGTATCTGTGTGGTTGAGTATCTGTGTGCGAGTGTGTAGCACTTTTACGCCAATATGGCGATAATGCGATTGCCTTTGGCTTTTCGCTACGGTTTTCGGCTTTTGCAATGCGCGCGATTACATTTCGATTTGATTTCGATTTGTTTGAGCGGTTTGAGTTTTGCTTATTTTTATTTTATATTTATTTTTTTGTGCTGCTGCTTTCAAAAGACAAAATTTAAATTGTTTTTGCCAGCGGCGCAAATTGTAAACACAATAAAAACGTGACAACAACTTAAGCCCCCCGCCCGCCTCAAGCAATAGACGAATTCTCTATACACTGTCCCAATTGTAAGTCGACTTTTTTAGCAAAATTCATATGCTCCATATTTTTATAGGGTGCTTATAGCACTTTGATTTTGGCACGCATATTTGTTTACCAATAAAACAGGCGCCCATTTTTATACATTTCTATTTCCATTTCAATTTTGCACTGCATACTTTTAGGCAAATTGCAAATGGCCGACTGAGCCAATACAGCTAAGTGCCGCTGGCAAAGCCAAATATATAACGTATTTACATACATATATATATAAAAGTCGCCGTATTTGTATGTTTATGTATTGTGCTATTTGGTTAACAACATTTTGCAATTGCTGATTGAAGTTTTAGCCCCTTTTCAGACGCGACAATACAATAAAACGCCTAAGCCAACGCATTGTGTTAACCACAGCAATCATATTTATATGTCTTCAGTTGGCTATAAGCTTAAAGAAGTAGAGTTTGGGCTTAAATTTATAATTCTTTAAATGTGGAGAAAGAACAAATAAGACAGCTTTTTGAAAAAAAAAACTAAGACATTTATGAATATGAATATGTGAATATCAACTTTTAACGACTTTGACTTTGAAAACTTAAGATTCCAGTAAAAAAATCTTGCCAATACACAAAATACTTTTATTTGACGATGACAACTTCTGAAATTCCACATGCCAAAAAAAAAAAACAATTAAGATGGAATTTGCTCGTGCGAAGCATGATTTCTTTGAAGTTGGTAAAGAACCAAATAGAAATTGTACAACAAAAAATATTTTTTTTTTCATGGAAAATGTTCGTTATTGATCCACATAGCAAATTTGATGCCCAAAGTTGTTATTTTTATATACTCTAAATACTAATTTCCGCTCTGCGTTTCAGCTAGGAGCAATACAAGTTTCAAGAAATTTTATTTTGTAATTTGTATCAAGGAATTTATCTAAAAAATACGCGGGTGGATGATAAGTTTCCGGCCTGACCAAGAAAAACAACGTTTTTAAGAATTTTTTTTTGTTATTTCTCAACATAATCTCCTCCAAGGCTGATACATTTCTCATATCGGTGTTCTAGTCTAGTAATGCCACCTCTATAGACTGATTCGTCAAGCTCCTCAAAATACCCATTTACAGCTTCGATTACTTCTCCATTGTCCGCAAATCTCTTACTCTTTGAGGTTAGGAAACAAATAATAGTCACTCGGGGCTAGGTCTGGAGAGTAGGGAAGGTGCGGCATCAATTCAAACTTCAGATCGTTAATTTTAGCCATCGCAACGATTGACTTGTGCGCTGGTGCATTATCGTGATGAAACAAGATTCTTTTCTTCGCCAGATGAGGTCGTTAAATTTTCAAATTGGCGGTAGAAATGTTTTTTCGAATCAATTTTTTGTTTCCATTTTCAAGAAAAACACAGAGGCGTCTTGTTCGGTGTGCTCTCAAATCTAAACTAACATGGCGATTGGGCTGAAACTATAGCTACAAGCTATCTAAGGATGGGACTATAGAACGCCACCTCAAGGTAGGCCTAGTGGCGCCATCTCTTGGCCAGGCCGGAAACTTATCAATCCACCCTCGTATTCTTATGGTACAATGAATTTTCCATTTTCTTTCAGTGCCGGAAGGAAGTGCTCAAGTTTGGCTATATAGAAAACTAGTTCAAATTTTGTATGATACTTCCTTTAACTAAAAAAGTGGAGCAGTTTTGATCAAAGAATCTCTGGATGAGGTACTGAAAACTGCCCCAAACTAATTTGGAAACTAATGATGCAGTCAGTTTTTAAAGTTAACGCGTTGCAGTTTAATTAAAAAATTTTTTTTGGGTTTTAATTTTATTGTTACTTAACACAATAAATTTTCACAATTAAAAAAAAACGAAAAACACATTTTCTTTTAAATAAGCCGCAACGCGGTAAGTTTAAAAACTTAAATTTTTATATATTTTCGGTTTTTTGCCATATGCATTGAACAGTATTATAAGTTTTCCAAAATCGTTGCGGGTAGCTTCCAATATCTTACTCAGCTAGACCCTTTTAACAAATGTTTAGTCAGAAATAAAATGCAACTGATAGATGATAAAGAATCGATAAGATAATTTTAAGACTTATTGAATCAAAAAATCTTTTTTTTAATATTGCCAGTCTTTAAATTCTTTAACAATAATTTTTTTTTTACTATTTAAGCTAAAAACCAGCCAAAAATTTGTTTTTCAATATTTAATAACTTTTAAGGAACATAGGTACTTTATGTGTGGAAAAAACCATAATAATAGGTGGTGCAAAACGCACCACTTCTGATATTATTGCGATTTTATGGCAGCCGAAGGGCTGAGGGGGTCTTAAGTAAGCACTTTGATGTAGCCCACATATGTGAATAAAACATAGCCTTAAACAACTTTTAGTTCTAGCTGCTCTAAGTGCCTCCAATATTGAGTTTCTTAAAAGACTATTTCGCCCCAGGGTGGGAAACATAAAACGAAAGATTAAATTGGAAATTTTTTAAAGAAATTGTATTTTAAAAATATAAAGAAAATTCAAAATTTCTTTAATTTGGCCCCGATTTTTTCGTTGCGTATGCATTTTTGTGGCTTTGCTTAAGCTCGGGTTTGTAAAGATGGCAGAAACTGCGACATTTTCGGCCCAAGCGTTAAATTGGTGTGGGCCAAATTGAAAAAAGCGTGGAGTTTAAAACTTCGCCAAAACGCTAATAATATTCGTGTTCATCACCCACAAATTACAATAAAAACTCACTTTCATTAAAGTTCGATAATAAATTTTACCAAAATATCATATTTCCTTTCACCGTAATATTTACGAGTCGGTGCTCAAAACACAGTTCCTTAAAAAAAATCACAAATGAAACGCCCTCAGGCAAGTTTAGAGCCAAAACTATGTGCGGAAAAACTTCGCCTTCAGCGATTACCAACAGGACGGTAATTCAGCTTAAATATTTCCCAAGTGACGCATTTGCCTCATTTGTCTTGCATTCTGTATTTTGATGAAGAAGCAAATTAATGTACCAAACCAAAATCCTACATAGTGATAATATTTTGTGCCCATTCATTAATAAGCTAAACGATTGTAAAAACAAGCGGTACATATTTAAGAATAAAATATTGAAGATATAGAAACTTCATCTAAAACGATTTAAAAAAAAACACATTATTTTTATACCCTGTACCGTATGGTACCAAGGGTATTTTAAGTTTGTGCAAGACGAAAATGTATGTAACATATAGAAGGAGACGTCGGAGACACCCCAAAGTTACCTAAAATATGATCAGGGTGAATAGAGAAGTCGATATACCCATGTCCGTCTGTTCGTCTGTCCGTCCGTCCGTTTGAACGCCTAGATCTCAGAGATGGTAAGAGCTAGAGTTACCAAACTTTCACATTAGATCCCATATTATTCCATAAAAGACAAGTTTATTTATTTTTTTGATATCGGGGTTAAATTATATAGCTCCCATGTGGGTGTTTAAGACGACCTCGATAAAAAAAAGTTTTAGATGAATAATTCGTATGTTTATGAAGATATCGTAACCAAATTTGGTATTCGAAATTAATAGTTCCCAAGTACTGTACCAAATTTGATTAAAATTCGTTGACTATATCATATAGCTCCCATAGGACCTATCGGCCAAAATAACTTTTTTAAAGAAAAGTTCGCTATATTTCGTTTTTTAATAAAGATATCGTAACCAGATTTGGCGTTTGAAAATTTTTTAGACCACTTAAGCAATTTGCCAAATTTGAACAAAATCGGTTGACTATATCATATAGCTCCCATAGGTCCGATCTTGCAAAAAATCGATTTTTTAACAAAATTTGTTGTGTTTCGTTTATTTGTTAAGATATTGGGACCAAATTTGACATTCGTGAGTATTTTATAGTTCCTAAGCACTGTACTAAATTTAATCCAAATCGGTTGACTATATCGCTCCATAGGACCAGTCAGCGAAAAAAAAATGTTTTTTATACAAAATTCGATGTGTTTCGTTTGTTTGTAAAGATATTTGAACTAAATTCGGCATTCAGATCTTCTTTAGGGTGTTTAAGTACTGTGTCAAATTTTATTAAAATCGCTCGACTATATCATATAGCTCCCATAGGAACGATCGGTCAAAAAAAAAAATTTTTTTGCTTAAAAATACTTCTGTTTTTGGGTTTTTGTGAAGGAACCGGACTTTATTGCAAGCTAGTGGTACAGGGTATCCCAAAGTCGTCCGTGCCCGACTTTACGTACGCCATTTTTTTATACTGTAGTTTTGGATTAATAGATTTTTTATTTATTAAGTATTATTTAGTTGTGGCAGAAAAGCATTTGTTAAGAGCTAGTAGATTATTAAAGCAAAAAAAAATGTTCCACTTACCTTCTTTTAAATGTTGAAAATATTATGAAGTTCCATGTTCTATGTTATTTAATAATTAATTGCGCGGCGTTGCTGATAAAGCAAAATATTAAAAATGATATGATCTTTTTTTTCAATAGGGATTTTCGTGTGGATCACACACCGAACAACGTTTACAAATTGTACAATTGTACTACGCAAATCAGCGTTCTGCATAGAATGTTTTTCGTGCGCTGAGAACGACCCACCGAACCCACAATTCGTAACACCATCACCAAATTTAAAACCCAGTATTCATTGTTTGATGATACACGACCAAATCGACCACATCCAGCACGTAGTAAAGAGACTATAGCGGCGGTAGCTGACAGTGTTCACTATGACCGCGAGGAATCGATTCGGCGCCGATCGCAACAACTTGGCCGGTCGTATTCAACCACCTGGCGCATTTTACATTTGGATCTCGGCTTGAAAGCATACAAAATTCAACTCAGTCAAGAATTGATGCCGGATGACCTTCCTGCACGTCGCCATTTTAATGAATGGGCTCTTGGTAAGATCGATGAAAACTTTCGATCAAAATTTTTTTCAGTGATGAGACTTTTGGCTCCACGGCTTCGTGAATAAGCAAAATTGGCGTATTTGGGGAGAGGATCAACCCGAAGAGATTCACCAGCTGCCATTACATCCAAGAAAAAAAATAGTTTGGTGCGGTCTGTGGGCTGGTGGAATCATTGGTCCGTATTTTTTAAAATGAGCAAGGTACGAACGTAACCATCAATGGCGCACGCTATCGGACCATGTTAACGGACTTTTTGCTGCCTGAAATTGTTGCCCGTGATCTCGACGAAATTTGGTTCCTACAGGATGGCGCTCCGGTCCACATTGCCAATGAAACAATGGCTCTATTGCGAGGTCAATTTGGTGAGCGATTAATTTCACGTACGGGACCCGCACTTTGGCCTCCAAGATCGTGCGATAACACACCGCTGGACTTTTTTCTTTAGGGTTACGTAAAGTCAAAAGTTTACGTGGACAAACCTGCAACGATTGAGGCCTTGGAAGTAAACATTACTCGTGTTATTGGCCAATTACCAGTGGAAATGCTTGAACGAGTCATGGGAAATTGGACCTTCAGGATGGACCATTTAAAATGCAGTTGCGGCCAACAATTGAACGAGATTATTTTTAAAAAATAAATGCCATAAAATACCCCTTCGAAATCATAAGTAAAGATCCCATCATTCCTTTGAAATTTGCATTTGCCAAATCATTAAAAAAAGTCTTTGCTTTTAAAAGTGACCGCTTTGTAAACGCAATAAGAAAATAAGATCATAAGGAAAAGAAGCAGCGGAATTTTTGCTCCTCACACGCACAATGCTTGCACTCTCACTCAAAAAAAAAAAGAAAAAAAAGAGGACTGTTACGCGCACCTTTGCAATGCACCGTTGCATTAGCTTTACACACAAAATTCGCATGCAAAACACAACTTCATTTGCTGTAATAACAATAATATTATATATTATAATACTTTACAATTAAAATTTTTTACTTCCCGGCGGCTTTGTTAAACATGCCCATTTAAAAAACCTTTTACCGGTCTACATCGCGCGCGACTTAAAGAACAAAGCAAACTGACAATAAGAAACTCAGCAGCAGCTTCAGTTGCAGACCAAATAAAATAATTTTTAAACTCTCAAATTGTCAAACGAAAACGAAACAAAAGCAATAAGGCAACTGTCTCTCTCTCTCTCTCTTTACAAGCGTCAAATGTAAATTCAAGATCATGATTGCACAACAACAACGCTTGACCAGACCAAAATGCTCTCTGAGCGTTTCGCAGAGTAAGCATCGAGCAGAGAGCGCCAATGCAAAAGCAAAAACAAAATACACACGCTTGTAATAAGGGACGCTGCTGAGCTAGCAACAATAATGCGAGAGTTGGGCTGCTTTCGCTTTTACAAATAATTTTTTTTTTAATATTTTTTGTCTCTTTTGCTTCATCCTTCTTTTAACAGTTGTTGTTTCAGCGCTCAGATGCGGCTGCAAACAAAACATTGTATTTGTTGCTAGGCGTGCACCGCAGCTAAATTAGTAAATATTTACACACTTTCGTAGCGTATAATAAATACATTGAGTTAATTGAATAAAATATAAATACAAATTTTAATATGCACAGTATTTGCATTGACAAGTTCGCATATTTGAAATCGTTATCAAATTTTGTTTCAGCGAATAAATAAAATTGCTTTATATCATAAAACTGGCATATGAGTACATCAACCGAAATTCATTAAATTTTAAGTATGTAATTGCCATTAGTATGCAGTTTTATATTTTATTTTGTTTTATTAAAGTTCAATAAATTTTTGTTTATTTTATTATACAATTATTCGCTGTAAAACAAATAAATAAAAACTTCACTCCCACTTGCATTGAAATACGCTTAATTAAACCAAAAAAAAAAGGACAACACTCTTTGTTTGAGAAAAACGCGCTGATTAGCCGTACTCTTTACACTTATTGCCATCAAAGCAGAAAAGAAAAATGGGAAGAATAGAAAAAGCAATCGCATATCTTCGCGCGTCCACACACACACACGTACGGCACTTAACACTTTTGCTGCACAAAACAAAAAACAAATAAAACCGTTTGCTTACAATAAGCCAAAAAAGTCTGCGCACTGTTAACTTAGTTGATCAATTAATGTATTAAATAACATCAGCGGCAGAAAAGAGACCAACTAGAAACATCCAGAGTTACACAGTAGGACTAAGACGAAAAGTATTTTTATTGGTTTACTATATATTGGCGTATATATGTATTAAGCCCTTAAAAATGTGAATTTGAAGCACTAAATTATAAAAAATTATCGCAGCTATAAAATATTATAGATCGAATTAAAAGTAAATTTTGCACATGTGTAAAATTTTGTTAAAAATAATATAAAATCAGTTTTTACAGCTAAATCCAAGATTTTTATACTAGTTTTGTGCAATTTGTGTAACAGACAAAAGGAGGCGTGGTAGACCTCAAGTCCATTACACCAAAATGCTTAAGCGGTTGAGCCATGTCTGTCCGTCTGTATGAACCTAGATCTCGGAGACTATGGCGAACAAACCAACATCCAAATTTGATCGAACCTGACACCCCACCCCCGCAATAGATTAATCGTGGTGTCTCCCACACTCCTCAATATTTCAATTTGAAACTTGCCCCATATACTTCAAATTGAGTTTTTGACGTAAGTCTTGATTTTCATCAAAATCGGTTCAAATTTACCAAACTTATAGGTATAAAAATAGTTTTGCCCAAAAAAAAATTGGAATAATTTTTTTTTCGAGAAAAAATTTATAGGGTATTACACTGTTGGAAACTGCCTCGACTGTATTATATTTTTACTTTATTTATGCAAGCATTTAGTAAAACGAATTGTATTTAATTTCGTACGAAAATAATTTGTAGTCGCAGACTTTTTTGATTCATTGCATCTCATCACGCGTGCCTATTCACTCCCCAAGCACTGCATTCGCGACTTTGATTAGCTTTCCTTTTTACACTTTTCACTGCTAATTTAAATGCGCACTTTATTTTTTTTAGATAAATATTTTAAGCAATTGCACTTATTTGCTCATTTATTTATATTATTGTTAATGATTTAGTTAATGATTTAACACAATATTACACTTTATTGAAACACTTACATATATTTTTAACAAAATTGCAGTGCGTAACGGACAAAACTCATACAAACAAACATTTCTTTGTGTGAGTAAGAAGCGCAGTAAGCAAAAGCGCACAAAAAGCAAGAACCGCAATCAAACGAAAAGAGAGAAAGATTAGATCACGCACGAGCCTGACTGCGCTGCGGCAGATTTGGCTGCAATAGCCTGCCCATGGTATAATTATACAGGTAACGTACTCCGAACCTACCGAAATCTTATTTTTTGTGTGGACAAAAAAGCGAGAAAGCGAAAAAAAAACCCACCCTCGTTGCTGTTGTCGTGCATAAGCAAACACACATACATATGCACATATGCATACAAAATTATTTTTTGTTGCTAATGCTTGCAATAAACGCTGCACAAAATAACTGCTTATGCTTAAAACAATGCGCAGACACAACCTTCCTCATGAACATTCGCAACGAAAATGAAATTAAGAAATGTTGTGGGAGTGAAATTTCAGAGTACTTTACCTTTACTTATTATACCATGAGCCTGCCCAGCTACACCCTAACCCAAGGATAAATGGGGCATTACGATTCATGTGCACTGTTTGTAAAAGGCCGTAGGTAGAATGACTAAAAACAAAGCATATTTAAAAAAATCGTTTTTAAAATTGAAGTTTTGCAACTTAAATTTAATTTTATTCGGACTAAATTACTTATGAAGGAGTTTTTTTTATTTTGTCAATAAGCCGTTAAAAAAAAAACAGCTGAAACTTATAAAGGAAATTTAAAAAAAAAGGCGAAAAGAAATGAATTTGGTTTATTTTTGTTCAACTTTGTTCCTTAAATATGTAATATAGTCCACAAACAACTCAGCAGCGCATTTAACAGTCGACCAGCCTCGATCTAATTTCGCTTGTTAGTTTCTCTCTTCCTTTTCGTCAACGGTCAGTGACAGCGTTGCCACTCACTCCACTTGCAATAAGAACAAGTTCTTATGAACTTCTAAGCAAGTTCTTATGAACTTATGGCAGCGCGGTGAAAAAAATAGAGAAGCAAATTGTGCGAAATTCGTGTAAGCCGCTCTAAAAAAGTGATTAGTTCATGTATTTGCGTGTTGCAATAAGTGAAAGTTGTTAAATAAATAAATTTATAAATTATTTAGCTAAAAAGCGTGTTGAAGTTTAGAATGCAAGTCGTTTTTGCAAATTGGTGCGTGCGTGTGTCCTAAAAAGGCTCAGCGGCTGCAGCGAGCAAGTGTTTTTTTTGTTGTTTTTTTAAGTGTAAGTTATGTTAATAAAGCCAGCAATGAAATGCAACAAGTGATCAATTTTAAAAATTTGTTTATATTTATTTTGAATAAATAAATTTATAAATTATTTACCTAAAGTGTGTGTTGAAGCTGAGAGTGCAAGTCGTTGTTGCAAAATGGTGCGGTGCGTGCGTGTGTCCTAGGAAGGCTCAGAGGCTCCAACGAGCAAGTGTTTTTTTTTTGTTTTGTTTTTTTTAAGTGCATGCAATGTTGGTAGCAACAATTGTGCAAGTTCAAGTAAGTAAGCAGTATATGTATTATTATTTGTAGTAGTTTTTAACAAAACCAAATAAAACAATGTGTTTTATATTAAGAGCAAACAACATCAGCTTCAGATCCCCATACTCTCTTGTTTAATATGTATTTTTAAGAGCGTGATTTTTCAATACATAGTTGGTTTGTGTGCATGTGTGTAAACGAAAGAATTGTTTTTGCATGCATTGCGCAAATAAAACAAAGTGGCATGCATACATACATACATACATATAAGTGCTAGTGTGCATGCATTAGTTTGCTTATATATTTGCTTGCTTCTCTCGTTTTTCTTCACTTTTTTTACTCTCACAAAATTAAAGCGCTCCAGCCCATGGTATAATAAGTAAAGGTAAAGTACTCTGAAATTTCACTCGCACGACAATTCTTATTTTCATTTTCGTTGCGAATGTTCATGAGGAAGGTTGTGTCTGCGCATTGTTTTTAAGCATATGCAGTTATTTTGTGCAGCGTTTATTGCAAGCATTAGCAACAAAAAATAATTTTGTATGCATATGTGCATATGTATGTGTATTTGCTTATGCACGACAACAGCAACGAGGGTGGTTTTTTTTTTCGCTTTCTAGCTTTTTTGTCCACACAAAAAATAAGAAATCGGTAGGTTCGGAGTACGTTACCTGTCTTATTATACCATGCTCCAGCCGGCAATGCGTTGACTTTGGTGTTGTTTAGTTGGCTACAAAAAAAGATCGCGCTGATAAAGAATGATATAGAAGTAGATGCGGGGGAGGAGTGAGTTGTATGAACAACAAAGCGAAGAAGCATTATGTAACAGTTACATTGTTTAGCTCTTTCTCTATTTCTTTTTATGCTGCTTCCTTACGCGCTCAGCATTTTGTAACGCCCCGCTTATTGGCATTCCCTTCTTCATATTCTGTTACTCTCAGTGAATAAGAAGACTAAAGTGAGCCTATGATGTTATATATATTATTATGAGCATACATACATTATATAATAAGAGCATTAAATGTTGTCTGTATGTAAATGGTCTAGCTGGATAAGGTTTTAGAATGTAAAATCTTTTTAGGACGTCACTATGCGCACCTAGCATAGAAAATTATTCCAAATTGTTGCACAGAGTTTATTTGCTGCGCTGTATTTCTGCAAAGGATAACTGTATTAAAAGATAAAAAGAATTTTGTTGGAAGCAATTAGTAATTTACTTACTGGGTCGTACGGGTAGGAATTTTCCTTCAAATGCTGCATGTGCAACAAATCATTCAGATGATATGGCGTTCTGTGGCCAAATTTTTGATTATATAGGGTTTTCCAATAAGAGGTGTTATTTTGGAATTCATAGAAAAATGTAATTTTTTGAGATAAATGATCGGATGTTTATTTCATAATAAAGAGGAAGGTATGCCGTTAATAATGAAAAACAACATCAGCCAAATGTCCATCACAACCACGCATACAGAACCATATCCTTTTCATGAAATTTTCCATAACCAAATCCCAAAGTGGCTGCCCTACGTCCATGATAGCCTCACGAATTCTATCTTTGAGGTCTTGAATCGACGCTGGGCTGTTGGCGTAGACCTTATCTTTCACGGGGCCCCAAAGAAAGAAGTCGCAAGGTGTTAAATCACAAGATCTCGGTGGCAAATTGTGATCACCTCTTCGAGAGATGACACGGTTCGGAAACTTTTCCCGTAAAAGAGCAGTGGCTTCGTTGTTGTGTGGCACGTAGCGCCGTCTTGTTGAAAGTAAACGTTGTCAAGATCAATACCATCCAACTCCGACCGCAAAAAATCAATAATCATCTCTCGATAGCGCAATGCATTTACCAACTGTTGATCCAACCTCATTTTCGAAAAAGTAAGGTCCAATGACCCCACCGGAACATAAACCGCACCAAACAGTCACACGTTGAGGATGAAGAGGTTTCTCAACAATAACTCTTGGGTTTTCCGAGCCCCAGATGCGACGTACTGAGGTGAAAATGGGCGTCATTAGTCAGGATGATTTTTCGATGGAATTCCGGATCATTTTGATGCATTTCAAGTACCCAATCAGCAAAGACACGACGTTGTTGATGAGTTCGTTTCGAGTTCTTGTGTTAACTGAACTTTATAAGCCTTAAGACCCAAGTCTTTATGCAAATAAGATGTAATGACGTTTGTGAATGCCCAATTCCAAAGAACGACGAGGAATAGACAAACCTGGGTTTTCTTTAACACTTTGGGCTACAGCAGCAGTATTCTCAGTTGTTCTTGAGCGACGTGCACGGGTTTCATTCTTCACATCACTAACTTCTCCCAGCAGGTCAATTTTTTCCAGTAGTTTCTATTTGTCAAATGTCAAAGAATAATAGCTTCATTGACAGCTACCAAAATACCGGGTGATTCAAAATAATACCTCTTGTTGGAAAACCCTTTACATACTTTATGCCTCTTAAGGCATACTTTTAACGCAGTCTTAAATATTACCCGATATCTTTGGGCACAAGAGAAAATCATGCATGTACATCGATCTTGATACCATTATTGCAAATGGTCTAGCTGGATAAGGTATTGAACACTGCCCCCAACGATTTTTGAAAAATAATGATACAATTCGATGCATATATTTTGGAGGCAATTTTTTTTATCTAAATTAGCACTAGGGATGTTTAAAAAAATATATAATTTTTTTAACCAATACATTTTCTTAAAAAAATATGAAATATTCTTATTTTTTTTAAGAATGTTCCTTAAATATGTCAATCACCATTTTTTTTTAAACATGTGTTTTTATACGTTCTTTATATGGTGTGAATTTAAATCAAATCGATTTGGTGAAACAATGATAAAAAAAATAAAACGAAAATTTAATATAGTATTTTTTTGAAAAATGTATGAAAAAAAATTATTTTGTTTTGTCAAAAGATGGCAAAAACTATTGTTAATTTTTATAACACTTTTTGGAAGGCATGCCTCTTGATTCTATGATGAAAAAATGTATTCATTTTGTAGGTAAATATAAAAATTTCAGCATTGCTCAACAAACGATATGTCATCAGGCAGGCTAGTAAAAATTTAACCCAAGTCCAGAAACCTTTAAAAAATTTTTTTTATATTTTTACTTATTTTTGTAACTTAGAATTTAATTCTAGGAAACAAAATAATTTTATGCCAGGGTATGTAAATTAGTTTGTTGGAATATAATATTGTATTACACCAAAAATTCTTTGGATAAAAATAGAAGTAGAAGAGAACGTTCTAGAATGAACTTTTCTGTTATTCATAAAATGTATTGAAATTAAAAGATATACAAATTCTTAAAAAAAAACAAATTTCAAAAGGAAGTCTGTTTTATTTTATACTATAATCAAGCATTTGGAAGTTGAAAATTTGAACTGCTATAATTTTTAGTAAACAAACATACAAAACAAGTGGCTGCATCAATGTGGCCCCTAGATGGCGTATGTAAGTAGTTGTCGCTAGATGGCGTAAGCAAATTACATAAAAAATTGCGTATCAGTAATGCCATATGCATAACAATCAAAAAAACAGAAAAAAAATATGTAAAAAACAAGACGAATATTTTTCCTAGAAAGTATTGCATTTTTATATCAGTCACTTCCGAGAAGAGTAAGCATTTTGTGGGTTTATAATGAAGGCTTATTCCATAAAAAAAACTTTTCGTGTGAGAAGAGAATATGGCCTTATTTGATTAATTAATTTAAACGATTTTTTGTATGAAATGGTCAAATGGATTTTCCGCGAAATGGCGTTTTTTGAGCAATGGCGTTCTGCTTTTAAGTGAGCAATATGATATATTTTTCGAAGGCTATTAAAATGTTGCTCGTGAATTAAAATTTTTTTTTTAATTTCTATAGAACTCCAATTCTCGGTGGCACAGATACCCTTTTGAGACGGCTTGAAAATGTCAGTTTAATTTAATAAAGATTATATTAACTTCATACAATTTTAATAAATGGTAACTATCTACATCTCTGGCCGATCTGTGTCTCTCAAATATAATTAAACATTAAATATTTAATACATGACTTTGACTTATACAAAATCTATATAAAATATCTCATTCACTGTAAGCGTGAAAAACCAACAACACTAAGTAATTGTTTTTAAAATTGTAATGTATACAGAAAATTTGGATTTTTTAAATTTATCAGACAGCTACTTTTCAGTCTTTCCAACTTTGGATCCTTAATTTTTTAAGTTGTGACTCAAATTCATACCTCAAAGAGATGAACTTTTCAAACACTTAGTCAACGAGGACATTATTTATATATTTATAATAATGAGGTGGAAATTTTAAGCCTGGAATTTTTTGTTAAGATATCTATCAAAATGAGTTGAAATTCAAAGCTAAAAAAGAACAGTTCTATTCGAATCTCTGTGCACAGTTTAACATAAAAAGTTAAAAATATTGATAAAGGCTGGCATTGGAATGGCTAAAGCGCTTAATTAATAAAATAATTTTCAAAAAAATGTTATATAGAAAATAAGACATAAAAAACTTTTTTTAAGCAAGCGACATTTGAAGTTATTGTAATTTGCGCTTATTAATTTGATTAAAGATTACCTGGCAGGCCAGAAGCGATTTCAACTTGATTTTTCTATCGAAAAACTTGAAAAAATCGTTAAAAATCGTTAAAAATCGATAAATATGTCACATACTAATGCAAGGAACGCGTTAAAACCCTCAAATAAAATTCTGTTCATGTTAATTAAGCTAACACATAAACGATCAGATTTGAAACCATGTATTTTTAGAAGTATTCCCTAATTCGAGAAATTCGGAAAATCTTCATCGATTTAAATTTTTGATAATTGCTGTAACTTTTAGGCGTAGCTTGGCTCGCAGAAGGAAAGGGTCGCTTCCTATTTCGGCTCCCTTTTTTGTGCGAACATCTTGCAAAGACGAAGAAGAATTTCGCCCTTTAAAACTTCGAAATAGTTACGATATTCTCCCTTGCATCTTAGGTCCTCTGAAACACCCCCATAAGAGCTGTATTGGGGCTATATTACCCAGTATACAAAAAATAAAATATATTTGTTTTCCCTGACATAAAAAGACATTTAACTTAAAAGTTTGGTTTATCTAGCTCTTTCCATCTATCTAGGCACAGATACATACAGGCAGACAATCATGGGTATATCGCCTTCTCTAGTCATATCATAAAGAAAAAATTTTTATATTATTATTATTATTAAGTGTGGAAATGTACTGCGACCCAAGTGGATCTATAGTACACCCTTCATGGCTCAGAGCTGTCCCAAAAGTTCTATGGCTTGCATGTATTGCAGTATTTTGTTTGGACTTATGGTAGCAACGATCTCCGGTGGAAGAACATACATGCCCAGGAGCTTGTTTCTTTTACCAGCGAGTGCCATACATTCACATAATACGAAGAGTGTTCAAAAGTAAGCTGGCTTTGTATTTTTAAGAAAAAATATTTATTTATTCATTTATTCCTCTTCGAAATAATCCCCCTCAGATACAATACACTTATGCCAACGGTTTTTCCAATCCTCAAAGCACTTCTCATAAGCAGTTTTCGATAGCCTTGAGCTCTTCCAGCGATGCAGTCTTTATCTCTTCAATCGTTGCAAATCTCCGTCCTTTCATAGGTCTCTTTAGTTTTGGGAACAAGAAAAGTCACATGGGGCCAAATCCGATGAATATGGTGGCTGAGACATGATTGTGGTGTTGTTTTTGGCCAAAAAAATCTCACAAGCAAAGATGAGTGAGCAGGGGCATTATCGTGATGCAAAAGCCATGAATTGTTTTTCCACAATTTTTGACGTTCTCTTCGTATTGCTTCTCGCAAACGGCGCATAACTTCCAGATAATACTGTTTATTGACCGTACGACCATATGGTAAGAACTCCAGATGCACCACGCCATGGTAATCGAAGAAAACAGTGAGCAAAACTTTGACATTTGATCGAACTTGGCGTGCTTTTTTCGGTCTTGGCTCTTCTGGCCGCTTCCATAGGGACGATTGGGCTTTGGTTTCGATATCATAACCATATACCCATGATTCGTCACCAGTTATGACCCTTTTGAGTAAATCTGGGTCGACGTTGACGTCATTCAACAGCTCTTGAGCGATGCTCATGCGACGGCTCTTTTGGTCAAAATTTAGCAATTTCGGAACAAACTTCGCTGACACACGTCTCATGCCCAAAACGTTAGAAAAAATTTCATGGCACGAGCCAAGCGATATACCGACATCCTCAGCAACTTCTCTGATAGTGATTCGACGATTTTCCAAAACAATTTTCTTCACTGCTTGAACGTTTTCATCAGTTGTTGACGTGCTTGGGCGTCCAGAGCGAGGCTCGTCATTGGCATCTTTCCGGCCATCTTGGAAGAGTTTGTACCACTTGTAAACATTTTTTTTACTCAGAACAGTTTCACCGTATGCTACTGTCAATATTTCAAGTGTTACGGAGCACTTAATTTTACTTTTTACACAAAATTTGATGCAAATCCGTTGATCCATATTTTTCGATAGCAAAAAATCGCCGAACACGCAAAACACTTATAGCCTTTACGCCTCTCACAACCAAACAAAAAATGCCATTCTCTTAAAATTTGGTACAGATGTTCGGAAAGAGTGTACCAACACAACAAAACAAAAAAATCGATAATCGAAAATACGTTGCCCGCGAAATTTGAAAAGTCACCTTACTTTTTGCTACAGAAGCGACATAGCCCACTATCCGCTATACCTGTTTTGCCTAAGTGGCTGCGGAATGTACAATGTCCCGTCAGAAGGTCCGTCAGGACTCCCACGGTGTTCTTCCCGTAACTCACCATGACTTTGAATCTCTTACGCTTGTAGTTGGAGACAAGGGTTTTTGACTATTTGAGATCCGGTATCTGTGCCCAGTGAAGCAGTTGTTTGTTATTCTCCTCTGTTATCAGTAGGTCCCATACCACGTGGTTGCCAATCCCACAGTGCGGTACAGGTATTAGCGGTGTTGCTGCACAGGTCTTTGCAAGTTTATCTGCCAACTCATTTCCAGGAATGTTGTTACGTCTTGAAACTCATCTAATCGTTAGTTTATTCCTGGCTCCTAATTTGTTCAGTGACGTTCTAACTTCTTTGAACAGTTTTGATGTTATCTTGGCTTTGCTTAATGCCTTTATCGCTGCTTGACTGTCAGACAGATTGGAAATAGTCTCCCTAGTAGTTCGTTATATTTGGTGTTGGGTCCTACTACCCCCAGGCCACTTCCTTGATCAGTAAGGATTTCGTCTTTTTACTACTTTCTTGTATGTGGTTTCATAGGGTGAACTGTCGCAATAGAGGACCAAGCCTCTATTGAGCTGAGTTTGGCATCTAAGTTTTGATTGAATCGGTACTCAGCTAGTATTTCATCCTTTGGGTGTAGAAGCATATGCATGTCCTTTGCTAGATCTGCAGTATCTTTCTTGGTGAGGCTAAAGCCATTCTTTGCAGTCTGATCTTGATTCCTCATGAAAAAATTATTCTAAAATATAACAACCGCCTAAGACTGAAAAGAGGTTTCAACATAAAAATCTTGTTGGGTTTCTGTTTAATGCAACACGAATTGCATAATCTCCGTTGAGGGTCTTTCCCATAACCCATTAGAATTTCGTCCAAATTAAATTTAGCCATTTTTCAATGCATATCTTAAATATTTTTAGCAAATTTCATTTCTATTTTGCCGTAAGCTTTAATTCAATTTTGTGAATCGCGGTTTTAAAGAGTTAAAACAAATATTTAAATGAATATGCAACGCTTTAGGCCAATATATGTATTTATGGCATGTATAGTTGTCATGGCATTTTGGTGGCGCCCAAAAATGTTGCACGGACAAATGCGCAGGATATTTGCTGCCCTGCGGCAGTCGTTTGTACTTTGGGGTTTAATTACACATACGCCGCGTGTTCCATGCATGGACACAAAAGCCTGCCACTGATTCTAAAAAGCGCTTCTGGAAGCGATTAATAAGCATATTGTTTAACCAACTAACATTTAATATGCTGATAAATATATGCATATATATATATATATGTGGATACATATATATATTTACAAGTAAATATGTATATTAAACCACAAAAACCAACGGAAGCTTAAAACTGATTAAAATGAATGACGTTAAGCAGGCAGGCATATTTTAATTATTTAATGCTAATTAATATGTTTTGTAAAACCGCAAGCAACAACAACAATAACAACAACAATAACTATTTTAACCACAACAACAAAAACAAGAGCAGCTGTTACTACTGTTAACTTTTCATAATGAGTTTTGCATTTAATTTCAAGCGTCATATAAACAGTAAGCTCTGTTGACAAGCGCCAACGATACGTGACAACTACAAATACACACAGCAGACAACTATTGAGATACACACAGACACACACGCACACAGATACTCACGTACACACGCACAGACACACACAGATACTCCTCCTGTACACGCACATTGAAAGCCTGTAATTAATTTGTTGACTTAGCAACCGTTTAGTTGGATGCCTTAAGAGTGGGTGTATGCCAACAGTCTTCCCTTTGCAGGACCCTTCAGCCTTGTCCACTTAGCGATACTCTCCACTTATTGGCAACTGTCTCGGTCTCGACTTGCTCCCAACATCATCGCCAACCCCTTACATCTCTGATGTATAATCTTTTCACATACATATTAACTTCATTTTGCCTATCTCAAAGCTGCCATGAATATGTCGTGACTTTTAATACACTACAACTATAATGTTATGTATAGGTCTTATGGGTTGGTTAATGAAAAATGTAACATGGATGATTTGGATAACATAGATATGGCACGAAATGAGAAGATTGGAGAATGCCTTGAAGAACATTAAATCAGAGACATGTTTTTTAATAAAGGGTGATTCATTAAGGCTTTTTTTCAATAGGGATTTTCGTGCTACATCACGCGTGATCCATGTCAGCTATCAAAGGCAAAGTTGTTCACTATTCATTGACAAATCATCATGGAAAGACTTACACCCGAACAACGTTTACAAATTGTACAATTGTACTACGAAATTCAGCGTTCTGCAAAGAATGTTTTTCGTGCGCAGGGATCGACTTATGGTCAACATAATCGACCCACCGAACCCACAATTCGTAACACCATCACCAAATTTGAGACCCAGTACTCATTGTTTGATGATACACGACCAAATCGACCACATCCAGCACGTAGTAAAGGGAATATAGCGGCGGTAGCTGACAGTGTTCAGGATGACCGCGAGGAATCGATTCGGCGCCGATCGCAACAACTTGACCTGTCGTATTCAACCACCTGGCGCATTTGACATTTGGATCTCGGCTTGAAAGCATAGAAGATTCAACTCAGTCAAGAATTGAAGCCGAATGACCTTCCAGCACGTCGCCGATTCAGTGAATGGGCTCTTGGTAAGATCGTTGAAGATCCGTTGTTTTCGACCAAAATTTTGATCGTGAATAAGCAAAATTGGCGTATTTGGGGAGAAGATCAACCCGAAGAGGTTCACCAACTGCCATTACATCCAAGAAAAACAACGGTTTGGTGCGGTTTGTGGGCTGGTGGAATCATTGGTCCGTATTTTTTTAAAAATGAGCAAGGTGCGAACGTTACCATCAATGGCGCACGCTATCGGACCATGTTAACGGACTTCTTGCTGCTTGAAATTGTTGCCCGCGATCTGGACGATATTTGGTTCCAACAGGATAGCGCTTCGGTCCACATTGCCAATGAAACAATGGCTCTATTGCGAGGTCAATTTGGTGAGCGATTAATTTCATGTACGGGACCCGTCCCTTGGCCGCCAAGATCGTGCGATATTACACCGCTCGAATTTTTTCTTTGGGGTTACGTAAAGTCAAAAGTTAACGGGGACAAACCAGCAACGATTGAGGCCTTGGAAGCCAACATTACTCGTGTTATTGGCCAAATACCCGTGCAAATGCTTGAACGAGTCATGGAAAATTCAGGATGGACCATTGAAAACGCAGTTGCAGCCAACATTAGAACAAGATTATTTTTAAAACATAAATGCCATAAAATATCCTTTCGAAATCATAAATAAAGATCCCATCATTCCTTTGAAATTTGCATTTGCCAAATCATTAAAAAAAAAGGTCTTAATGAATAACCCATATAAAGATATTTTTTTTTTAATTTTTTGTAATTTTTTACAAATCTCTGGGGTGGCTTTTAAATTTTTTTAAGTTTTTTAAGTGCTTGCGAAAGTTGAGAAATTGTGGTTTCATGATTTGCCTAGAATATTCCAGATCAGTCAAACGAGGAAAGGTTGGCAGAAAGTTATTAGATATGTCTTCTGGAAATTGTGAATTGAAATTATTACAGCCCTATGCTTTACTATGGAGTAAAAGTATAAGTATAAATCGAAAAATGTTCAAGAATACTCTTCCTAGAAATTATCTTTACTTCCTAGTAAATTATGTTACTAAACTTACGATCTAGAGTCAAATAACTGACTTACGATTCCCATGTATATATTAATTAAAATGGTTTGATCTTGTAGGTATATCCCAGATACGGAATCCATATTTACATGAATGTCATATACACTAATAAGCAGGGGTGCCACAGAAATCTTTAAAGATTTTTGCAACGGCTTGAAAACAAACCTTTAAAAAATCGAAAGGTTCCACACAACTCTCAAAAATTTCATGTTTCGGACAAACTATTCTCAATATTTACGCTTTCGCTAGAATGGCAGCAAAGGGCTGCCACTTTCCTACAATTACTTTAGAACATTTAGACACTTATTTAAATAAACGTTTTTTAACAGTGATCCAAAAAAGTTAATTCTTTATAGCGATTTTTTCAGCCTGTTTTTTTCCACATTTAAGTTTCTCTTTCTACAAAATAAGTATAAATGAAATTTGAATACTTCCGCCAAAAAAATAAATAAATCTGTATGACAGCCCTACGGGTCAAGAGCTGTCATTTGCATTGTGAATGGCCAAATTCCTTTGTTACGTTTGAAAATTTGCACTCAAGAAAATTATTTTCAAAATGCCTTCGGCGAGATTATTAACCATTGAGGCTTTACTCATTTGTTTTTATTTTTATTATAAAATGTAAATTTAATTATTGGCATTCACATTTATCACAAACACTTCGTACGTTGCCATATGAGAAAGAGAATTA